>CM060896.1:117759044-118149044 GCA_030762935.1 Hymenopus coronatus | reverse complement strand
TTTTAATAAAAATCCCTCCACCCCAAACTACTCTTTACATAGAACTTTTCTCGAAAATTTCTATTTTCTCAGAAATGGCCGTAACGATTTTGATTAAAATATCACATATTAAAGACATTTACCTGACAAATAAAATGCATATCTTAAATTTTCTGCGAATAGCCTCTGAAGAGTAGTTTATTCTGGATGAATTTTACGGAATTTTGAATAACTACTAAACCATAAGAGATGGACAAAAAATTACTACACAAAAAATGAAGAGCACGTTAAAACACACAATTTATGTTATATACATTTTTTCGTGGAGTTCATCGTTTTTTAGACATTCCTTGTTTTTGGTTTCTGCTATGAAAAACATACTTTTCTCATACAGGAATTTGTCAACTGCTGTCCAAACAAACAAAGGAACTTCAGGGACATAGCAAGCAGCTTTTGACTTTCGCTTTATCTTATGGTACTCCCTTATTTCGCTTCTACTTACAAGGAAGCAAGTAATAAGACTATTTCTACTATTTTTTTTTTTCTGATTAGAACGAAGTAAATACAAGTACAAACTGTTTAATAATAATTTGTTGCAGAGATGTTGAGAAAGTCATGTGAATGGTACACATCAGATTTTTTTAACTTTCCGTGTCACCTCTTATTGGGTGCTGTTGTAGAATAGAGTTTCATGTGACACAAATTAGTTCCTTATTTAATTCATTTGTCATAAATATTTTAAGGGAATTGTCAAATTTACATTTTCATGACCATGTGAATAAAATATAATATATACCTAAGAAGAATTTATCAGTTGGAAGGTAGGTATGTAAAAGCTTGTGTATAATAGATAGGAGGATGCTTTGGTTTAAACCTGCCTCCCAAAAGGCACAACTACGTGCAATTATCATGAAACAGTTATTAACTCACTTTAATCGCTTGATTTTTTATAGTGTTTAGCACCCGCGTTTATTACATATGTCACCACAGACGATGACACTGATGATATATGGAGCACCGGTGGAATGCGATGGGGGGACCGGAAGTTTTTGGAGAAAACCCACCCCTGAGAAGCTTTGTTCACCTAAATCCCACATGCGGTCGAACCCGGGCCGCCCTTCAATCGCTTGACCTTGCCTCTATACTATTCAGGACATATGGCTAAGGATAGTTTAATTGCGCCTAACATTATTTAAAAAAAAAAAAAAAAAAAAAAAAAAAAAAAAAAAAAAACACAGCAACTGTTGTACATAGCAGGTAAAATCTGTTTGAATGTACACACCATTACAGCGCAATCAAATCATGACTATTACTAAATGTCCCGAATACTGCACTGTCATTTAAATGAAATGGAGTTTTATTTATGGACATTCTTTAACTACTGTGGTCCTTAGCGTCCCAATCTATATTGGGCGTGAAATATCACTTAATTTTGCTCAGATGCCTCTTTATCAGGCTTTTGCGTACTGTAAATCTACGGCACCAACGGTTATTATTCCCTTCCGAAGGAGGCCATGCTAAGGATTTTTACACCTGAAAAAAATCCATCGCCCTCCGACGGGTTTGAACCCGCGACCATGGTAACCATTACACCACGGAGGGTGATTTAAAAGTTACATTGATCCTTCAGGGGAAAGCGGAGGGAAATTTAGCGCGGACAAGGTCTGCGGGGTAAGGTTATAAGGTTTCATTTATGCATGCTATTTCGACAAGGAATGATGCGACATCACATGGTATAGCTATGCATACGACGTGTCGTATGTGTACTGTTGGCAATATTAGTTCTGCCATACTGTTTCCACATGCGGTTTGAAGTTAATAAATCGCAATGTGTAGTATTATTGCTAAGAACTCTTAACGATAAAAGGGGGGGGGCAGAAATAAATGACAGCATCTAATAATATAAACAGTTCGTGGAAATGCCTTTAGAATCCTGTATAGGAAATTAGATCTTTTCGTGACGATTCTTGTTATTTCTGAGGCAACAGCCTAAATTGAACTGCTAAAATCAATTGTATATGAAATATTCCGTATATGTGTATAATTTATGACTGTTTGAACGAGCAAATAAGATCACCTTTGCAACACGTGAAAGCATAAACCATATTCAAAAAATGGGTTTTCTAGAGTGTCAGTACTGACTCACTGACGACAATGCGGCGTGTAAAAACAGGCCCATGTGAAATCATGTATATTAGGAGCATACGACTGTCGGATGTGTCGTGCGATCTGGAAAACCATGCAACGTATTTTCAGATCATACGACAAGGAATAGTGTGCGACTGTCGCGTCGCATGGTGAATTATATCCCATTAAACTCAATGTATTTTCAGATTGCGTCGCACATTTCGGATGACATGAAATGGCATACATAAATAGGACCTGAAACAGGATTCACTGGGTTTTTTTTAGCGACGTCTAAAATCATATTAAATTCGGTTAACAATACTTAACAAGTATAGCACTGTCTTCAAGATAACTGTATAATTAATAAAATATGTAAGTTGAAGTCTTCTTCTTTTGGAGTGAATCTCGTAAAATGTGGAAGCATAACACTGACAAAAAGTAAGTTTCATTGAAACTACTAATTTCCAATAACATTTTTGTGACATTAGATTTTCCGATATATTCGTTGTTGCTGGTTTGAATTTTTCAATGACACTTTTTTTAAACTGCTATTCTTTAGCGGTTGTTTCATTGTTGTGGCATTTCAAGGCCAGTCAATAGCGACCCACATTTTAAACATTCGACTATTGCTTCAAACCCCTTTGTACTTACAACGAAAAGTAATAAATATGCCTATTTCTGAAATCGCTTATCTAATTAATATTAAGTAGAAATAAAAACTTTGTAGAATAGTCTCTATAATTTGTACAACAATTAATGATAGTGGATAGATAAATAAATGTAAATTTAACGCATTGTTTCTTGTTGTAGCGTCGCTTTAAGATAACCGTTCAGCGAAGAAAGACAATCAACGACCGTTTATTTAAAAATGGATTTTGGATTCAACATTTTTCAAAGGAAATATTTCCGATGAAATCTTGATATCAATTTTTGGGTAGAATGTAAATGCAGTAGAGCTCCAGTAATTCAGCTGGTATTTCACGTTCCGTGTAATCGAGCCGGTCTTAAGAAAATTAAAATATTACATAAAACTAGAATAAATCCCGTTTTATACGATGTCCGCATGCACCTATGTTTTACGCACTTTTATGTTACAGAGCTGCGCCGTGGCCGAGTAGTTAGACACTCGCTTTTCAGCTAGACGGCCCGGATTAGACCGCAAGCGACTGCATGTGGGATTTGCGGCGCAGTAGCGGGCTTTCTCCGGGTTCTCCGGTTTACCCCGCCCTCGCATTTTATCGATACTCCATCTTCATTCCATGCATCATCAGTGTCACCGTCTGCGGTGCCATTTGTAGTAAAAGTGGGCGTTAAATACTATAAAAAGATTACATGTATAACTTTATTTCAATTTTCCATGTGCAGCACCCCAATTAGGGGTTTTGTTCATACGTATATAGAAATAACTGCTAATAGTTTCTATTGCAGACTGATAGGTACCGTTAGGATTAGAGGAATGCACTTGCTCTTTCTTTGTCGACTATTCACTAACTTCAGCCGCATGTTATCTTTCAGAAAAATACTGCTATTCAGCGACAGTGGTCATTAAAATACGCTTAAGTAAAAATACACATTTTACAGCAGTAACAGGCTGACCGTTGTAGTAGATGGAATGTATGTATGTATGTATGTATGTATGTATGTATGTATGTATGTATGTATGTATGTATGTATGTATGTATGTATGTATGTATGTATGTATGTATGTATGTATGTATGTATGTATGTATGTATGTATGTATGTATGTATGTATGTATGTATGTATGTATGTATGTATGTATGTATGTATGTATGTATGTATGTATGTATGTATGTATGTATGTATGTATGTATGTATGTATGTATGCATGCATGCATGCATGCATGCATGCATGCATGCATGCATGCATGCATGCATGTATGTATGTATGTATGTATGTATGTATGTATGTATGTATGTATGTATGTATGTATGTATGTATGTATGTATGTATGTATGTATGTATGTATGTATGTATGTATGTATGTATGTATGTATGTATGTATGTATGTATGTATGTATGTATGTATGTATGTATGTATGTATGTATGTATGTATGTATGTATGTATGTATGTATGTATGTATGTATGTATGTATGTATGTATGTATGTATGTATGTATGTATGTATGTATGTATGTATGTATGTATGTATGCATGTATGTAATATTGTACTGCAGTAAGGAGAACCCACCATGTAACACAGTGAACTACATTGTTTTTATTTATTTTTCACGATTATTGTGCTCATGAAACAATTATCCATTCATTTAGTGATATTACCGTATAACCCGAGATTTTTTTTTTAATTAGAGGTAGCATTCACATCCTGTTAGCTCGAATTACTGGGGCTCTACTGTACTTCATCCTTCAACTAGTACAGTCGGTTATTGCTTTTGGAAACATTATTTGAACAGAAATAAGAAACGAAATAATGAGGGAAAGGTTACGGATTAATTATTATTATTATTATTATTATTATTCTAAAACCCGGAATCATATCCAGAATTTCACATCGAAAAGGTGTGTAAGCCTTTCCACTGTCCGGTTATATATCTTAACAATAATATTATGTATTATAAAAGTAATAATCTTACTAAAATTTGTATTATTTTTATAAATACTGGTAAACAAATAAAATAGGGGGTTACACATTTATTCAATTTAATATTCTTCCCCCCAAAACAGCTGATATTGCCTCCAAAGATCTTAAATTTTAATTAGGTTTATGTTACAATATATCATTCTGAATATCCCAAGTACTGTAAGTAATTCCTTGCAGTTATGAGTACATGATATATCTTATATGCCTACATGATTTAATATCTGCTGTGGTTTCTTCCGTTTGAACCACCTTATAACATCTTGCTTTATGCAGCGGTGGGTTCCCAACGCAAGAATATCAGTTTACATATACAGAAGCATTAATTTATGCTTCTGTTTTGGCGTAGCTAGCAGCAGCTGTTTGCAGGCCCGATCGCCGAAGGCGCTTTAACAAGGAAACTGACCCACTACTGGATTCGAGCTAAGGAAAGGGGACCAAGTGCACACAGAACCGGCTCCACTTCGGTTCAAATATGGAGAATGTCAGCAGGATGCAGGGTGAGAAGTTATTTTGGATGATGCGTCTATGTTCCCGTTACATGCGGAGGATTGCATAGCAGTTGGTCTGGCCAAAAGTTGCACTCTTCAATGTATAGGGTGATACGATGTATAAATCACTGCTGGTATAAGCAAGTTGATCAATGTGTGAGGTAGTACTGCGCATGAATCATCCAAAAATCCCGTGGGTTCTTCAACCGCAGCAGAAATAGAGAAACCGCAGATGTCTTATTGATTTTGGTACATGGTCTTATAACGATAATATGTGCGGCGAAAACAAATATAATCCATAGTTAAAAACCACCAAATCTTAATAAAAGAAAGATCGCAGATGCGATAAGATTTTAGTGTTTGTAGCATGAACTTAATATATGTAAACACGTGCGATCTAAAACGTTAGAAAACATTCACCACAAAAATTCTCAAATTCAACCGTAGCCCAACAGGAGTAAAGAGACCCATAGTAGTATGCTTTAAAAATAGTGTAGGAAACATGAAGAGTATTAGGAAACTAAAACTAATAACAATGAGGACAATAAATAAGTAAATAAACAAATAAATAAACGTATATATATATATATATATATATATATATATATATATATACAGAAAACACATAAAAATGGGATAAAACACGATCGAGGGTTTTCGTGCAACACATAGTACAATTTCAAGTTTTTGGAAGATACAATAAGGAATTTTATTTTAAATAACACATTTAACAACTAAAATAGCTTGAGCTTGAAAAGTTTAGGAGAAAGTATTTGATTCCTATGTATTTTGCAAACATCATATATAAAATGTCAATCAAAGCGGCTAAACTTTATTTAATTAATTTTAAAAACAATATATGAACATATAACATTGCGAATAATATGAAGAAAATGAAATTAAAAATGTGAATAAAATGTTAAAAGGAAAGAAATTTTGAACTCTTAATGTTACAGCTGTTTTTTACTTTCATTATAAAGTACTAAGTACATAGATATCAGGTACAGAAGGGATTGTATTCCTTCCAAACATTCTATACCAAGATTTCACCGGAAATACATATTTTGAGGGGCACTGAATAAAAAATATTTTTACAAAAATGTCCATTTGTGATTGTGGACTGCATAACTCAACAAAAAAAAGTCGAATAAATACCAAACTTGATAATCAAGTTCAACATCTTCCAAGAAGACAAAAAGATTTTCAAGAAAATTCTCCTTTAGATGCTACAATTTTCTAATATTTTGATTTTCTCAAAAACGGCCCTATTTTGATTAAAATACTGTATATTAAATATATTTACATGAAAAATAAAATTCATACCTGAATTTTCTGACAATAGCCTTTAAACCTCTTCATTCTGGATGCATTTTGGATAACCGACAAACAGTAATAGATAGATAAAACTTACTACACAAAAAATGTGGATTTTTTAAAACACACAATGTGTGAATTTTCTTTTGTGGATATTCTTTGTTATTGGTTTCAATTTTAACATAGTTAAAGCTTTTCTCAAACGGAAATTTCACACTCCTACTTTTTTTGTTTTAATGCTGCGCATGCATAGATAACCGAATGTCAATCACATAATAACCAGCTTTTAAAATATCTGACTATCGCTCATGCCTAATGTATTCCCTTATTTCTCTGCTATTTATAATGAACTAAGTAATAATACTATTTCTGCTAATGCTGATCTCCATTAGCATAAAGTAGAGAAAAGAATTATTAATAATATTTGTTACATAATAGGTATAAAAAGTCACGTGAATGAAACTGATAGATGCTTTAAAATAATACAAACATTTTAACCAATACCTACGCCTGTATGAACTTATTTTACAAAAAAAAAAAAAAAAACAAAAAAAAAACACAACGTTTGCTTTAAAGTCAAACACTTAAGAGGATTGACAACGCGATCTATTGTCTCAAAGGTACCTCCACACTTTGCAGCAACAGATAAGCATATTTGAATGTTTACACAATACGGATCTCGAGAGTAGACCTGGAGTGAATTATGAATATAGACTTAAGTAAAAGCTTAAAGAAATAGGAGTAAATTACCAATCGTTTACGCGTTTCCGGTTTTTAGTGACACTCAGACTCATGATGGAGACAGCAACCATCTGGAAAAACTGGTGCACCTGTGTATCATCACTGGAGCATCAATAACGTCATCGCTGAAATTTGAATGATGCCAGGGCTAAAAATCGTCATATATTGATTAATAATAGCCGTCCCTTGAATGTCCAGCAACCTGGCATTATACACACACAGCATGTTCAACCGACAAACTTTCAAAGCTACAGAGGAGTGCTAGGCGAGCACTTTAATAAAGAACACCAGTGGTCTTGAGTTATGATTGAAAATACATGAAAATCAATAATGAGCCAGTATGCCACTATGATAAATCGTCCCTGAGTTGCTGATACTTTCAGGTAATGAAAGTCATACAATGATAAAACATTCCATGTGAATCTTCCGTAGATTGTACTTAAACGTTTAAAGAAACACGAGAAATTAAAATTGGAAACACTCCAAACTTATGCTATTCATCTGTTTGGGAAAAAAGTTTTCATACTGAGTTTCAACCCAACACTACCAGATTGACAGTTGAACACCTTAAGGACTCCGCTATTCCTACAGCTAGCTGTTATCTCGCAGATATCCGTGATTATCCATTTAAAATCGGAAGTATCAGCCATGAAATGGTCCCTTGATCTAGAAAAAAACCTCATAACTTCGAAGATACCGTCTTTGGAAGAGAAAGCAACTACTTTAGAGTGGAAATCAGTTCTGCATGCATATTAAATATTTATTGCTTTGCATGTATCATTGTGAATATTTAAATGAAAATAATCTACGTTACTTCAAAGTTTATCTACTAGTAGTATCAATAGTATCTGTAACTCTTGAAATGTTGTCGGTTGAATTCTGTAACATTCTGCATAATATATTATTGCTAGATAGAAGCATAAACTCTTGCATGTTTTCAGCGCATACTGGCTTGTATTGTCAGCGAAAGAAAAGAATGGAACTGTGGCATTGTAAAGTAATTTGTTTCCTGCGGAATGCAGAAGTTGTCCTGGACAAAGACTATCATAACAAAATAACAATAAAAGTAACTAACATTAATTAAATAACATAATTTAAATTTTAGAAAAACATATACATGGGAAAAAAGCAAGATAACAAAGAATTACAAAGAGAATAACAAAATAAGGCAATTTTACCTTTGAAAAGTACGTAGCAAAACATGTAAAATGAAAATCTGTCTGTTAATGTGGTGCATATAAATGATTTCGCAAGATTTTCAACGATACTATCGGTTCCAGAATGCCAATTTTTTTGAAAGGTTGATTTTTAAATCCAAACTGCTTCGGGAAACTCACTATTTTACCAGAATGTTCCTTTCCATGGTTCCCGGGCTCATTTGGTAAATTATCTCTTTTAATTCATCGTCCGATATTATCTACCATCAAAGAAAAATAAATAAAACGTTAAGTCTAACACATGAAAAGAGTATTTAAATGTACAATGCAATGAAAAACAAAAAATCTTATGTGTTACACTCACATGACTTTCTCTAGCTACTCCACAAACAAACTTCTTCCAAAAGATAATTCTTCTTTCAACACCACGCTAATCGAGATAAACATTAGTAGACTTTTATTACTTGGTTCCTTATAAGTAGACTGAACCAAGGGAATGTACTAGGCTAAAGTGATGGTCAAATGTTCACTGTCGTTATGCGATTGTCATTGCAAATGGCTTCTTTGCTTGGCCAGGAGTAGAACAAAAGAAAAACGGACACATCCGTTTGAGAAAAGTATAAGTAGTTCACAACTGAAACTAATAACAAGGAATACTCGAAAACGGTAAACTCCACGAAAAATATGTAAATACCATAACTTGTGTATTTTAACAAGATTTATATTTTTGTATAGTAAGTTTTTGTCTATCTCTTACGGTTTACTAGTTATGCCAAATTAACCAAAATCCATCCAGAATAATCAGGTTTTTAGAAGATATTCCCAGAAAATTCAAAATATACATTTTATTTGTGATAGAAATGGTTTTAATATGCAATATTTTAATCAAAATCGTTAGAGCCATTTTCATAAAAAACAAAATTTTCGAAATTTTTTCCATTTAAAGGGTAGTTAGGGTGAGGAAATTTTCTTGAAAATCTTCGTGTCGCATCCTTGGAGAATACCAAGCTTGGTATTTAACCGTCTTTTCGTTTTTGAGCTATGTTGTCTGCAAACATAGACAGACACACACACACACACACACACACACACACACACACACACACACGGACCTGTTTCTGTAAATTCTTTTTTTGGACTCAGGGGGTCCTAAAACATGTATTTCCGGTGAAATCTCGACTTCGAATTTTTGGGTGGAATACAATAGGTACTTCTCTATTCCTATGTATATTGTACATACGGGGCTAGAGAAAGTAAAAGGAATGCCGACAGTACACATTTGTACTTTTTATACCGTATTTAAAAAAGTGAACATTCAAAATAGAATATTTTAAAAAAAAGAATAAGCTTTTGTTAGAATAATTTGTTGCAGAATAGGTAGAGAAAGTCTTGTGAATGGAACACAACATATTGTTAAAGTAAAGCTTATATTGTTAAAGTAAGTAAAACTTATATAGTGTGTTAGTGCTTACTTTATAATAGTATGTAAGAATTTGTTGGAGCCCATTGTATTGTATTCAGTAAAAACTATGTATGAATAAAATTGAGGGTTTGAGATAAATTTGAAGTTCAGTCAATAACACCTTAGCTGATGTACTTTCAATTACAATAGGTATAAAACCTGATTTTCAGCACACTTCTGAATATTGTCCATAAGATACTCCACAAAATCCTGATTGCCCACCTAGGCAGTGTGGAGATAGTGTGTCTATCTAACTTTAAGAGTTCGCGAGTTAGAATCTCACTTAGAGGAGTTACCAGGGTAAAGTTTTTTTCGGGTTTTCCCTTATCCTCGGAATGAATCTCGAGTAACTTTAATCTCCATGGACCACGAGATCATTTGAGCGTTATTTCATTGATTTCATTTATCGTGCTATATGACCTACCAGGTTAAATGAGTTAATATTAAAAAAATAATAAGTTGGGCTAACAATTAAAAGAAAACATTAATAATACAAATATTAAATCTAATATAATAAATTGATTAAGCGTAATATCTCCTATTATATAATCATCACTATATAAAATTACTAAAAAGTAAATTATAAAACAATATGTGTAAATTACAATGATATTCAATTTAATTATTTATAATTTATAGAATATCAATATGTTTATAAGAAATAAAATAATGTAATGGTAACTCACACAAACCAGTTACTGAACAGTATTTTACGTGGCTTGAAAGTTGCAGTTTTTATCTATTATAACTGCTGTCAAATATGATCAGATGTAGTGCCTTGCTATGTGATCAACTGTCTATTTGACGAACATGTTCCTTAACTGATCAAATCAGGGGCTTTGACTTGAGAAATAACAGATAAAGAGTTAGTGCTCCTAAAATAGAAGGTTCTTTAATTTTCATTTCATCAGTTTTTGTTTCTCTAGTTAGTACATGATACAGGTATAGAAGATAATTGAACTCCGCCCTAAGATTCGATATTGAGATTTCAGTGAAAATACACGTTTAAGGGTCTCCTGTGTCCAAATAAAGTAGTTTTACTTTCTCTAGCACGTATGTACATACAAAGTGAAAAGGTAATTATATTTAAAAAAATTATATGTCAAGTATTCATCGGAAAATGTGTTTTGAGGTCCCCTGGTTCCGATTTATTAGCGTATGAATATAAAATGTACCTATATAGCAGATAGAGAAAAACCACCCAAAAATTCATGTCGAGATTTCACGGTAATATATGTTTTGAGATCTCCTGAGTCTGAATAAAGATTTTTAGAAAAAGGTTCGTTTGTCTATGTGTCTGTCTGAGTGACTGAACAGCACAGCTCAAAAACGAAAAGATCCTTAAATATAAACTCGGTATTTATGTTTAATATCTTCCAAGGATGCGATACGAAGATTTTCAAGAAATCCCCCGACTAAAAACTATTGTTTACATGTAACAAAATTGAAAATGTTGTTACTCTCAAAAATGGCTAACGATTTCAATTAAAATAATGTATATTAAAGATATTTAAATCACAAATAACATTTATATTTTGAATTTTCTGGGAATAGTCTCTGAAGACCTCTATATTCTGAATGAGTTTTCACAATTTTGCATAACGAGTAAACAGTAAGAAATCAAAACTTACTACATAATAAACATACATATCGATAAAACACATAATTTATGTCATATTGTTTTTCTTATACAGTTGATCGTTTTCAAGATATTCCTTATTATTGGTTACATTTCTCAAACGGGACCATGTAAAACGAACCAAACCTCAATTGATTCACAAAGCGACCAGCTATTTAAGGATTTGACTATCGCTTTAGCTTAGTGTAACGCCTTATTTATCCTTTACTTACAAGGAAGCAAGGTCTGCTAATGTTTATCTCAATTATCACGATGTAGATAAAAGAATAATGCTCTGTAAGAATCTCTTGTAAGAATATGTTTGTATGGAACATCTAGAGAAAGTTATGTGAATGAACACACCAGATTTTTAGAAATAGATCCGTCTGCGACTGTGTGTGTGCCTGTACGCAGCATAGTTCAAAAACGAAAAGTCCATTAAATACCGAACTTGATATTTATATTTATTATCTTTCAAGGATGCGACATGAAGATTTTCAAGCAAATTCCACCATCACAAATTATCCTTTACACGGAAACATTTTTGAATATGCTATTTTTCACAAAAATAGCTCTAACGATTTGGATTAAAATAACTATGTTAAATATACTTATCTCACAAATAAAATGAATATTGTGAATTTTCTGGGAATAGCTTCTGAATATCTCTTTATTCATGATGAATTTTGCAGAATTTTGCATAACGATTAGACTGTAAGAGATAGACAAAATCTTAATACACAAAAAATGTAAACCTAGTTAAAACAGAAAATTTATGTTATATATGTTTTTCTTGCAGAATTGACCGTTTTCGAAATATTCTTTGATATTGGTTTCATTTTTAAGCCACTTGGAATTTTTTCAAACAGGACCATGTAAAGCGAACCGAATCTCAATTGTTTCACACAGCTACGAGAGTTTAAAAGATTTGACTATTGCTTTACCACATTTTCTTTTTTCTACTTACAAGGAAGCAAGTAATAAGAACAATTATGTTAATGTTTATTTCGATTAGCATGATGTAGATATGGAATAATTCTTTATAAGAATAGTTTGTATATGGAACAGCTAGAGAAAGGCATGTGAATGGAACACATCAGATTTTTAGAAAAAGGACCGAGTGTGTGCTACCATGTGTTTTGTAAACCCGATAACTTAACAACGAAAGGTTGGTAGAGTACCAAACTTGGAATTTAAGTTTAGTACCTTCCAAGGATGGAATCCGAAGATTTGGGGCAAATATCCCCACCCCAAACTACCCTTACATGGAAAAAAAAATCGAAAATGTTGATTTTCTCAAAAATGGCTCTAAGTATATTGATTAAAATACCATATATTAAATGTATTTATATGAAATTTCTGGGAATAGTCTCTGAAGACCTCTTTACTCTGGATGAATTTTCCTGAATGTTGCATAGCTGATAAACCGTAAGAGATAGACAAAAGCTCACATCACAGAAAATGTAAATTTCGTTAAAATACACCCCTTATGTCATATATGTTTTTTTCGTGGAGTTGACAATTTCTTTAGATATTCCTTGTTATTGGTTTCAGTATTAAAATACTTAAACTTTTCACATATGGGAATTTGTCCACTTCTGGCAATGCAAAGAAACGAATTTCAACCACAGCTTTTAAAATATTTGACTATCTTTTAGCCTTGTATTTCATTATTTCCCTTTCACTTACAAGAGGGCAAGTAATAAAACCATTTATACTAATGCTTATTTGGATTAGCATGCAATAGATAAAAAAGTAAGTTTTTAACAATAATTTGTAACCGAGATGTAGAAAAAGTCATGTGAATGGAAGACGTCGATTTTTTTTTCTTAAGAGTTGACCGTTTTCGAGATATTCCTTGTTATTGGCCTTAGTTTTAAAGTATTTACACTTTGTCATATTGGAATTTGTCAACTCCTGGCCGTAAAAATAAAAAGAAAGAAAAACAAAAGAAGAAAACAACTTCAATTACAATCAGACACATTTCAGCCAGCTTTTAAACTATTTGACTATCGCTTTAGCCTAGTGTTCTCTCTTATTTGTATTATAATTCACGTATTAACACATTTGTTACAGAGTTGTAGAGAAAGCTATGTGAATGGATCACACCAGATTTCTCTACTATGTGCATATGTATATTTTTAAAGTCAAGTAAGTTCCCTAACCTAGCCGGGGATCAAATCCGGTACTTCTGTGTTTACAAGTCAGATAGTTGACCAGTCGACCTCAGGCATAATTTTGTCGATATTGTGAGAATACAAGAGCTTTACTCCTTGTCATCTCCAAGGTTTCAGCGTCCACGTATTTCCCATAGATCTATGAAACAGTAATGTTTGTTGGAGAAGCCTGCTTCCTATCAAGCAATTAGAAATTTCAATAATTTAAAGCCATAAGTGAACAAGTCAGAGCTATAAACTACATGCTTACCACACATTACATGGTCAATCCGTTATTCAGCTCTTCAAGGCCTTGCTTAAGGCGACGACACTAATGAGACAGATAATCTAGTAAAGCTGTTCAATGTGTGTCAGAATGCATGCTGTAAAGAAGCATTCATTCACAGTAAAAAATAGAGGGGAAAGGTTCATCAACACTACGGAATCTTTAATGATATTAAATTCATGCCTTGTTTAAGCTCACAATATAAATATTACACAGGGGTCGCCACTCCTCCTAAGAGGTCTTTTTCTAAAACATCTGATGTGTTCCATTCACATGATTATCTCTAGTTATTTGCAACAGACTATTCTTAAAAATCTGATGTGATCCAATCACATGATTTTCTCTAGTCTCTGCAACAAATATTGTTAGCAAGCTTATGCTTTTATTTACTTCATACTAATGGAGAAAAAATAGCAGAAATAGTCTTATTACTTGCTTCCTTGTAAGTAGAAGCGAAATAAGGGAGTACCATAGGTTAAAGTGATAGTCAAAAGCAGTTTCCTATGTGAATGAAGTTCCTTTGCTTGTATGGACAGCAGTTGACAACTTCTTGTATGAAAAAAGTATAAGTTTTTTAAAGCTGAAACCAATAAGAAGGAATATCTCAAAAACGATCAACTCCACGAAAAAAAAATGTATATGGCATAAATTGCGTTCTTTATCGTAATCTACATTTTCTGTACAGTAAGCTTTTGTCTATCTCTGACTGTTTACAGTTATGCAAAATTCAATAAAAAGCATCCAGAATAAATAGGTCTTTAGAAGCTATTCCCTGAGAATTCAAGATATACATTTTATTTGTGATGGAAATGGCTTTAATATGTCGTATTTTAATCAAAATCGTTAGTCATTTTTAAGGAAAACAACATTTTCGAAAATGTTTTCATGTAAAGGGTAGATAAGGGTGGGGGATTTTCTTGAAAATATTCGTGTTGCATACATGGGATATACTGAAGTCAAATATAAGTTTGGTATTTAACGGCCTTTTCGTTTTTGAGCTATTCTGCCCACATACACATACAGTCACGCACACTAGTCTTTTTCTAAAAATGATTCTTTTTGGTCGCTGCATTTCCAGTGAAATCTTAGTATCGAATTTTTGGGTGCAATACATACCCTCTCTATACAATACGAACACAGTACGTGTAGAGAAAGTAAAGATATAGTAGGTTTTAGTGGCGTAAACCTTTCGAAAGCTTGGCTTTGCAATTAGCTCCATCAATACATTTAATTGGTACTGGTAAGTGTTACAAGCCATAAAAGAGAAATCTTTTCTTCTCAAAACTATTTTCAAGATTAATGACAAAATGTCCAACTGCAGTTTAAAGTTAGATGATTCGCGACATAAATAATTATTTTCAGATCGTTGTATAAATGTGACCTAATTATTTGAGCATTTTCCGGGAAAAGCATAACAGCGTTTAATATAGGTATAATAAAGACCCTGAATTTCCATTTGTATTTTATTTATAGATAGTTTGGAAAGTGAATATTTTACTGTGAAATGTGAGCTTACAAACGAAATAATATTTGCTTCAGGTAACAATGTTATTGGTAATTTGACGGATAACAATTTAATGAAAAAACACATAAAACTTCTAGTTAAATACAAACATTAATTTTTAAAAATATTTAGTAAATATGTTATTTATTTTAATAACAATAATGAACATTTTGTTTCTTAAAAACTACAGTTCAAAAATTTTAGATTTTTATGTATTTTATTCATGTGTATTACTCAGTGGTAGAGTTAAATAATGTACAAATAATATCACAAAGAATAATAATGCAATGAGCAAATAATTATATGAATAAAACAGTCCAACTA
The DNA here is from genome assembly GCA_030762935.1 of Hymenopus coronatus. Taxonomy (NCBI): domain Eukaryota; kingdom Metazoa; phylum Arthropoda; class Insecta; order Mantodea; family Hymenopodidae; genus Hymenopus; species Hymenopus coronatus. The sequence goes on along the minus strand of CM060896.1, from coordinate 118,133,264 downwards.
CGAATCTAATTACATTAACTTTATCAAAATTTAATAAACATAATTTGAACAACACTTTCAAAACAGATTATTATAGCTACAGTTTGTGACTTTGTACACCTAAGTATAACAGTTAATTACATTCATTTTGAAGTCATTAACCACTTTATCATTCCCATTCGTTATAATTATCAGTATTACCAATAAGTTGACCGTTAGTATTTTTAACACTGTGAAATTACAAACATATACTTAAGTATCACTTACAATGTATTATCCAACATTTGTATGTTTAGATTTGTCTGAAAAATTTTCAGGGACAAAGGCAGCCCTTAAGGCTCCTACGGGCAATTTATTCCATTCTTTAATTGTTCTATTAACAAATAAGAATTTTCTAACCTTAATTTTTAACAAATTGTTTCGTGCGCAATCAAGTGAGTTGGGGAACTTAATGCCGTGCTCGCATGTTGCTATGGTCGCTCAGCTGGTTAGAGCAATTGGAAGCTCCGGCTATGGCATTAAATTTTTCAGTCTAACTCTAACTTTCTAAATGTATTTATTTTTAAACACATCACGTTTCAACGAAAATGAACATTTCAAGGGATTTCTGACTCCGAAGAAACATAATTCCTATAAAACCCTAGAATTATATGGGAAACTGGCACCCAGCTTATCTATGTACTTCTCAAACAGTGAAGAATCAGATAGAGTTTATAACTTCTCAAGACACCGCACTGATAGGTTCAAAACTCCACGTGAATACATTGTTATGCCTAAAAGTAGAGTAGGCTATTCTCATAGGGACAAAACTTGCGGATATCTGTTTTACTTTCTCTTGATGTATTATGTACATAGTATATACAGAAAGTATTGCACTCCATCCAAATATTCGATACCGAGATTACACCGGAAATATATGTTTTAGGGTCTCCTGTATCGCCTGCATTTCAGAAAAAGATCCATGCGTCTGTGAACACGATAACTCAAAAACGAAAAGTCGGTAAAATACTAAGCTTGGTATTTAAGTTTAGTATCTTACAGGGATGCGACACTAAGATTTTGAGGACATCCCCCCACCCCAAACGACCCTTTACATGGAACTTTTTTCGAAAATGTTGTTTTTCTCAAAAATGACTATAAAGATTTGTATTAAAATGTCGTATATTAAAGATATTTACCTGACAAATAAAATGAATACCTTGAATTATCTGGGACTACTGGATGAATTTTACATAACTACTAAACCGTAAGAGATGGACAAAAATTAACCATACAAAAAATGAAGTGCATGTTAAAGCACACAATTTAAGTTATATACAATTTTTTCATGAAGGTGGTCGTTTCTGAGATATTACTTGTTTTTGGTTTCAGCTTTAAAAAACTTACTTTACTCATCCAGGAATATTTCAACTCCTGTCCATACAAACAAAGCAACTTCAGTCACATAGCAACCAGCTTTTGATTATCACTTTAACCAATTGTACTCCCTTATTTCGCTTCTACTTACAAAGAAGCAAGCAATAAGGATATTTCTAATAATTTTTTTCGATTAGCATGAAGCAGTTAGAAGCATAGGCTTTTTAGCAATAATTGGTTGCAGAGATGGAGAGAAAGCCATGTGGATGGAACACGTCAGATTTTTAGAAAAATGTCCATGTGTGTCTGTGTGTAAGTGTGTGTGTCTGTGGGCAGCATAGCTCAAAAACGAAGAAACCGTTAAATACCAAACTTGGGATTACATTACATCCATAACCAAGTATGCGACACGAAGATTTTAAAAAAAAAACTCCCCCCCCCCACCGACTTCTTTACATGGAAAAATTTCCTAAATTTTGATTTTCTCAAAAATGGCTCTAATGATTTTGATTAAAATATCGAATATTAAAGACATTTGCCTGACTAATAAAATATATATCTTGAATTTTCTGGGACTAGCCTCTGAAGACATCTTTATTCTGGCTGAATTTTGCGGAATTTAGCATAACTGGTAAACCATAAGAGATAGAACAGCTAACTTAACAGAAAATTTAGAGCTTGTTAAAACACGCAATTTATGTTATATATAATTTTTTCGTTAAGGTGGTCGTTTTTAAGATATTCCTTGTTATTGATTTCACTTTTGAAAAACTTACACTTTTCTCATACAGGAATTTGTCAACTCCTGTCCACGCAAACAAAGGAACTTCAGTCACACAGCAACCAGCTTTTGACTATTCTTTAACCTAGTGTATTCCCTTATTTCCCTTCTACTTACAAGGAAGCAAGTAAAAAGACCATTTCTGCTAATGTTTTTCTCGATTAGCATGAAGTAGATAGATGAATAAGATTTTTAACAATAATTTGCTGCAGAGATGTATAGAAAGTCGTGTGAATGGAACACATCAGATTTTTCATTTAGAGAGAAACTAGCCGAGTTTCTGGTTAGGTTAGCGAACAAATCTAATGTTCAGTTGGCACCAACAGGAGATGGTAGTAATAACATTTACCCTTGAGGATGGAGTCTCTCATTTTACACGGGAAGCAATAAAGGTTCATTTGAGTTATGGGTGCTATAATTTCCTCCAGCCGTTCTCCTTTCTTACTAATTGAAGTCTGTATGTAGGTGATTGTTACTTCCTTAATAAAAAGAACTGCATTGATAGCCAAGGCTATTCCACAATGCTTTCCCTGTTCTTATAAGCTCTGAACCCCCTTCACAGAAAGGCTGCAAACACATCGTTTGTCATATACAAAGAGCTTAGTTATATCTATGGCGGCCAATCATATACGGAATCTTAGTCAAGTCCATTCGTCCTAGTTCGATTCAAACAAAGGCCTTCTTCTTGCAGGAAAACTGCATGGGGGAAAATTCTAGTCTTTTAAAGGATTTTATGTAGTTCCCTGGCAAAACTAGAATTTCCTAGAGCCCAAAGATAAAAAAGTCTGATGTGTTTCATTCACATGACTTTCTAGCTGCTCCACAAACGTTTCTTACCAATAACTATTCTTTTATCTACATCATGATAATCAAGTTAAACATTACCGAATTGGTCTTATTACGTGCTTCTTTGTAAGCAGAAGGGAAATAAGGGAATACACCAGGCTAAAGCGATAGTCGATTTTTTTTTTTAAAAATTATCGCTATGTGAAACAGTTGAAATTCGGTTCTGTTTGCACGCTAGGAGTGAACAAGTGAGAGACAAAATGAAAAAGTCGTTAAAGTTCTTATAACATTAGAATACTTAAAACAGAAATCAATAATTCGGAATATCACGAAAATGATAAACGCTAAAATAAAATGTACCTATAGGATATGAATTGTGTTTTAATGAGATCTACATTTTTGTGTAGTACGGTTTACCAGTTACGCAAAATTATACAAAAGTCATCCAGAATGAACAGCTCTTCAGAGGCTATACCCAGAACATCAAATTATAATTTCGTTTGTCATGAAAATATCTTAAATATATAACATTTTAATAAAAATCTTTATAGCCTTTTTTGAGAAAATCAAAATTTTCTAATAATGTAAACGGTAGTTGGGGGTGGAGGATTTTCTTGAAAATCTTCGTGTCGCATCCTTGGAAGATACTGAACTTAAATATTGATATTAAACCAACTTTTCATTTTTGAGCTATTCTGCTCTCACACCCACACTCACACAGAAAGACAGACAGACTGGCACACGCATAGACAGCCAGACCGACACACACACGCACGGACATGTTTCTAGAAACGCTATTTTTGGATACGGGGGTCTCAAAATATGCATTGCCGGTGAATCTCGGTATCGAATTTTTGGGTGGAATACAATACCTTCCCTATCGACTACATACATTTTGCATACGTGTTAGAGAAAGTAAAACCAACTGCAACAACAAGATTTTGGACATCATATTCGAAGAAGGATGGCATCTCGACTAATTCTTCAGAGTAAAAGTTTACATTTTATTCTGCGGGACGATTCACGTGCTCCCAGTAATGAAACGATGTGAAAACAGACATTCCTGTACATCGTTTTGATATGGATCATTTGAGATGTAAATATTGAGGAATTAAAAACAATCTAAAATCTTCTATCAGTGTTCAAATTTGAAATAGGAACGGTTTTATAATTCCAAAGTAACAGTCCTCCAACTTTGCACAAACATTACCGACAGGGGACTTTTACAACCAGTTCCGATGCGTTAATAGTTAAAAGCTTGTATATGATACGATACCTTGAAACCATCCTAGAGTCCATGTTCCAAAGAGTAGTCAATAAAGACCTTCCCTCCAATTAGATTTTGTATAACATTGAGCCTATGCAATACACTGCAAAATGTGCATCATTAATTATGTATCGCTGATAACATAACGAACATGGATGAATGTAGAAGGGAGGAGAAGGGAATAGCATCGGCCTGCCGTTTGGCAATATTCATAACAAACGAAGAATCGCGATTTAATACGAAAGAACTCGAGTCAGTAAAGTAATAGAAGTGCAAGGGTGTCTTGCTTTTACAGTTATGGTAATTACTTGTGGATGTATTTGAATAACAACTTCGAACGATTATTTGGAAGCCAGAATATTTAATTTTTGGGCGGGTTGGAACAGTTCGATTACTGGAAAATAACCAATTTTCTCACTTTTTAAAAAAAAGAAACATTTTAATGGATTGCATTCCATATTATATAGGTTCTGACTTATATTATTTGAGTCTGCTTTTTGTGAATGTGTAAATTATGAGAATAGCCCAAAATGCGAAAAAGGTTTTGTTGTCGCGTTTAACATTTAAATAATGTGTAAATATTTACACGTTAACCGACTCCAAAATATATATTTTGCAATACTTTTTAAACCCAAGATGTGGTATGATGATCAGACTACTTCAAACAGTTTTTTTTTTTTTTTTTTTTTTTTTTTTTTATTGCTGCTTCTTTCAAAAATGTTAGCCGGAAATAGTAGTAATTTCTGCTTATCTGTTTTGCAGAATGTTCCAGTTGAATGTCTACTTTCATATCAAAATTCATTCAAACTTGATTAAATATGTTTTCCCAACATGTTAAGTAACAGTCCAGTTAATTTAGTGATTTTCTAGGAAAACATATGCGGACACCGCCAAGATATTTTCTTCAGGAAGCTCTGGCCTCCACCAGACTTCGTGGTTTTATTTTTATTGTTCTGTGTGTTGAAAGAAATCAATTAAACAACTGTTGCTAACGAAATATTTTATTTATTTTCCCTAAACGTTAACAATTCCCAACATTTTGTGCCACAACCCGGGAAAAAGGCACTGGAAAATTACTAATATAACTGCCAGTTGTTGAGGGTGAATATTTCCGCACTACGGAATAAGACGATTGTGGAAACAGGAAGAAAACAACACAACAAAACGACACGCCATTACATGCGCAGCTAAGAGACATATGATAATACAATATGTTCATATTACACTCACGCTCTATCGTAGACTTGGTGTATGCAAATTGTTGTTCCAACATGAACTCAATAGAATAACATTTATAGACGTCATGTACTAAATTTTTTGACGTTACAAAGTTGGGCATTAGTTTATCATCCATAGGGAGCTAGGAAAACAATTTATAGTTTTGCCGACAATCAGAATGATTAGAAATGAGTGACACGGAAGCTCCTTCACATCCTATGCTTAAGAGGAGAAGACAAAGCAACGTGACGCAATTTTGCACGGAAATTGAGGACTTTACAGATGACATATCCACTAACGACTACGAACAATACAGGGAACGTCTCCAAGACACAATAAACCGAATAATTACTTTGAACGACAAAATTAACGATGTATTGTTGGATGACGAATACGAAGAGGAAATGGCAAGTTGTGAGAACTATATTGACCGAGTGAAAATATCAATTAGGAAGGCCACTAACGAATTGAATAGAAGACTCACTGCCGGTACAATTTGCACTCAAGAGCTCCCTACTCCACTTGTTTCGACTCACTCCGTAAACTACTTCTCATTAAGCTAGAGCCATTTTCTGGCGATGTCGAGAGTTGGTCCCGAATCTGAGAACTATTCGAAACAGCAGTGGATAAAGAGCCCAGGCTTGCAACCGTCAGTAAACACATCTTTCTGCGAGGGTATTTTGAGGGTGAGCCTAAGAGGTTGGTGGATGATGTCGCAGTAAATGCAGTTACGTACGGACAGATTAAACGGATAGATGCTTCAAGCAAAGTATGGTTACAAGAAACGCATCATTCAAACCCTTTTGGACTATTTGAAAAATATTAGACAAACGTAATACGATAGTCCGGAGGCACTAAACTCAACGTATGTAGAATGTCTAATACATAGCTTTAGGGGAGGATGTGAATAGCTATGAGCGAATCCTCCTGACCTTACAGGCCTTTCCCGAGGACCTATGTCGCCGATGGCCTACACATTCAAAAAGAAGTGGCATCCCCGAAAGTAACATCTCTGCGTTAATGACATTTCTGGATGAAGAGATTGAAGGTGCTATGATTGCGCGGAAAATACGCGGGGAGCTGGTCGGACATCCTAGTCGTATTCCCACTGCAGCTGCGCTTCATGTCAGATCAAAACCAGTAAAGACTACAAGAAAAGTTAAAGGGGGGAATGATACCGTACTGTGTATTTTGCAAGTGTAACGATCATTGTGCCCAGGACTTTAAGACGTTATTGGATGTCGAAGCCCGTAAAGATTAAAATCTCTAATCATTGTTTCCAGTGTCTTAACAGAGGCCACAACTCTCGAAATGGCAGTAAGAGAGGTGGGTCGCAATGTCAAAATTGTAAAAGAAATCATTGTTTGATTTGTCGCTCTGCAGCTGAAATCTCAACAGCCACAGTATAGGGGAAAATAGAAGTTCAAACTACTGACTACACATATTTACAGGCGGCTAGAATTAGAATCACAGCCAACAGCTCTAAGCAAACTAACCCGCTGTGTCATCGATGGGGGTAGCCAATCCAGCTTAGTCAGCAAATCACAAATCGAGAAATTACAGTTGAAGGTAGGGTCTGGTTGATGAGGGATGAATTGGTTTCGTTGGTGAGGGATGTGCGAGATTAACACAAATAAAACAAAGGTCTCTCTGCCCAAAAAGAAGAATTTTGTCTAGTGGATAATAGAACTTTATCAATAAGTTCTTTTGAGACACCATATCTGTCCACCCTGTTCAGCTGCAGCTGAATAGAATATGGACAAATATCAGCATTCCAATCACAGCACTGGAAAGTACTCACCAATTTTCTTCCCAACCCACAGTCCCTAATTATATTCGAACGTTTAGACACATGTGGAAACTACATCTTGCTGATCCAAGGGATATCATTGCCAATTTCTACAAAAAAAAAAAAAAAAAAAAAAAAACCGCATGTTTAAGATAGTTCCATAAAAATTATATTTATATATTGCATTTTTTGGGAATAGCCTCTTCATTCAGCATACTTCTCAGTTTACTACTGTAAACTGTAAGAGATAGTCCAAAACTTACCCCACGAAAAAGTAGATCTCATTAAAACATATATTTTATGCTAAATACATATTTTGTGGAATTAACCATTTCTGAGATATGCCTTTCTATTGCTTTTAAAAATTTTAGTACTTACGGTTTTTCTCAAATGGGAAGTCGTTATTCAATTTCTTCATACAAAGAGAAGGGCATTTTAATTACATCACATAAAGATCACATTTTAAAAGATTGACTATTTATTTAGTCTAGTGTATTCCCTTCTATTTAAAAGGAACTATGCCAGAAAACGATTTTCGCTAATGTTTATCGATTAGCATGAATTAGAGAAAGACATGTGAATGGAACACATTAAATCGTTTTAAGAAAGTGAAATCTCGGAGTGATAATTAAGCTCAACTCGAGTCAGAAATAAGAGAAAACTTAGTTCACTGTGTTAATTGTATTTTTAACCTTCGGCATTGTTTTTGCTGACTATCTGGGTAGCTTAGTTGCATATGAGGCCTTAAGATCTCAAGGATACGGGTTCATACTCAGCCTACATGTTTTAGGTGTGTTTAAAAGTGACAGTCCTGTGACTGTATGTTTACTAATATGTAATAAACTCATGCGAGACGAAATTCTGGCACATTGGCGGCGCGGATATGATCTTGGCGTTAGAGAGAAATAAAATATGTTTAAAATATTTATTGTTTTTTCTTCACTTGTGCTTCATAAAACTGCTTTACTTGTATCATGGAAAGGCTCATTCCAAATATGCCTCAGTTTTTATAGTGAAAAATGATTGTTGACGTAGCTACGCACTGATTTCCACTTTTTTTTTTTTTTTTCACATATTAATATAACAGAAAACGCGAGTCAAGTAGTTTGAAGAATGGATGTGATTTATTAGAAGCTCTTTAGGGCACTGCAATTCAGCCAGAGGTAAAAATAGATTCTATAACATACATATTTTACCTTTTCGAATACCGAAAAAAAAAATCCCAATAAAACCTTGGAATATCATCCATCATTATCAATAAAAGTACAAGCAAATAAAGGTACAAGCTTGATGGTCAAGCTATATCACAAGGGACGAGGTACAAATCATCTTATGTTTCAACATGTTTGCACTTCATAACACTGACCACACTTATACCGGGAAAACCGCCATAAAGCAGATATATTGCGTGTCAAGGTCTTCAACATCTATACTTGTCATTCTTACAACATTTTCTACAACGAAGATGTCGTGCTATGTAATACTAGCACATCTGAAACATAAACTAGTTTGTAAAAAATGCTTCTCTCCTTCAACATAGACCCAACTTGCAAATAAAGCATATCTTTCCTTTTGAGCCACAATGCAGATTCTTTCTTCGAATTAGATATTCCTTGAAAAATGGTCTTTATATTTTTCTTAAACATCGGTTTATGTTTATCCAAATACCGTGCAAACAAAATTCCTAAACAAAGAGAGGCCATATTATAACATTTTCAATGAGTGGAACATTCTTCAGGAAAAAGACATAAAAATGTGTTTCCATTGGGAATCTTGTTTCCAATTTAGCAACAAATCTATTGCAATTACATTTCTCGTAATCAGAATATAATTAACTGATATGTCACTTCTACAGATAAGCAGGGAAACTATGGCGTCACTCGGTAATGAAACAATTAATAAAACTATTTTAATACAACTTTTTACACACTTTTATAGATGTTGTTTATTCCTTTAGAAATGCTCTTTATATTTATCTTAAATTTAGATTTACTTTTATACAAATGCCTAGCAAATAGAATTTACTAAACAAAAAAGGGATTTGTTTTACGATATACATAGCATGTTCACAAACTAACACTCTTCAGCACGAAAACATGAAAAATACATGTGTGTAAATATTCACCTTCATCTTGTTTGGTATTTAACAACTCTAAAAATATTTTTGCATAATTAGAGTATAATTATCTCATATCACTTGTGTAGGTATAGAGGGAAACTATGCTAACTATCCGTAATTAAACAAATAATTAAATTATTTAAAATACCACTTGTTTATGCGATTTTACAAATAAGACGATAGAATTGAAGTAATATCGTTCCTTCGTTTTATGTCAAGGCCACATCCGCCTTATATGCGTATCAACCGAGACGCCAGTGACTTTGGTGCAGGACGTGTCAAGGGTATATATATATATATATATATCATCTGTGAATGTTATTGTCTTATTAGTCTATAGAAATGCCTGCCAACAAGTTCACGCTTGAACAGTGTATGTTTATAGATAATGTTGAAAACTGAATCACTTAGTCAGATGTGCAGACAATTTCCACAGCAATTTCCTGGTTAGCCAATTCCGGGTAGAGGTACTGTGAGAGGTTTGGTCAATAAATTTAAAGCAAGGGGATCGCTAAACCCTACATCAAAGAAGCGAAAATGACATGTTCTTACGGAGGAAAATCTAGATGAAATTGGTACTGCATTCGAACACTCAAATAGGAATTCTCTCAGACGTTTTATAGCAAATGAGTGTTTTTCAAACCTCTGTTCAAACATCTACTAAACTTTTAAAACCTAAGTCCTACTCTGACTATAATGCAGAAACTATGGACATTACACTAGAACAAATTATGCGTGTGAATGGTCATTTCATCCGACGAAGTCAAAAATGTTTTCGCGCAGGACACCCCTTTCAATAACACTTGCAACAAAGTTAGTACTCATTATACATGTTACTAATACGCGTTTTTACGGAACCGAAAATCCCGCAGTGTTTAGGCAATGTGCTGAAAATGCATTCATGTGATCCGCGGCCTTGACATAAAACGAAGGCACTGTATCTTACAGGTGCGAGTTTCGGTAAATATGAGAAACAAAATAAACGAAAGAGAATAATAATCAGAACAGGAAGAAAAATAAAATAACCTTGGAATTCAAGATTACAACAATACCTGCAGTTATTATGCTATAGTAAAGAAGGGAGCTTACATTTCAATAACATTGCTCAACATAGCGACAATATGTTTAGTAGTTTAAGTTTTAATAGGATTATTTATATCAATATATTATTCAGCACATACTGATTTTCTTTTCTATAGTAATTATTTTAACCATATGTTGTTGCAAGTGAACTACAAATTTTAATTCAGTTGGGACAGCAATAATTGTGACAGTACCTGTAATTGTAACCTGATCAATTACTACTTTCATAATGTCTATTAATGATTTAAGAATCTTTTCAAGATGAGACAACATTAAACTGTCTCTAAAGTAAGCCGTTCACATAGAGCAGCGAATCCGAGTGGCAAGATAAAGGCGAATGCAGTTAGCACACAGTCGCAATGTACTCGAAATTTTGCCCTTCAGTTAACAATTTAAATAGATTTTATCATGAGTCAAGATTATATTCTCCAACGATAAATAGATTCTTATTCGTTTTAGGGTGTTAGGCACTTACCAACACTTGAACGGCTCGTATATGGCAACTGAAGCCTTCTATGCTACATTTGTTCTAAGATGCATGCTAAATTTAAATATAGCTTAATTTTAGCCTTAATTTTAAATATATGTACGGGATCTTTTAAAAATCTTCTGTGTGATATTTGTTGTATTTATTTTCTCACGTTTCCATGCCTATATATTATTACATTTAAGGCAATAATAATTTGATAATCACATATAAGAACCATATTTGGGAAAATCATTGAATCTATTTTAAATAGTTTATAATTTGAAAACAGGCTGTAGATTTTCAATTAATTAGAGTAGGTATATGCCAGACAATCAGCTTTATTTGTGTAACTGCCTTCGTGTAGCATTTATTCCTTTTTATATTGAGTTTTGGTGCAATTTAGACTTCTGAATCGTTTTAATTGCTGTTTATTTTGTGAAACTGAAATTGGGTTTTGTTTGTTTTTGTCGGTTTTTTTGGTAGAGTTCTTAGCTCAACATTTATACTAGGTGTAGAAGATCATAAATTTTGCTAAGAGACCCTTATCAAGCTTGAGGTTCTTTTACGTGCCATAAATTTTCAACACAGAATCATCGGCTTTACTTTCCTTCTGAAGGAAGCTATGGTAAAGATTTTTAGGCTCTTAAATATGTAGATGGAAATTTTAGGCTCTGGTAGACGGGATATCAAATGGGATATATGGGATATATATATGGTGGTTAAACTATGTGACCCCTGTCCTGGCCTCCCTCCACTGCGCGAGAGTTACGAGAGAGTCGTCGGGAAATTGGCGCCGGCAAAAGCGCACTAAAATACATATCTATGATAAATTACGGGCAGCACAATTTGCGAAAATATTCTCGCCCACTCGTCTAAGCTTAGCAGCAGTATATAGCAATGCAGAGAAACTAGGAAAAAGAGCGGTCAGATTGGCTGCGTACAAGGAATTTGAAATTGTCACTTCCCGAATGTTTGCCACAGACGCTACTGCCTGAGCCATCTTGTTCGGTCAGAATCAATTTTGTGGGCGCCTTAGAACTGGGTTCGCTGGAGTGTATTCGAGAACCACAAGGTTATTGCGTGAACCGTTACTTGTTAAGTTGTTAAGATAGAAGGAAATGACACGAGTGTGCTATTGATATGCAGATGTTACCACCAAATGAGGAGCTAATGTGGGCAAACAAACGAAGCATCACTCTAATCGATATCTTCAGCAATAACAAGATTTCGAAACTGAAAGCAACGGAGGTCGCCGACCGTGAAACACCACAAGTTTTGGCGTCCCTTTTAGTTAACTCACCCGTTGGGACATCGTTTCGAAGTTATTGACACATTAACAGGTAGATAAAGATTTTGTTATCCGTATATTTTGATGAAAACTATAGAATGCCTTTAGGAACTGTAAAGGATTAATGGAAAACACGCATAGTTACTTATCTTTCCTTGATACTTTTTGTAAATATCAGATGTCAATGCACTCAATGTCATAAAATACTGAAACACCTGGGGGATGTAATACATGATTTGCTATTAAATATACAATTTGGAGCGAAGGTATAACAATGCCAAACAACCATGCTTTTCTTGGTTTCATAGAGATCACTAAAATGCATTGGGCCGTTCTGTAGATATTTAAATGACACAGTGTTCAAGTAGCCTTAATTAGTAGACACACCTGCTCTATGAAATTAAGCCCGTCTAATTTCATATAGATGAACTCAAGTTACGTATTCAACTTCCTGTTATTCATAATCCTATAATGAACTTAAAGAATGAGCAGTAACGTAGCAAAACATTTTTTCTCAACACTGCTGCTGAGAATAAGTTGGATTAACACCTTCGAGTTCCATCCTGAAGGGGTTGTGAATGTAATAGTTTAGCATTTTACATTGGATTTACACCAGATGCGTTCAGAAATATCAATTCATCAGGTTTTAGGATTGACTGTAATAAATTAAAATTGTTATTTTGTTCTCTTTCATTGCCCGAGAAAGGTTTCAGGTAAATATTAATCAATCCTGGTTCTTTCTAATACACAAAAGATTATTTCCATTTTAAATATGCATATTCCGATGTCATAGTTTAGACTTTTAGTATACCTACCGTCTTTTATTCGAATGCTTATTTTGATAATATATTATTAAAATAGAACGGAGTCAATCGTTCAACTAATCATATTAAACTCAATAGAACATGTCACGTAAATACACAGCTCTAAAACTTAACAAATCCACCGCAAATACACATACTCAGAAGACAACAATGTTAGTCTCGATAAACACACAATGTTATTGTATGGAGATGGTCGACAATAGATGACTACCCTGGGCGTCACAAATTGGCGTCAAACATGAGAGGTGAGGAAACGGGGCATTCTGAGAACTGCTGAAGGCAGACATAATGGCTAAATGTCTATTCAAATGGTCCACATTGGGTCGAAATGCTAGCTGCCCTCATTGTCGTTACCTGTCCAAAGGAGGAAGGAAAATGAAGGTAGCAGTGCAACCATGTATTATTTTGTTGTTTTGCTTTAGGACGCAGAGTAAACGCATAAGAAGGGCAGCTTTTACTAAAGAGCAAAATGTCCATTTTCAATGATATAATAATTATATAAAAATTATTTATGTAAAATAAAGGAATATTTTAGGCGAAAGTCTAACAACAAAACTCTGAACAATGCTTTGTCCCTCTGGCGCTAGAATTTTGATCGTGAGATATCTGTTTTCTGGGTACACTACACGGGTTAGTTAAATGTGATGCCAGAAGCGGACCTTAGTTGCATAGTCACCTTCTATCATATTAATTATTTCTATTTGCTTTGATCTATAGATGGAAATTAAGTCCAATGTAATGTATACATTAAGTGGAAATGGAGAATGGGGAAAACCATAAATAAAGCTCAGTCATATTGACCGGTTTATAAAATATGAATCACGAATGTGCACAGTTGTCCCCAAATTCTTGATCTTTCAGAGCAGCAAAACCAAAGTTTGGTGTCGCTACAAAATGTTTAATACTCCACTTTATGTAGGCATTTTGGACTTCCAGACTTTATATTAATTGAGATAAATGTTTGCAGAAATGGTTCTATTACATATTTCGCAAGATGTAAAGAGGATCCAACAGGATAAAGCGATGGTCAAATCTTTAAAAACTGATTCGCTATGGCTGGCTTTGAAATTTTATACAATTTGCAGGAAAGAAAAAAGTTAACCTGATCCGTTTCCTTCACATAACTTTCTCATCTGCCCCGCAAACAAACAACTCTTATAAAAGATGATTATTGTATATAGATCATGCTAATCGAGATAAACATTAGCAGCAATGATCTTATTACTTGCTTGCCAGTGAGCAGAAGGGAAATAAGGGAAATGCACTTGGATAAAGCGATATCAAATCTTCTGATCGCTATGTGGTGCAATTTAATTTTGGCTCCTTTTGATTGGTCAAGAATAAAATAAAATAGATATGAAATGAATAGTGACTTCCCGTTTAGAAAATGTTTTAACAATTTTAAAATTTAAAACAATAGCAAGGAATGTCTAGGAAACGATTAGTTCTACAAAAACGTATATGACATAAATTGTGTGTTTTTACGACATGGACTTGTGCGGTAAGCTTTTATCCTATCATCCAGAATGAAGAGCTCTTTATAGGCGATTCCCCCCACAAAAAAAAAAAAAAAAAAAAAAAAAAAAAAATTATTTGCCATGAAAATATCTAAAACATTTTAATCAAAATCGTTAGAGCCATTTTGGAGAAAATAAACATGTTCGAAAAATGCTCCATAGAGTAATTGGAGGTGGGGAGACTTCGCTGAAAATCTTCGTGTCGTATCAATTGAAGACGCAAAAAAAAAAAAATAAATAAATAAAAAAAATGCGGAGATTGACATTTAACGTACCTACTTTTCGTTCGAGTTATGCTGTTCAGACAGAGAGAGAGAGAGAGAGATAGAGACAGACAGACAGCGAGGCAAAGAGAGAGACAGACAAACACACTGGCATTTTTTATAAATCTTTTTTTATTTATGATCTCAAAACACTTCCGGTATCGAAATTCTGTATGTAATAGAATATCATCTGCACCTACTATCAACATTGTACACACGTGATCCAGAAAGTAAACATGAATGACAAATTAATAGTTTTAAAAAGCAGAAGGGTTTCAAAATTGAAATCATAAGTGTGGCAATACTATCCTCAATACACAAGAAGAGAGATAAAAGAAAATACAGTTACAGGCACATTCAACAAAATTATTATGAAGATACAGAAGTTGTAGAAAAATCTGAATTTGGAGTAGGTACATCATGCACATAACATTTTGTATAATAAAAATAATAGAAAAAAGAAAATCACCAATAGAGATCTTCAATTACTATTCATAGATCTTAAAATGCATGAGATATTGTATATACTAATAAGTAAATTGTGATAAACATTGGGTGAATCTACAATTGATGGGAAGATAACGAAAGAAAATAATCAATATTAAAATAAAACTCCGAAATAAAACAACAGAAGTGTTTCAAACTACCAAAAGATTAAGGCAACTTTAAAATATACGATAGTGTATTAAGAAACTGGAAAACTTTCCACCAGTAGATGGAATACCCTACAGATAACGTAGGTTTACTCATTAAATGTTGCAGATGATTGGGTGTCATTAGCACAAAAACTTTAAAATAAGAACTGAAGCTTTCCTGGCGACGTGTTAATTCAAAATCTTCTCGAGCTTCTAGCCAGGTAAAAACTTGGCTTGACAAGAACAAAAACTTTGGTGCATAAAATATATGGCAAGAAAAATAAAAGAAGACTACGTACAATAGGCACTTAATATAAACGTATAAAAAGCAAAACATTTAAGTATAG
Organism: Hymenopus coronatus; assembly: GCA_030762935.1. Classification (NCBI taxonomy): domain Eukaryota; kingdom Metazoa; phylum Arthropoda; class Insecta; order Mantodea; family Hymenopodidae; genus Hymenopus; species Hymenopus coronatus. Next base: position 118,117,543 of record CM060896.1, on the reverse strand, counting down.
GAGAAGAAAAAGAATAATTAAAATTGGACAGTGAGAAACAATTAAATTAAACGTTGAAAGTACAGATGTAGGGAAAAATTAGGTTGGTCTGTGGACATTATAGCAGAAATAAAAAAGAAAGAAAGAAAATAAAAATATTAAACTATATTTGGTGGGGGAAATATATCTCAAAGAGCAGAAAATTGCACATTTAAACAGTAATTTTAAGTAATATGCCCACCTCTATAGTGTAGTGTAGAGTGGAGAGATCCCAAGTTTTAATCTCGGTTAAGATGAGAACCGGATAAGATTTTTCCGGGGTTTTAACTTATCTTGAAATGGCGAATATTGGGTAAATTTAAGTCTCCATTCGAGCATTATTTCACCGATTTCACGGATCATTTCGATATGACTCAGCAGATTAAAGCATGTTTAACTTGAAGTATCCTATGGTGGAGAGATATTCCAAATCTGCGCTAGGGAACAAAAGAAATGCTTAGCTACTGAAATAGGTGCATTAAGGAGATCAGCTAGACAAACAAAATTGGAACAAATAAAAAACATGAAATTAAAGGGAATTATGGGAATAGAAGAGGGAACCTCTATGGAAACTACATAAAAGAAAAGGTTACAGTGGTATGGGCATGTAGATGAAATAACACATGACCGATTAACAAACCAAATGATAGAATGTATGGATTGCAAAGTAAGTCGAGGCTATCTAATGAAAACGAGGAAGAGCAAGCAGACGTGGCATCCAGAAACTTGCACCCAGAGCTATTTTCGTATTGAAAATATGGTAGATAGAGAACCTCAAATACAGTATATCTGTGTCATGATTGACCGTTGAGGTTTATAAGTTGTTTAGTATTCAAAATAAATTATATTAAATAGAAAAACTTGTACGAATATTCTATAAGAGTGGCATGAATGGCGTTTATTAGTTGTTTAGTATTGAAAATAAACTATTTTAGATTGAGAAACTTGCACAAATATAGTAACTCAGTGTTCTGAATGCTCCTTGAGGCTTATTAGATGTTTTAGTATGGGAAACAAATAATTATAGTAGGTAGAGAAACTTGTACAAATATTGTATATCAGCATCATGAATGACCGTTGAGGTACATTAGTTGTTTAGTATTCAAAATAAATGAAAGCACTTAGAAAAACTTGTACAAATATTGTATACCAGTGCCACCAATGATCGTTGAGGTTTAATAGATGTTTAGTATTGGAAATAAATAATTATAGTAGCTAGAGAAACTTGTAAAATTATTGTATACCAGTGCCACGAATGATCGTTGAGGTTTAATAGATGTTTAGTATTGGAAATAAATAATTATGATAGCTAGAGAAACTTGTAAAATTATTGTACATCAGCCTCATGAATGAAGGTTGGGATTCATAGTTGTTTAGTATTCAAATTAATTATATTAGATAAAGAAACTTGTACAAATATTGTATATGAGTGTCATGAATGACCGTTGAGGTATATTAGATGTTTAGTATTTGAAACAAATAATTATAGAAGATAGAGACATTTGTACAAATATTGTATATCAGTGTCATGAACGATCGTTGAGATTTATTAGTTGTTTATTATTGGAAATAAACAATTATTGTAGATGGAAAGAATTGTGCTAATATAGTATATCAGTGGCATGAATGATCATTGAGGTTTATTAGTTACCTAGTATTCAAAATAAATTATAGTAGATAGAGAAACTTGTACACATATCAGCGCCATGACCATTGAAGCTCATTAGTTGTTGAGTATTAAAAATAGATTATAGCACATAGAGAAACTTGTACAAATATAATGTATCAGCTCCATGACCATTGAGGTTTATTAGTTTTTTTGTTTCATCTTTAACATCTACGGTCATAACGGGGGCTTCGACTTAAAAACAACTCGTTGTCTGTAGATGTTTTACGTTGGGTTTAAACTATTTTATTTCCTCAAACACGCACATATTCACTCTCACATACATACTTCCAGACTCTGTGGGGGATAGGGAATAATTCTGATTAAAGAAAAATTCCCCGCCCCAGCCGGGAATCGAACCCGGGACCTCCGGGTAAAAGTCAGCTCGCTGAGTACTCAACCACGGAGGCAGTCGTTCATTAGTTGTTCAATATTGAAAATAAATTATAGTAGATAGAGAAACGTGTACAAATATCGTATATCAGTGGCATGAATGACCGTTGATATTTTTGGGATAATTTTTTACGCCCGCTTTTACTACCTGTGGCACCGCAGGCGAGAACAACCGTCGAGGTTTAGTAGTTGTTTAGTATTTAAAATAAATTATTGTAGATAGGGAAACGTGTACAAATATAGTATATCTCTGTTATGGATGACCGTTGAGGTTTATTGTTTAGTATTGAAAATGGAATGGCAGAGAATGCCCTAGTATCTAAATTTTGATCCAGCCTGGAAGCGATAAGGAACCCTGAATTTATAAGCTATAGCTCTGACCAATAGACCTCAGAGGTATTTTCTTAGTTTTTTTGTTTACATTTTTGGCGTGAATTTTCCTCTAGCGTGACAAACTTGCTAATTACGTAATTCTTAGGATGCGCCTGAAGGTTTTACTTAGGTAATTACACCTTCCATGAGACAAATGAAATTATGAATCTTCTTGTAGCTTATGGTAGAGCATTATGAAGGATGTTAGGGGGAAAAAAAACGCTTGGAGCACTTTTCGATTTCGACAGAACGTTTTTAATGTATCAAACAGTAAAAACAGGTTGTAAAATCATGTTGATATTACACAAAGTATACATTTTTGAACGTCCATTCTTGATACTTCTTCTCTGAAATGTTTTTGGAATTTGCCTGGCCTTAAGAAATATCAAGGATGGGCGTTCAAAACTTTAGAATGCGAAATCTTCGCTTTAATAGTGTTTGTGTTAATAAATATCAAACACAACGTATACCAAAAGTTTGTGATACATTTCATATCGCATATGGTATTGCATTCCAATCGTAAGGATTTACTCCAAATTACAAAATACGTACTCTTTTCGCGCAATTACGTTAATGAAATAAGAGACAGAGGTGCTACCACAGCTCATAGGCCACCAGTATGCCCACTGTGTTTTTCGTGAACGCTAAGGAACAAATGGGGAGACTCAAAGAGCGACCAGATTCCGGATGATGCATGCAAACAAGGACAATTCCAGAATTACACTTTGATGCTAAGGGTTTACAGGAGTCGTTGCTCCTTACTCAGGAAAACCGACATCCTATTGACACTCCTCTCCGTGGGGCTTTTCATTAGAACAGTACCTTGAATATAAAAAAACACACTCCCTGTAAACACAGCGACGGAAACGCCGCGTACACGCGAAAAACCTCTACCTATTCAACTCATGTCCTACACATGGTTTCTGTGAGAAAACTATTAAATTGCCACAATTGTCATTAATAGTTGGCCATACTATGTATCCTGTCTTGAAGTACTTACGACTTTGTAAGTCGCTATTGGGATTGTCATCTCAAAATGATTTGAGATCACCTTGTGATTTACCAGGAAACATGCGAGTCAGTTGAGAAATTCAATGTTATGCCGGCATGTTGCCATGGTAACTCAGTGGCAAAGCAACCGGCTAGAGACCGGGAGATTCGTGGTTCAAATCCTGGCCATGGCATTGAATTTTTCAATCTGACTCTACCTGCCTAAGCACAAAGGGGAAGACTACTGAACAACTTCAACAAAGCCGACAACGCCTCCCAGCTCTCCCAGGCTGGTACAAGAGGACATTGAATTGTATCATAATCCGCTTGGACATCACCGCCTAGACGGGGATCACTGTTCGCCGAGTCCTGCCCAATTCAGAAGGTTCTATTCGACGTACTTGTATTAACTGTAGTACTACGAGTGTTAACGGTCTGCAGAGCTCGCACCATGGTAGATGAAGGGGTCGGAGTTCTGCCTATACATTCGAAGTCCCAGAGAGAGGATCCAGCTATCAGCCAAGACCAGGGAGAAATATTTTCACAGGGAAAACTGATGGTCTGGCCGCAATGCACCAATCATCGTCTACAACACAGAACACAGAAATACAGAAGATGAAGCAGATAAAAGAAAATTATGGTTAAAAAGTCACTATGGCAGAAGAATGGTTCGGTAGCAATTCTGAAGCCGGGTTGGGCCTGCCTGTACATTCGGAGTCCCAGAGAGAGGATCCAGCGGTCAGCCAAGATCAGGGGAATGCACCAATTATCGCCTATAACCCAGAAGGTAAAGCAAATAAAAGGAAATGATGGGGATAGGAATGATGGTTAAAAAAAATCATGATAGAAAAGGAACCGCCCATCATTTGCCTATCCATTTGGAAAAATCACGAAAAAGACAAAGGTCAGGGTGGCTGGTCCAGCCAATTTTGCGGTGCTCTCTCTTTTATCCCAGTGCAATCTACATGCCATGTGAAGTTTGTAAACCGGTTAATAAAATTACTGCCTTGGGGGTATATTATGGCATAAGTAAAAGGTTTATCAGTTTGCAGACTTTTCCTCTTCTTTAGACTTGCATTGGGTTCGGAACTATACTATTTCTCATGATTACCGGTTTAACATGAACAGTAATGTAAATTAGTTATACCATCTTATAAATTCATCCTATAGAAATTGTGTACACAACTGCACTTAAAATGTTTACGTAACTTTAGAAATAATTGAGTTATAAGTGAGATATTTGAAGTTATAGATTTTAAGCCCGTTTAGAACCCCCTTCCTATTTCAGAAAGAAATTAAGATGTCATATACATATTTTTAAGTGAAATACAATATATGCTATTAATAAAATTTCACAACAATGTTTTGGTTGTTAATGGAGAAAAGGTTACACAAACAAAGAAACAACATTTTTACAAGTGCCAATCATATTAATCAGAAGTAGCGTAACATTGGGGTAGTCATTTTCTCATAACATACGTGAAATCTAGTTGCATTGCTGCAAACTAATATCCTCGAGCAACACATCACATTTTCATTGCTTGTGCGAGGGCTCTCGGGTTCGAATCCCAACTAGTAGGGATTTTTCTCTAACCTGGTAGTTAAATCAAAACTGTTTAGGTCAAGTTTCAAAACAATTTTATGCAAAGGGTACTTTAAGGTGGGGTAGTTTCTTAAACATGTTCATGCGCGTCCTTGGAAAAAGTTGTACTTAAATAAATTTGGCATTTTATCAGCAATACGTTTTTGAGATATACGTTTTCTAAGTTCACGTATATAATTGTGGACTTCAGTGATCCTCCTATCCTTCCCAGAGTCTGGAAGTGTAAATGTGTGTGTGATCTAAAGAAGAAATAGAAAGCCAACGGCAACAGTATAAAGCTGAGTGCCCATACAGTTAAAAGCGGGGTATAGTTTTTTGCACGAAAAAAGTTTTGATACACACATTCTGAACCACAAAGGTAAAAATACTATGAATTCCTGTTAAAAAGCCACGCCTAATAAAAAGGGAGCGGATGATATTCCATGGGAAGCAATTTTTCGGCTCGGGGAAAGAAGTATAGATCCAAAAATATAATTTATCACTAAGCAATTTCAGAAAACTCCTAAAAATGATGTTTAACATTTAATAAACTTTATTGGCACCAGTTGATGATTAAAAGTTGTCTTATACCACGACTGGACGTTTCTTGGCTTGATTCTGGGTATACAATAGGATACATATAAAACACAACTTTTAGACATATCCATTACCCCAGGCACCGGCGAATTATGTCTTCTTTACGGACGGGCCAATTTTCTCAATAATGTTATAAAATAAAAATATAAATAATTTTATCTTCATTCTTTTAATGTTTTAACTAAAACTGCCAACCCTAACCGAAAAGGGGATGCAGAATGCTTAGTGGTGAGCATTTTGAGAATATTCAGAATTAATGGATAAAACATCAAATGTTGCTTTCTTCACTGTTTTAGGATTGGTAATGCAAAATACCATATTTAATGGGGAATATTTGAAACATGTTAGAATGTTAATTTGCAGGACTTTAATTTAGAATGGTACACTTGGCAAAATGAAGATAAAGTGTTCAAATTAAAGGAGTTTAATTGCTTTCATTCATTTGCATGTAAATAAACAATCATTTGGAAAATTAATGTTTTAAGAAAATAGTCAAAACCTGGGGCAATGCCGAGTATTTCTGCTATTTATAAATAATGACAACATAGAGAGTTCAGTTGATTTAATTAGTTTCTCAAAAGGATATTTGTCTTCAATGTAATGCATAACCTATAAATGCTGTTACTACAACTAAAATTGTACCCTTAGAATAAAAGCCTGCTAAAAAGGTATGCCACATAAAGCAAAATTTGATATTACAAACAGGCAGAAGTTAAAGGCATAAAAATTGATACTCTACAATTTAGTAATTATAATGTTCCCACAAATTTGCACTGCTAAAATCCTGAGGAAATGAAGACAACACGAATTAAGTAAACATACCATATGCTTAAAAATAAATAGATGCTTATAAAATGCAGAATAATGCATATAAAATGATACACAATTGAATACTCTCCACATGGTCGAAGATGTATTAGTAGTTTACGAAGACTTGGTGTGACCAACTTTTAAATTTGGAAATCAAAAAGATAAGGCATGATGTTAAATAAAACGAAGATGTGCCAATACAATTTTGTGTAATATTTATATACTTTATTCTCGAAATAGTCTAAATATTTTCAACTATTTTATGAGCTAAATTCTCTCGCCGTATGCCACTTGAAATTTTATCTGTATTTATTACAAACTGCTTCACTTATCATAGTTTTATAGTTTATCTTAAAATTAGCCATTTTATTACATTTCCACAACTCTTTCGTCTACACTCTCCGGTCCGGACATGGGATGAAACATCTGTAACCACCTGTAGGGCGGACATCCTCTGCTACACTACCCAAACCTTGCATCCCACGTGGATATTGCATAAGCCCACCCAGTGCGATAAATTCCAAATACATGACCTCCCCATTTCCTTTCAAATTTGTGATCTGAGTGCAGAACCTTTTCCTCTTAACAAATTTAACATATGTTTGTCAAGCAGAATCGACAAGAGTAAGAAGCTACTGAAATGTCTGTGGCTTCAAAGTTTAGATTGCATTGATATATCTTACACAACACTTAAACATTGCAATACACAACTATCTCATGAATAACCATGCTTCGGAATGTCTTCTTATTTATTTCAGCAATACTATTCAGGGAAGATACGTTCTTCGGATACATAACCTTCAGCAACGATATTTACACGAGTTCCATTTCTGAAGCATACAAGTTCTTAGCTTCCTCCATGTGTGTGTGTGTGTGTGTGTTTGAGAGAGAGAGATAGTAATGTGATGATATGGTAACGGCTTGTTGGTCCTGTTTAGTTGAAATCAGAATAAATTTGTCTATAGTTGTACCTCAGTTGGTTCTCATCAGTTGCCCAGCATGAATATCGTTTCGTTATTGTTAATGTTTAACACTTGGATACTTTTATGTGAGACATGCATTCCTAAGTTTAGGCTTCAAATTTAGATGTCAATGACAAATTATTCCAATGAATTAATTGTTTCTTTCACACCAGCTGTGTGTAGGACAGAAGTTGGACAGGTAGAATCACATTGAAAAATTTCACTGACTCTACCTCTCCAAATATTCCAGTGTAAATTAGCAAAACGCTGGGTAGAAAATTTTGCAACACTGAAATCTCAGGGTTCCTTTCAAAATAAATTAACTTATGTTTTAAATTTTATTGTGTATTAATGTTCTATCACCTGCCTGCCTATAGTACGAGTAGGAATACTGAGTCAAAATAGGATACTTTGGAAGAGATTTTTGGAAGGAAGTGAGCTATTTTAATCCTTCTGAGCTATTTTGATTCGTCCTAAGCTTCTCCTTCAATGTTACATAGGTATATCGTTGTTGTGTTGCTTTTTGGTAGCTCATATCAGATGAATGAAATTGGGAAATGAAGCTCAGTTGATCTCGGGGTTGGTTCGAGTAGTTCACCTTAAGCGAGATTCGAACTCCCTACCTCTTGAATATGAGACAGACTTGCTACCCCCACATTAGCTTTATTTCTTTGGTATGTTGGTGTTGCATTCCATTACAATGAACGAGTGTTACATTTATTGCTTCATGGTTATCAAGCCCCAGCCCACAGAAATATTTAAGGTAGGCTCGTTTGATCTGATTTGTCTTCGTTTCCTCTACCTCTCAGCAAAAGTTCTCAAATCTTAAAGAACAACGATCATCACGGGAGAAACATCTTAAACTTGGACCAGATTCTCACAATGCCTTCCTGTGGATATTTGTAAAGTACGGCGGGGAGCAAAGGCCCCCCCCACCCCTAGCATTTGCCGGAAGCGCAAGTTGAGGAGGGACGACGTGTGTCGCATTGTAGATAGAGTTTTCGCTGCCATTGCGGCCATGTGTTAAGCTTCCGAGAAGAATTAAGCCTTCGATTACACAAAACAAGAAGTTTGGCAGATGCAAATCACCTTCTGAATTCATAAATGTCTAAAATAGAACGGGGGAATACAGTGGAGGATACGCAGGGTAAAATCAACATTCAACTATTTATATAGACTCTATTGAAAGCAATGTTCCTGAAAAATATTAAAAGGCTGAAAAATAAGTATTTTATATTATAATCGAGACCTCGCTGGCAACTTTCAGGAAATTCCAGATACCTATACATTTTTTATGCAACTATTTTAAGAATGTGGCACTTTATTCGAATTCGTTGTGTCAGTTTTGAAAACAAAGTTAACAGAAATTGACATTTTCCATATAAACGGTACTTTGTGTTCAAGGGATTTTTTTGAAAAAATCCTTGTTGCTTCCTTGATAGATTTTGAAGTTAAAAATGTTCGTATTTATCAGATTTTAGATTTTAGACTTATGTGTACAGTCTCTCTCTCTCTCTCTCTCTCTCTCTCTCCTCTCTCTCTCTCTCTCTCTCTCTCTCTCACGCACACCAAACATTTATAGACACTCAAATGCTTTTTTGGAATCAAGGAGTTTATATAATGTATCTGCGATGCAGAATTTTGGTAGCAATACTTCTTCTAGACACCATAAGGTGTTATAAATAGTAAAATTATCATCAGTTCATGCTAATGGCACGAAACCAGTTCCGTTTACTCTTATATATTTCAGTAGTAGGTATAATTCATTGGAAAACAACAACAACAACAACAACAACAACAAGTGTTCAAATGCATTCTATTTTAAATTTGAAGGCGGCTATTTAGAGAAAGCTTGAACCACGAAATATAAAGACATGAAAAGATAAGCTGAATAATATTTTTTTCTAATGTCGCTCTCAAGGTCGTTATGAATTATCCTTGAATCGTTCCGGCTGAACTCCTTTCTCTGAGGGCGTAATTCGTCACTCCCGCTGATATAATTCAGATGAGGACGGGACCAGGAAACTTAAAACTTAAGTACACGTTTGGAGTGTTTTCTTAATGGAGTCCAACCACTGTTATATAACTTGAAATACTACGTCCAATCCTGAGATAGCAGTTTCTCAGAATACATCCTACAATGCAGTCCTTGCGTATACAAGAACTTAATAGGTAATACTCGATAAATTATCAGGAAACAGAAATCACTGCAACGCCTCCACCTTTAGAAGGTTTATAGTGACAAGAAATCCGAAACTGGAAGATGCGGTAAAATAAAAAAGGGAGACTAAAGAACAAACCGGATTTGTTGGACGCGTGACAAAAGGGAAGAGTCAAATGTTTATCCAGTATGTCCAAAACTCTTGAGTCAAAAATGTATGTTACAGGTTCATTAACCTAAGAAAACGATAGTTTTCAAGAGGTATGTTTCATGTGAACGGTATGTTGTTCCATTTTGAATATCATTTGTATTTCTAAATAAATATTAACTCTAAGAACTATTGAAATTAGACTCTGAAAACCAGTTCCTCCTCTGGTTTCTACAGGAGTTCCATGTACCAAACATCTAATCTGCTTTTAGATAAAAATCCAAAGGGAATATATCTGATGATTACAAAGGCCATGGGATGGGACCACCCCTTCCAATCCAGCATTAGGAAATGTACTTTTCAGTTCTGGTTAATTGGAGAGCTTTAAATGTTCTGCACACTGCTTGTCTCTTGAACTTTCAGAGATAGTGGGAGATTGGGAGGTATAGAGGCGAGAAGTTCATTGTATTCGGCATACAAAAAAGTGAAAGGAACCTGAGGAAACAAGAAGGTTGCAAGATTTAGCCGACTCATTTCTCTGTATCTGTTTCTGGCTGTGCCAACTTGCTATCAAAACTTCGAAACGGTACCATATTATGTGCGGATATTATAAGCATTCGAAATGGATAAGAAATCCGTTTTGTACCCAAGCAATCAGTAAGATTGGTGTTGAAGTATTCCAGGTTGCAGTTTTATATTTACCCAATTATATCACCTGATAGACACAATTGAAAGCTAGCAATTCTTCTTCCACGACTATTTTCAAATGTTCTATGTAACTAAGCACTTATTGCTTACTTTGAAATCATTTCCAGACAAACATATGTCGTGAACGGCGTAACGTGTATAGAAGACTAATATGTATATGAATAATACATAATATAAGGAATATTTGCGCGTGCGTCTGTAATAGAGAAAATCCGTAGAGTGTTCGCAAGGTATATCTTTCTTCCAAGCTTGGCCAAAGGTGTAGAAATGTTCCTGAATAAAAATATTCCATTATTATTTTGGGAAACTATACTACATGGATGCCGTACTGTCATTGATTCTTTTTGGGTTTACTGAATGCCAACACAGTTTTCTAATTTGAGCATTCTGAAGCAGAACACTGCCACTAAACAAACTGCTTATTGCTTCAGGATATCTATGCGATAATATTCGAATGAAGAACGTTACCTCATATTTTCGAGATGTGCTACCCAGGTTGAAGGGAAGAACTGAAAGAACTACAGAAGGCTACAGGCCGCGGGCAGATAGGCCTCAGAGACGCAGGATGTCCACAACGGTCCCAAGCTCGAAGATATGTTCTACTACTGGAGCTGCTAAGTGAGGACGATGAATAACCCGCCATCCAAGCAGACCTCTGGTACCCAAGGAGTATGCATTTCTTTCAGGAAGAATTCGCGTAATGTGTCCGGCACTCAGCACAAAACCTAGCAGCAAACATGAAATATGAGAAGGAAACGAAATGGAAATTATATAAATAAAATCGTTATATATGAGAAACAATCCGCGTATTCACCAATCGAGCAGGGAAAACTATTAAATACTCAAGGTCAGAATGGGCGGTTGACGGTAACCGAATTCCGAATCTCTAGCATGCGAACCTCACACGCTATCGTGGAGCCATTCCGTTCGGTAGCTCCATTATTATTGGTAGACAAAGAACAAAATACGATCAAATTACGTGAAAACAGCAGCAACAATAAATGATAATATCCCTTTAATGTATAATTAAAGAAGCTATTAAATATATAAAGAAATGCTGTAATTGTTAATAATGGAAGAAATTACACAAAAGGAGGTAAAATATCCAATATCAAGTACCATTTCGGGATAACACTATTATAAAGGAAATCACGCATAAATATATAATCCAATTATAAGTAGTAGAGCTGTATAGATCAGATATTTTGAAAATAAAACTTTTAAATGGAAATGGATTGATTGGCGATCAGTAACTGTATCAAGAAGAGAAAAAGTAGGAAAGGTAATAATGAGTATGGAAGTAAAATAAAAATATAGAAGATATATCAACATGATATAGGACAGGCTGTTCCAACTCGACTCGTCTCAGTACGAGTACACGTGCATAACCAGCCATAAAACTCGGAGCAAAGCTGGAGGAGTAGTGTGATAGCCAATAGGTCACTGGGCATAGGTATTCATTACACAATACTTGCGTCCTACCACTTCATTTCCAAACCTTGACGATAGCTTGTCTTCAGCCTACAATATGAGTAGCGAGTTACTCGCAGCTCTTTTGGCTCTCACTCTAGCTGAAATAGCCTGATATAGGGGATCTATTTTCTGAGGTTATCGTTATGGCAAATTAGTAACCATATGCAGTAGCTATAATTAACGTCAAAAGTCGGTATGATATCATGATACTACTAAAAATATATCCAATGAACATGTGATGAAATTAATTAATGAAATATTACCAAGGATGGCATATCAGTGAGTTCACGCAAAAAGAAGGAACAGAGGTAAAACAATGACAACATGGAAAAGTGCATTAGAAAAGAGGAGAATGGTTTTGTTCAATGAGAGAAACTTGTAAAGGATTGTGAATTTATATTTAATTGTCGGAAGATGTGAATAATATTGTAAGTTTAATAATAATAATAATAATAATATGAATAATAATATGAATAATAATAATAGTAATACATATAGTTGTTATTGTCATCATATTTCTGTATAAACTTTCATCTTAAGGAATAAGCTTAGTCTTGAAAAGTTTGACCACGCGTAACATCACAAGTTTACACATTGTAAACTTAATTATAATAATAACAATACATATAGTTATTATTATCTTCATTATCATGTTTCTGAATAAACTTTCATCTTAAGGAATAAGCTTAGTCTTGAAAAGTTTGACCACGCGTAACATCACAAGTGACAAAGTTAAATTGCAAATGTGTTATGTATAATAATGTTAAAAAAATCATTTGGTTCCCTTGAGCTTTTATCTTATTTTAATTACAGAACATGAATGACTTCGTTCGCATGTATGGATACTTATGTGCTGTAAGTTTTATTGACATCTAAACACTACCATTTCTTTTATTTTCCTACGTTCTAACTAAAAAGCCGCCTCATTTTTATTGCTTTTTCGTAACTAGAAAATTTCTAAGGTTCAAGATTGTTTGAGCAAAATGTATACCAAATTTCATCGGAATAGCACTATCAAAAATCTGACGTGTAAAAAATTATTGCTTATTCTTCTATCTATTTAATAATCGGGATAAATATCAAAAATTGTCTTAATTGCTAGCTTTCTTATAAGTAGAAGGGAAATAAAGGAATACACTAACCTAAAACGATAGTCAAAACCTTTAAAAGCCGGTTGCCATGTGGGTGAAATCCGTTTTGTGCATAGCCAGAGGTTCACAGCTTTCCGTATGAAAAAATTTTTAAATATTTAAAATCTGAAACAAATAATACGGAATATCTCAGAAATGGTCAATTCTACGCTAAAAACCTATATGGTATAAATTGTGTGTGTTTAACGTGATCTACATGTATTTGTGTAGTATGTCTATCTCTTACAGTTTGCCAGTTTCGTAAAATTCAGAAAAATTCATTCAGAATAAAGAGGTCTTTAGAGGCTATTCTCATAAAATTCAAAATATACATTATTTTTGCCATATACCTAAATATCTTTAATATACGGCATTTTAAACAAAACCGGTAGTCATTTTTGAGAAAATCAACATTTTCGAAAATTGTTCCAAGTAAAGGGTAGTTTGTGGTGGGGGGATTTTTCTCAAAATCTTTGTGTCGCATCTCTGGAGCATACTGAACTTAAATACCAAGTTTGGTATTTTACCGACTTTACTTTTTTGGTTATCATGTTCACAGACACACGGAGCTTTTTCTGAAAATACTTTTTTTATACAGGGGACCCTAAAACATGTATTTCCGGTAAAATCTTGCTATCGAATTTTTAGTGGAATGTAATAGCTTATCCATACACTATGTACATAGTTGGTGTAGAGAAAGTAAAAATGATTGGCATGTTGCTAATGGAATAATTTAACAATAATAATGCAATCTCCTCTAGACAAAAATAATGTTGACAATGACATTATGGTGGTGGTGGTGGTGGTGGTCTCTTCCTAAGTTGGCTTTGAATTAGATGGTACAGCTCAGTTAACAAAGAGCTGAACAACAACTATACAGCTTGATCTACCCGCCTGAATGACAATGATTATGTAATGTAATTATGGAAATAATATAGACACAGCTGGATAGACCAAAATTTCGGTGTCGCTGATGACAAAAGGCGTCCTATTTGAATACGACAAATAGAAATGCAAAGAAGAACAAGGGGGAGGAGAATGACGAGATAAAGGCAGAGCCAATATTATGTTGCCTATTTGCATACGACCTTCTGTTCATGTTTGATCCTCCAAGTCTTTTGTTTGGCCAAGTTGTGAAGCCTTCGTGATATCTCCATCGCACATATTTGGGGCAGTTTACAAAGGGCTGGCATTTTTATGGCACGCTGGTCAATATCGAAAGGAATCTCCAGCAAAGTGACTGGACTGCGCAATGTTTTGCACGATCTTGCATATTCGATAACACTTTAATACCTGTTGCAGAAACTATAACGGATACGTATTATGGAGGTCATGACGGGCGGTTGAGGTCGTGAGTGTTGCAAAAGAACTCATGAAAGTGCTAGTACCACACATTGTTTTCATTTTACTGCCCAGTTCAAGGACGAATGCATTTATTTACGTTGTCTGTGAAAAGAAAAGCATAAAAAGAGAATATTTGTTGGAATGTGAGTTTATTCTCTTGCCCTTCGCTGTTTATGGGGAAGATATTCCCCAGCTTTCATAATAAAAAGCGCAATGATGTGTATATCATGCAGCTGCGTGTCTTCTCCTTGCCCAGAACAATGGTTGAAGTAAATTTTATAGTTATTTACACACACGGCGTTCAAGAAATTTGAATTCAAAAAGAACCTAAAAAGTTTCCCTGTATGAACTTGGAGCTGATGCAGTGGAAATATTTCAGAGAATAAGGACTCCCCTTTAGCCAGTGCTCTAAAACTTTTTAGCAGGTATATCCAAATCTGGAGTTGTACACTTTCATAAGGCAATTTTGTTCAAATATCATTCGTAATATACAAGGCGCGTTCAATAACTCCTTAGAAAAAGATGGAAACAAATTATTTTTGGTAGATTTTTTAAATGTTTCAATATAACCTCCTTTTAGCTCGATACGCTTTGTCCAGCGTTTCTCCAACTGTTTTAAACCTTCCAAAAAGTACGATTTTTTAAGATCCTCACAATAGGTGCTGCTTGGGTGATGATCTCTTCGTTAGAGTGAACGATTTCCGCCGAGTCACTTTTTTCAAGGGACTAAAAAAAAAAAAAAGCCACTAGGAGCCAAATCTGGTGAATACAGTGAATGTTGTAGTAATTCGAACATTAGTTATTACAATTTTTGTCTTGATAGAAGAGAATCTTTTTCTTTGCCAGATAAGAGGGCTTGTCCGTTAAACCGGTGCAATAGCGATGCATAATACTCTAAATTTATCGTTTTTATTTTCTGCAATTAATCAATGTAGATGATTTCGCGTGCATCCATCCTCCCCAAAAAACCAAGACCATCATCTTTTCTCAGATTTCAGCACCTTTGCCTTCTTCGGAGCCTTTTAAAAACCCATCGTTTCGACTGTTTTTTTTCTTCTCAGAAGTGTAGTAGTGTATCAATATTTTATGTATCGACGCAGAAACTCGTCAGAATTGCGACGGAAAAGTGCCAAACCAGCTTCCGAATGGATGATCGTGTATTCTCAACTAGGAGCAAACGCGCCACCCACTTGCCAAGACTTTTGTCAGATCTAATTTTTGTGCAAAATTGAGAGCCTTGTGATGTGCCTGTCGCTTCTACATTTCGCGAACTTTGATTCGTCGAACCATATTCTGGAGTTAGTCAATCATTTCGGAGGAAGTCAATTCTACTGGATGTCCGGTACGATGTTCATCATTTGTGAATGTACGCCACGTTTAAATTCATTTATCCAATTGTAAATTGTCGCAAAAGCAGGAGCAGATGTGCCTTGAACTTCATCCAACTCGGCTTTTCTTTCTTTTGGTGTTAAGCCTTTTAAATAGAAGTGTTTAATCACCGCACGAATTTTTTTTTCATCTTTCTAGAGAACTATAAAATTGTTTGTTGATTTAATCGCTTATGGCAACGAAATCATGTCATGAATATCGTTGAAACTTTACCTGTCATCTAGTAAGAGATGACGGTTACTTAACACAAACCTTTTTTGATGCTACGAGTATACTTTCTTGGATTTTCTCAGGAACTTATTGAAAGCCCTTAGTAGTATGCAATGCCACAACTTTTATTTCAGTCCCATGACGTAAGTGCGCTATGAATGAATGCCGTTTAAGAATGCCTTGAATATCAGATTATCGCATCGGCGAACGCAATAATCAAATGGTAATTATGCCGTCATCAGTTTACACGTATATTTTTGCAGCGCATTCGACTGTTTCAAAAATGACGCACTAAGATTTGTTCAAGCGTCCATTGGGTTTGCTGTTTCATGATATTGTTGTGCCATGTTTCCTTTACTTTTTAATCTGGATATTTTTTCAAAATGCTGCAGTTGGTGCTTATTCTTCCTAAGTGGTGATTTGCTTTTCTGCAATGCTGCATAATAATAAATGATTTCCTCTTAAACGCAAAATTCTAATAAGTACTTCTGTAACATCTCTTTTTGATATATATATATATATATATATATATATATATATATATATATATATATATATATATATATATAAAGTAATCGAAATCCATGTATCGATGTCTCAACAAGGATTACAGTATATTTAACAATCAACCCATCTATTAATATAGCCTACATGTTTTCTCGTAAGAAAACCTTTTCTTTTTGGTTGAATTAATGAAAACTAATAGAAATTGTTCTGCTTCCTCTGATGTGGTTTTTTTTTTCTTAGTCAGCCTACCCTTTCCCATATTTTAGGACTGACACCCCCCCCCCACGGACTTACAAGTGGATGCCTAGGGGTCAGAAGCCTATCGGGGAGCCAACGACAGTATACAACAGAATGGAGAACCTGGAACGAGTGGTCGGCTCGTAGCCAGGCATGAGCTTGAGGTAATGGATGATATGAAATACAAGCGAAAAGGACAAGAATAATGTTGTTAAAAGGTCTAAAAGTTGATAAAAATCTATGCCCACTATGTGGCAATGTGGACAACAATTTACACTGTCTAACCGAGTGCGAGGAAACCAAAATGAAACAAAAGGAAACAAAAACTGGGAAAAGTTACAGGCAGAGATATTGTATTTAATTTTTTTTGGAAACAATAGGACAGAATTTCTGAAACAACTAGGTAATTTATACAGGGAAAGTAAGAGAGAAATGAGAGGGGAAAGTCGCCAAAGAAAAAGAGGATCTTAATAATAGAACTCATGAGGTTGTAATTTATAGAAGAGGCAAATAGATTAAGTTGGTGGGTATAAAAATGTACAAATAAAGGGAAAGGGTGTTAAATGTTACCAAATTCAGCAACTCTAGGAAATTTGTTATATCTGTTTGATGTTAGTAACTTGAAAAGTTGAAATAAATTATCGTCTATATATCCGCAAGCGAAATTGATGATACAACAATTAGTGGAATGAGTGGCTGGGAAACGGGAGGTGCCGGAAAAACCCACCCAGACGCCGTTTCATCCACTACAAATCCCACATATGGGAGCTTGGGCTCGAACCCGGGCTACCTAGGTGGGAGACGAGTGATCTAAACACTTAGTCTCGGCGCTACCGGCATTAGCTTTGAATTAAAAATAAGATATAATGTTCCAATGTCTTTATGATTTGTTGAAAATGATCATCGTTGCATCTGGGGGTGTAAATCCTCCATATGAGAAGGGCAAGCAGATGAAAAAGTTCTTTAATCACATATTATGGTATTGTGTTTTCATCAAAACAAATTTAATAACGGACAAGAATCTTTGGTTAGTAAATAAATAAACTAATTTTATTGCATGAAAAATATGAGTGTGGATTTATATTGATTTCTCTTTTAGAAGGTGTCTTCGAGAAGCCTGAAACTTTTCGCAATAAAAGTGGTACCAGGAAGGTGCTTGAGATGTGGGTATCAGGAAAACCAGCTCCTGCAAACAGCAGTCAATGTATGCAAATTGTCAAGATGACCAGCATTCTCCGCTCGAAGCAATGTAATGCTAGAACAAGACTAAACGAAAAATAGCAAACTTTTTATTAGTGCTTTGGAGAAAGAAGTTTCTAGAACAGTGATCCTTGACTTCGTTAAAGGAGTTACAACAAACTCCATGACGTTTTGTTGAAGTCGTGAGCACTATTGCCATTTTAAGACCAAAGGGCACAGGGTTGTGAGTGCCGGAAGTTAACTATTATCTATCAATCAAGATGCAGTACTGCTAATAATAAGAACATTTCTATTACCCTGTGCAACTCTTTTCATCAAACTATCTGGCCAATTAATCCAAATGTCAAGTTCTCAAGAAGACTCGCAGTGAAATTGTATTTTCTAATCACACTCCTTCATTCGGATGATACACCAAAATAATAAAATAACAAACAAATAAATAAATCTGATGTGTTCTATTCACATGACTTTCTCTAGATCTTTGTAACAAATTATTGTTAATAGGATTATTCTTCTATCTACTTCATGTTAACTGCGATATGCATTAGCAGAAACGGTCTTATTATTTATTTCTTAATAAATAGAAGGGAAATAAGGGAATACATTATGCTAAATTGGCAGTCAAATGTTTTAAAATGTGGTTGCTATGGAATTAAAATCTGTTTCTTTGCGTGGGCAGAAACTGAAAAGTTCCCGCGTGAGAAATGTTTAAATATTTTAAAACTGAAACAAACATCAAGAAATATCTCGAAAACGGTCAACTCCACGAAAAAAAATGCATCAACATAAAAATTGTATTTTAACAAGATCTACATTTTTTTATGTAGTAAGTTTTTGTGTATCTCTTACGGTTTACTAGTTATGCAACACTAAATAGGTCTTTAGAAGCCATTCCCAAGAAGTTCAAGATAGACATTTTATTTGTGACGGAAATGGCTTTAATATGAGGAAATTTAATCAAAGCCATTAGAGCAATTTTTGAGAAAAACAACATTTTCGAAAAGTTTTTCATTTAAGGGGTAGTTTGGGGTGAGGCATTTTCTTGAAAATCCTGGTGTCGCATCCTTGGAAGACACCGAACTCAAATACGAAGTTTGGTGTTAAACGGTCTTTTCGTTGTTGTGCTATGCCGTCCACAGACACACATACACACACGGACCTTTTTCTGAAAATGCTTCTTTTGGATTCAGGGGGTCTGGTGAAATCTATCGAATTTTTGGGTGGAATACAGTACTCCTTCTATACACTATGTACATAGTACGTAGAGAAAGTAAAAATACAAATCTGATGCGCCCCATTCACATGACTTTCATTACCTGTTCAACACATATCCTTTCAAAAGATTGTTTTTTTTATCCATATCATACCAATCGAGATAAGCATAAGCACAGTAATCTTATTACTTGCTCTCTTGTAAGTACAAGGGAACGCACTAGGCTAAAGCGGGTCAAAATGTTTAAACCTGATCGCTATGTAAAACAACTGATATTCGCTTCTCTTTGTATGATCAGCAGTTAAACAAAAGAGAGATGAAACGAATAACTTCCCTTTTGATAAAAGTTTAATTAGTTTAAAATTGAAATAAGTAACAAAGAATATCTCGGTTAGCTCTACAAACAAGTATATGGCAAAATTGTATATTTTAACGAGATCTGCATTGTTTGGTAGTAAGTTTTTGTCTATTTCTTACCGTTTACCAGTTATACAAAAATCTTCCCGAATGAATAGGTCTTCAGACGTTATATCCAGAAAATTCCAATTATACATTTCGTTTGTCATAAAAATATCTTGAAGATACGGTATTTCAATCAAAATTGTTACAGCCATTTTTGAACTAATACAACTTTTCGAAAAATGGACCGGGAAGTTTTCCTTAAAAGCTTTCGTTTTTGAGTTATGCGGAACACACACATTGACTTTTTTCTAAAACTGTCATTTCTAGATTCAGAGGGTCTCAAAACATGGTGATATCTCGATATCAAATTATTCAGGTGGAATAGAATGGTTACCATGCTAACTTCATACACCCAAGGTCGCGGGTTCAAACCCGGCGGAGGACGATGGATGTTTTCGGGTGTAAAAATTCTTCGCATGGCTTGCTTCCTTCGGAAGGGAAGTAAAGCCGTTGGTCCCGTGTCGTAGATTTTTTTTTAAACTAAAAATAGCTAACTAAAAATGTAATGCAACAGATTTGCAAATAATTTACTGATTAACCAAACTATAAAAAAATCTTACGTTTACAAGTCAGCTGCCCTGAAATACGGACTTTTTAAATTATGAAAGCAGCAGAACCTACTTATTTATTTAACCATAACAAACATGTCGGCAGAGGCCTTCTGGACTGTTCCGGTTCTTTATTCCACCACCTTCTTGCTCTTCTTATTGTGCATTGCATTTCCGGGCTCTTTTGGGTATTCAACTCTCTTCCACTCTTCCAAATGTTGAATCTATTTTCTTCTGCATATTTTAACTTAATTTAGTATAAGTTTAATTTTCAATTCTTCAGGTATATTTTCACTTCTAATGCGCTCTTTTAATGAGCACCTTTTTACTTCTCTTAAAAATGCCATTTCACATGTATTTATTCTGCTCTCATACTTTTTATGCAGCAAATAACATTCCCTGCCATATTGCACTGATGGCACGGTCAATGTTCTTGTTTTATTTCTTAATGTTCTTCTCATAATTCCACACATACTCTGAACACGCGATATTTTTGTTTAACGTATTTATCATGGTTATAGCAAATATGGTTTCCAGTACAGAACGTGAAATTTGCTTCAATATTATGTCATCTATTACAATTTTGTATCTAATTGGACTTTTACCCTTCAAAGTCATATCTTGAGTTTGCTCTGTTGATGTATTTCTATTAAATTTCTTTGATATTTTATTTCATTTGTACATATTATACTGAAGTACCTGATCGTCACCATAGAAAATTGCTTTCACAGTATTCTTGTAATTTCTATTCCTGTGAAAGCAGATTGATTCAATTCAATAATCATTTGCTCTAAATAATTGTCAAATAATATGTACTGTCGTCAGGTTACAGCCTCACTCCTTGATTTATGGAAGAACATTTTACCATTTTTATATCAGTATCAATACAAATTAGTGTTCAATCATAGATATTTTTATATCATGTATTAGATGACGGGAAAAATCTGTATTTGTTAATATATCCCACAGCTGCGATCGTCTAACTTTGTCAAATGTCTTTTTATTGTCAACAAAAGCTTTATGAGTTTTCTTATTTATTTGCTTGTTTCATCCTTTAAGAGCTCGTAGCTCCAAATATTCATGAGGGGAACTAATCCTAAGGAGTATCATTACTCATTAGTGGAATGTACGTAAATGAACCGGCAATTAAAACATTTTTTCAAATATAAATGACTTTGTTTTATATTCAATGTTATGTTTGAAAAATCTCTTAAAAACTCATTGCATTATTGCACCTTATTCAGGGTGAGAGGTGAATAAGTGCAAATAATTTATTATTTGGTAGAGAACAATTCGTATAATACATATATGTATATCATTTTTTTCCCACTTACTAATAGCACTGTCATAAATAAATCACAGCATTCAGGATCTAATGTGTTTTGAATGACCCAGCGTTATGTCTAGCTTGTGCTTATATACGCCACGAAACGGTCAGCTTCTGAATTTAGAACAACTCGCACACCGCCGACCTGCATTCACGTGACTCACAGTGAGGGAACAAAGGAGCGATTCAGTCGAAAACTTCCCATTACTCAATGAATAGGTTTACATACGCTGAATTAGCAGTTATACATTTAATTTACGCCGCAACTGGGGAATCTGTGAATACTACAAAATACACCTACGACTCTAAATTATCTTCCCAAAAGACAAACCTTAACTGCAGCGTATCAAAGGATCTGTGTCACAAGTTCTGTTAATTCCCGATAATTGACTCCTCGTCATTTGTAATTTTTGAGTGGTAGCCACATAGGGAGTTTGTGAGAACTGAACCGTGTTTCTTTTGTTCATTAACTCATACCTGAATGATCTCGGATACTGACAAATTTATCATCGATGTCTCAAAATGCATTACATACAGCTGAATGCATTGTTGAAATATAGCATTCAGAAATCAATTTATTTATTTTCATTTTATAATTGATTTACATTATTTGATTGGTTCATTTCATACCTAGAGAAGAGAAAACAAAGGGTCGAAATTAATAACTCCAACGGGTATCAAAATAGTGCCTCAGAATGGAAGTCAGTAAAACACGATGTTCCTCAAGGATTAATCTTAGGGCCTCTTTTGTTCTTGGTTTACATAAATGACCTCCCATTATACATTAACATTTTTGCAAGTATTTATTTATTCGCAGATGACACTAGTGTTCTAGTAACAAGTAAAGATTTCAATGAATGTGTAGTTAAATTAAACTATGTTCTAAAAATCTCAGTAAACCTTGAAAAAACAAAAACAATTAAATTTATAACTACTCGCTCACCACAAACGCACATAGAAATATGAATTAATGATACATTGTTAGAACAGCTAAATGAAGTCAAATTTCATGGCCTTCAGGTAGATAAGCATTTGGACTGGAAGTCACATATTATCTACATCACACCTAAACTTAGCTCAGCTTGTTATGCTCTCCGTGCACTGGTTAAATTTCACTCAATCGATACACTTAATTTGGTGTATTTTGCCTACTTTAACTCCATCATCGAGTATGGAATAATATTTTGGGGTAATTCAGTGGATAGTAAACGCATATTCCGGATACAGAAGAAAGCTATACGAATAATCTGTAATGCTTATAGCAGACAGTCATGCAAAGAACTATTTCAAAAATTGGGCATCCTTACCTTACCTTGTGTTTATATATTATCCATTTTAAAATTCTATGCAGTTAATCGACATAGTTTTATAACAAACATGGAAATTCATAACATTAATACTAGACAAAAGGTATTGATTCATCGTCGCAATGCCAATCTTCGTTGCTTTCAGAAAGGTGTATATTATGAAACAATCAAGATATTTAATGCTCTCCCCAGTAATCTCAAAGAAAATGTTGGGAATTTCAGGGCTTTTAAGGCCTCTCTTAAGGAGTACCTTTGCAATAAATCATTTTACTCTGTAGATGAATATTTAAGTGACAAATCTGTCGGACAATACCGTTAATAATCATTGTATTCATAAATATTACAATGTATTGCATTTTGTGTATATTAGTGTGTGTGTGTGTTTTATATTAAAATTAAACTGATTTATACTTTGACTTGCACGAATGTGTCAAATGATTTTTTTTAGTATTTAGCAATGACACAAGGTCTGTAAAGCCTGATGTTTTGATATTTTACACTCTAGTACATAATCGTAAATCTTTGCATTGGAAATTCTATAACATATTTGTAAATATGTATTGTAATTTGTTGACATTTATGAAGAGTACATAATACAATAATCATGTTTTAGTTTATATAATTACTACTAGTAACTATTATATCGATAATTTGAAAACTATCATCTTACATAACATTAGTTTTACATATAATGAAACTATATTTATTTATTTATACACTTTAACACTATATTTTGATACTCTTTGTTTTTAAGTGCATGCAAAAAAATATTCTGTTGTTTTTGTAACCTATGCTTTTAGCACTAGAGCTTTATACATTTTTTTTCATAGTATATAAACATATGTATACATGTATATGCCTTGACAAGTTCTATGTTCAGTGGCTTTCTGGCCTAAACGAACCTACAGAATGCTTTCTAATCTAATCTAATCTATGCCGTTTCAAACGTGAGACGATATTCGGACTTATATTTAATTTAAAAAAATATCAAAGAGACCACGCGTAGTTACGCTTGCTGTAATTCATACTATAGTATTGTTTGTCGAGGGCTGCATAAGTGAAATAGACAAGTATATGCAATACTTGTTTTCGTTACTGATGTATCAATTATGTTGTTTTGTAAATTAAGACAGTATTGGAATTGCTCGTAAAGTTTAACTAATCCCCACTTTATTGTGTAGTATCAATAAAACCTACGTCCAAGGCTCTGCCTGGATTTTTTGCCTGTTTGATTCAGTTGGCTATCTGGTAGTCCGCCATGCGTTATTATTGTTACAAAGAAGTAAGAAATTGGTATGTGACATATGCATTGTATAGTTTCGATCTCGGATTTATAAACTATCGTCAAACCTGGCTTCCAATATAGATCACCAACATATTGAATGTCTAACACTTAAATATTTGTGAATTATCTTCATAATATACGGTAAATAGATTCTGGTAGTTACTGTACCATTTATACTGCTAGTAATGTTTAAAGGGCCCGGTTCAACTACAATTCCGATTCTTCTCCCTTCTAATCTTTTTTAACGTCACAGTAAATTATGTGTTGACATATCGAACCCTCTTAGAGTAAGGGGAGAGAGAGAAGTGTGAAATTATTAGATTTGAGTTATATAAATGACTCAATTCTTCAGTAAAAGTAGAATTCGGGCTTGAAGGCTTTTTCTGTATCCGATGAGGAATTTACCTCTGAAGCAGCCCAACACAGTCTTGGTCGAAATGACATGTGAGTGTTCATCCTTGATCACGGCCTAGAAGCCACGGATCCGCTTTTTATTAGATTAACGCCAATCGTGAAAGCCCAAATATGCATATGTTATTTTTGCTACAATATATATATATATATATATATATATATATATATATATGGTTTATCGAATGCTCTTTATTAAATGATGGAACATTAACTCTTCCAACAATGAACTAATTCATATTGCAATAGGCAAATGTGTGTCTAGCGCAAAATGAGACGGATGAAAATAGGATTGTGTACATATGAAGTAAATTTGTAATATCTTCACACTTACATCGCCTCCTTTGAATAATCAGAAATAAAACTGATACTTAGGGTCACAACTGGATCATTAAACAGTTATTCTCTCAATGCAAGCAATAATTATTCTGCCAGTCTTGTTTCCTGTTAGCTTGACACGTTCCAACTCGGGCATTAGCTCGACCCCAAGCTTGTTGTAGCTTACATCTACATCAAATGTGTAAATGAATTCCATTGTGTTCTAAACACCACAGCCTGCATTTGTAAAACGCTATTCTTCCTCATACCAGTTGCTCACATTGGTGACACGATAATGATAGTTGTATGCAACATGCAAAGAGAAGTTCCAAACATGCTTCAAAGCAATTTGGTTGCTCTTTGTTACGTTGCTCTACTTTATTGGTTAGATACGAGGGGCGTATTCTCTTGATTTACATTTTTATTTTTACCTGAATGAATTATTGCATAATTTACAGCCTTTTAGAAAGTTTCCTCCTTTCAACATAGTCACAGGCATGTACTTGTGCTATTTGGTTTCAGCCACTCCGACTTATTGAAAATGTGTCTACCGTCACTAGACAGCTCACTAGCTTCCAGATGAACAGGCTTAGCAAATTGAAGCCCTCGTAGTGCCTCAAGACTCGAAAAGGTGATAATCATGGGGCTAATTTGGGATCATGCAGCACCTAAAGCTCCTTCTGAATACGTGGTTAACATTCTTTCAGGAATTGTTCTCTCCGTTGATATGGGACTTTCTTCCCACATTCACCCATGCGTACATATTTTTCTGTGATAATATTATCTGAACTATGCGACTGATCCACTGGGATTTTCCTTAGTGAATGTATATTTTCCAGGAGATCAAGGTCTTAGTCACCCTCTATGATGTCGACTTTGTCCAAAAAAAATTAAAAAATGAGTTAAGTAGAGTTTTCAGCGTATGAGATTCGTCCTTTCGTCTCTAGTCTGTTTAATTTAAAAAAATAGTTACAGTGACATTGGTATTTAAAGTAGACTGTTCATTAAGAAATTAACTTTATCCTGCACTGCTTCATTCAAACAAGCGAGCTGACTTCTCACCCAGAGGTTCCGTGGGCGGGGAATTTTTCTTTAACCAGAAATATTCTCTATTCCCCATACAGTTTGGAAGTATGCACACGAGAGTGAATGTGCGTTTGTTTAATGATATAAAATGATAAACCTAAGGACATTAATTTACTGTGGTCAGATAAGTTATTTCACAAGCCAAAGCCCCCGATATGACCTTAGAAGTTAAAGGGGGCTGTATGAAAAAAAAGACCTTTAGCCAATCTGAACTCTACAAACATAGAAACGTACTCCCATCATGCATTGTATATTCGGTTGTAGTAGAAGCAAAAACATTGCTATTATTATTGTTATTATTGCCTTTTGTATTCAATCTATTAATTATCAATAATTTGCGTGATATTGTTAAATATTGATTAATATGGAGTCTTGTGAATGCAGCAAGTGAGGAAGTTGTTGTGACTGTTTGCATCTGATGAGGGCTTCCATGTGTAAGATTTACTTTTGCAAAACTGCAAGCTGTTTCTAAGAAAATTGCATTCAAGTTGCATATTCTCCTTATTAAAATAACTAAATTATTTAACATAATGTCTCAAACTTTATTAAAACACTGTACAGTCAAAAGAGGTCTATGTCCCATTTTCAAACAAACGAAATGTATTATGTCCTTGCAGTACAATCAAAAACAACAATGTTAAGCATTTTCTGTGTTATTAATGATTGTGTGCTCTACTTTGATTTAATTAGTGTGTATTGTAAATTCTTATATACCAAAATTTGAGAAAAATTTGTTCCCGAAACTAGTATTTGAGTGACAAAGTCTCTTTTGAATGTGAGCTCTGCAAATAATGATAGAGCTTGGATGAATGTGCTGTAATGTACAATCTTGTTCTGTTCCTTTAATAGGAGCTCGTCCAGTTACTAAGTACCAGGGGTTGATAGTAAGTGTAAAACAATATAAGTTCCTCGCATAATCCCCAACGACAAACAATGTTTGGAAAGCTATAGAATACATATTTGATGAAATGGAAAGCTATAAAGCGCTGCTTAATCTCCCTTCCAATGAGGAAGAATCTATAGAAGCTTAGGGGAGAAATCTGATGTGTTCCATTCACATGACTTTCTCTACATCTCTGTAACTTGTGCTTCTATCTTCATGCTAATCGAGATAGACATAAACAGAAATGTTTTTTTTTTTTTTTTGGAAGAGGTAAATAATGGGATACACTAGGCTAAAACAACAGTCATTTATTTTTTAAAGCTGGTTGTCATGTGGATGAATTCCGTTTCTTTGCATTACCAGGACTTGACAAATTCTCGTATGTGAAAAGTTTAAGTATTTTAAAGCTAAAACAAATAACAAGGAATATATAAAAAATGGCCAACTCCACGAAAAAAATGTATATAACAAATTGTGTGTTTCAAAAAGTAGTGTGTAGTAAGTTTTTGTCGATCGCAGCATAGCTCAAAAACGAAAAGACCGTTAACTACCTAACTTGGCATTCAAGTTTGGTATCTTCCAAGGATGCGACACGAAAATGTTCAAGAAAATTCCCCCCACCCCAAACTACCCTTTACTTGGAAAACTTTTCGAAAATTGAGTTTTACTTAAAAATGGCTCTAACGATTTTGATTAAAATACCATGTATTAAAGCCATTTCTATCACAAATAAAATGTATATCTTGAATTTTCTGGGAATAGCCCCTGAAGACTACTTTATTCTGAATGAATTTTGCGGAATTTTGCTAAACCGTAAGAGATGGACAAAAATTTAATACAAAAAAAAAGTAATTTATGTTATATACATTTTTTTCATAGAGTTAATAGGTTGTTTTTTTGTTTTTTTTTTATAGATATTCCTTGTTTTTAGTTTCAGCTTTGAAAAACTTATTCTTTCCTCACACTGGAATTTGTCAACTCCTGTCCATAAAGACAAAGGAACTTCAGTCACATACTAACCAGCTTTTGACTACCGTTTTATGCTATGGTATTCCCTTATTTCGCTTCTATTTACATGAAAGCAAGTAACAAGACTATTTCTGCTAATTGTTTTTCGATTAGCATGAAATAAATAGAAGCATAGGCTTTTTAACAATAATTTTTTGCAAAGAGATAGAGAAAGTCATGTGAATGGAACACATCAATTTTTTTTAGCTAGCTGGTAATGTTTCAAATCCTTTAGAATCGGTTCGGAAATAATCTGCTTTCTCGATTCGAACACTGTTTAAATACACTCAATTTTTACCAGTACCAATACCAACCAATGTCTTCGGCTCTCTAAACTTTCCTTAAATTCAACTAAGAACTAAAAATCCTTAAATTCAGTATTGATTTTAATGAAATTTAAAATACACTTAAAAAGTTTCTTCAAACTCCTATAAATAAGTTCCTAACTTCGCTTTTCAATGATTGCTTTGTGCTTTAAGAGAAACACCTAATGTTTGTATTTGATGTGGACAAAGCGAGGCTAATAGGTTTATCGTCCGCACATAAAATTTGAAAGAAGAAAAAAAACTGACAGTATTAGGAAACGTGAAATGTTGCTGTCGTGTACTCATCATGAAGAATTTTGTATTATCAATGCCGTGCTTATATACCTTAGAACTTTGTGAAGAAACATATCCAAGCATCGTTATTTAATATAAAATTGATCTCTAAATGCCACGATGGGCTGACCCTTCAGTATAAAAGGAGAACAGTAAAAACAGCTCAGGAGAGCTCGAAACTTCGTGGACTATCATTGGGTGTCACCTGAGTAACAAATCGTAAGAACAGTTTAGTCCTTCTTAAACTACCCAAATCGATTGCTGGTGATGTGATTGACAAGTGGAAACATGAAGAAAAACTTCAGCTAAACAGAGACCAGGCAGACCTCATTTTATGAGACAGGTACCACCGAGCACTGAGAGGCTGGTTTTTAAAAACCATAAGAAATTACGGGGAAAACGTAACCCTTGAGTTCCAAACGGTTACCATAAATTCAACTAGCATATTTCTGTACGTTGCATCGGGAGTAAAAAGAAATGGGTACTAAGATCGAGCTGTTGTGCATATGTCACAACAGTTGCTTCAGTTGTGCTAAGCAACACCAAGATGATGCAAACAACAACCTCACTAGTCAGTGGATGACTGGAAAAGAGTGATTTGGAACTAAAATCACGCTATACTACTATGGCAATCCCATGGAAAATGTTGTGTTAAGCGGATACCTGGAGAACGATACTTATGTGTAGAGTCAACAATGAAGCACAGAGAGAGAGAGAGAGAGAGAGAGAGAGAGAGAGAGAGAGAGTGGGGCTATGATGTGGGATTGTTTTAGTGGTTAGGATGTAGCAACTTTATTGTACTAAGAAAAATAAATGCGAAAGGATGTGAACACATTTTAGAACATTGCGTACTGCGTACGGCAGGTGACCAGTTCGAAAACGATAGTCTCTGTCAGCATAACGCATCCTGTCATAAAGCTGCGTCTGTGACGCAAAGGTTTTTGAACAATAACATTTCTGAATACGACTGTTCTGCCCAAAGTTGCAACGGAATACCTTTAGGATAGTTAGAACGTCGCTGCTCTCCAGATCCCAGCCTCCAATATCACTAACTGCCATAGTTTCATTCTTGAGGAATAATGGGCTCGAATTCCTTCCCAGACAATCAGCCACTTAAATAAAAGTAATTCAAGCAGAATTATTTTCAAGATTTTCTTCGCTATGGCATCGTGTGTTACGAACATATATATACTACCTAATTAATCTGTGAACCATTTAAGAAATGTATGTAGTAGAAAGTTGATAAATAAACACGACGGAATGCCATTTTATCTTTCATTGTACAATAAATGTGTTGCCCTTAATTATGTCTCACAATTATGAACATTTTAAGTGAGAAATCGGAATTTATCTCTATATGTTACATAACTAGTTTGTTGTAATGGGTAGAAAGTGTTGTTAAGTACAAGTGACAATTTTCATAAAGAGTGTAGCAATAATACCAGATTACTAAAGGTAATTCCATTTATAGCCCCTGCTATATAGAGTCGTTGAGTCGTTTGCGGTTGAGAAATGAGAGTTTTCATGTTTTGTATTTGGGGCACATTATAGCAGCTCAGCAGCGAGGCAAACATACCAGAATCACTACCATGTTTGTTCTTATTTTTTTTTCCTTATCTACGACGTATTTAGGTAAAGAAAATATTGAATTCTACCCAAAATGCAATACAATTTTACACTGGAAATACACGTTTTGAATATATAAAACAAAACGCATTTTTGCTTTTACTACCACATACAATCTACATAATAGAAAACGTATTGCGTTCCATCCAAAAAATGGATGCAGAAGTTTCACCGGAAATACATATTTTGAGGAACTCTGAATAAAAACATTTTTAGAAAAAGGTCCGCGTGTGTGTCTGTCAGTGTATTTGTATATCTGTGTATATGTGTGTGAACAGCTCACAAAAACTAAAATGTAGATAAAATAATAAATTTGATATTTAAGTTCAGTATCCTTCAAGGGTCTGACCGCGATTCTCAAGAATATTCTCCCACCTAAACAATTCTCTACGTGGAAAATTTTTCGAAAATGTTGATTTTTCTCAAAAATGACTACAATTTGAATTAAAACACATATGTTTAATATATTTTATGTATAATTAAATATATATATACACATTTAATTTTATAGGAAAATCTTGTAAGCCTGTTCCTTCTGGATTGCCTTTCCATAATTAGATAACCGTACGAAATAGGCAAAATTTTAGTATACAAGAAATGTAGATATTGTTAAAAACATGTACTATTTCAGAAACATTTTTGTGAAGTTAACCATTTCCAAGATATTCATTGTTATTGGTTTACATTTTCCAAAATTTATATTTTCATCAAAATATTATTTTTCTTTTGCTTTATTTGTTTTATTTCTGGTCACACAAAGAGAATTGAATTCAAAGTAATCACATACCGACCAGCATACAACAGATTTAACTATCTCTTTAGCATAGTTCCCTTGCCTATTCCCCTTGTATCTACAAGGAAATAAATTAAGAGATCGTTTCTGCTACTCTTTATCTGGATTAGCATTAAGTAGATATAAAAATTAGGATTTGTAAAATTAATTTGCTTCAGAATAGGTAGAAAAAGTCATGCAACTGTAGCACATCATATTTTTAGAAAAAGTGTGTGTGTGTGTGTGTGTGTGTGTGTGTGTGTGTGTGTGTGTGTCTGTGAGTGGGAGTGTATTGTGTGTGTGTGTGTGCGCGCGCGTGCCTGTGAGTGTGTATGAATGTGAGTGTTAGCGTGTAGGTGGGGGAGGGGAGTATTCCTCTTGAAGCCCAAGATTTTCAAGAAATCTTCTATACAATTTAACGATTCTATATCAATTTTGCTCGTATAGACCTGAGGTATAAAATGCATATCCTGAAATGCAATGAAACAATCGATGTAGTCCTTTACATATTCGCTGAAGGCCATAACAGATAGAAATTACGCATTTTATGAAATTGACTCTTTTCCCTGTCCGCTGGTACATAAGAAGCTGTGACTTTGAAGCTGTGTTTGAAGCTCTTTAAGTGAAATCCAAAGGAATTTCAATGTCGAGTTTTCTCCTCGATGAGACTTGGATTCGTCATTATATTGCGACAACCAAGAAACAATCATAACAATGATTATTTCCGGTGAATATGCTCCAAGGAAAGCAAAGACGGTACCATCGACCGGAAAGGTGATAGCCGCGATTTTTGGAATGCGAAGGGTGCCACTGACTTCTTGGAATCAGGAACTACGATAATTGATTGATACTACAGTGAGCTATTGGCTTGATTCAAGAAGAAGTTGGAGATAGGGCCCCATTTTCTGAAGAAGAAACTGCTGCTTCACCGCAAAAGTACCAGCACATGCATCCGAAGTTGCGTGAAGCGTCTTCTTCTTAACACAGCAATTATAGAACCTACTGCCTCCGTGGTCGAGTGGACAGCGAGCTGACTTCTCACCCGGAGGTCCCGGGTTCGATTCCCGGCTGGGACGGGGAATTTTTCTTTAACCAGAGTCCCCCACAGAGTCTGGAAGTATGAATGTGAGAGTGAAAGTGCGTGTATATTAGTAATATAATAATGATTAACCTAATGCTCTAATCTACAGTAATACGCGTTGTTTCACAAGTCAAAGCCCCCAATATGACCACTGAAGTTAAAGGGAGCTATACAAAAGAAACAATATAAAAAAAAATTATAGAACCGAACTTTGAATTACATTATGAAGCCATTTATTTAACGATTTAACTGATTAACACTAAGTAGAGAGTAAGTAGAATGTTGCTTTAGGATCAAGAATTTAGAAGAACATTTTGAAACATTGTCTTGTAAATAGAAAATTAGGGGAAAAAATACCTTGGTTAATAGAATTAATGAAATCATAGAAAAATCGGCTTGGGTGTGGTGTGGCGGGATAGAGAACAAGAAAAGTGGATTTTGGTAAGATATTAAAGAAATGATGAAATGAAAATTCAGGAGATATTAGGTTTTTTTCAGGAACAAAAAATAGTTGAGGGTATACAGGGAGCTAAATAAAATATGGGGCAAAGAGAATTGTGTAGTTAAAGGGGAGAAGTAGATGAGGAAGGATAAACATGGGCACGAACAGAAGTAATGGAAGTGAATGGTTCAAGAAGATATTTAAATATACAGATATGCCCGATGTATGGAATGCAAAACAGCTGTTGGCATGCAATTCTGGACTGTGGAGAAACTAAAGATATGAGAGCAAAACTTGAGATTGAAAAATGAAATCTTTAAGTTTAGGGATTATCTGGACAAGGTCAAAAAATGATTAAAGAAAGTAACTAAAAATTGGGATCTAGATCGGCTAGACACATAATTAAATATGAGATGGAGGTCCTCTAGATGTAAGTTGGCCTGATAGTTGAATAACTGCAAGGTTGAAACCATTTGGGCCACTTGGTATAGCATTGCTGTCTTTTCGTTGTATGGTCAAGTGATTGTAAAAGAGTATTATAGTGCTTAATGTATTATTAAGTAGAAATAAATTCATTTCAAAGTATACATAAAAATAAAAATAGTTTATGGAATAAGGGGTGAAAAATCAATGCAATTGCAATAAGATATTATGATTACTATTTATGTTTCTGTGCATGTGCAATGACGAGTCGTGGTATTGAATATCCAACGCCTTGCGGTATATTGGTCGATACACGGGAGTTTTACTGACGATATCTTGCGAATAAGAGTTACAGCTAACCTTTAAGTTCTTGATTAAAGCTGAGTGTTTTCTGAGGTTACTATGAGTGCATAAACATCCTCTCTTATTAGGTTTTTTTTTAATTGTGTTTAACGCCCGTTTTTCCTACCATGTTAGCGATGGCGCTGCTGATACATGGAATGAAGATGGAACACCGGTGGAATGCGATGGCGGGAAAACCAGAGTACCTATAGAAAACCCGCCCCTGCGCCGCTCTGTCCACCACAAATCTCACATGCGGTCGCTTAGGATCGAATCCGGGTCTTATTAGGATGACCAGCTATCTGGATATCGCTGAACAAGTTCTGAATTTTAGTATTTTGTGTGCGTTCTGTCGGCTTTTTATGATAGAGCTAAGTTCCGGCTTTCTATATTTAAGTAATAGAATATATAAAATGTTGAGATGCACTACATAAGGTAACATATTTCCGTGTTAATATGAAAATTACATGTTTTAACGAGAATTTTTCAGTTTTCCAAAAGGCGTGAGTTGAACTTCCTTCCTTCCGCCACAACACTAGTAACAGAAATCTGACGTTCAGATCGAATACTCTTCTTATCCAAATTCTCATTTGTTTAAATAAACACGTGATTTGTTCAATTAAGTTGTCATTAAAATATAATTAGTCTTCAAGTTTATCTTAAATCAAAAAGATAGGCAGTGATAATCAAAAGCAGAAGATAAAAATGCCAAGTTCAATGGTTTTTGAGAAGCAGATATAATTATATTTCATTATATAATGCATGTTTTTGTCATGCTTCACTCCGAGTCATGTAGAGATAGGAACTAAGTGCAAGTGTGTGACTCAATTATCTTCAAGAGGTACGTTGGTTCTGGATTGTCACTTTAAAACAACTAAATATTCACGCGTTTCAAAAGTTCCTCTCATGCTACGACATCTTACATACCACCCAATTTTTACTTTCTGTACTTTGTACATAGTAGGTAGCGAAGGTGTTGATTCGACCCAAAATTTAGATACAGAAATTTCATTTTAATAGCAATTTTATGAATCCTTGCATAAAAAGCACACTTTTTTTAGAAAAAGGCGTATATGTGTGAACGCGATAATTAAAAAAAATTGTTAAATACCAAACTTGATGTTTAAGTTGAGCATTTACCAAGAATGCGACATGAAGATTTTCAAGAATATCCCCACCCCAAACTACCAATACATAGAAACTTTTTTGGAAATTCTAATTTTCTCAAAAATGGCTCTAACCATTTTAGTACAATACATATTTTCATGAAAAATTAAATGTATATGTTGCATTTTCTGAGAAATAACCTCTCAAGACCTTTCCATTCTGGATTACTTTTGCATAATTTTAAAACATTTAAACTTTTCTCAAACAGGATGTCGTCATTCGTTACATATCTTTTTTGTTTTACCCCTGGCCATACAAACAGAAGTGAATTTTACTTGTATCACATAACGATCAGCTTTTAAAAATTTTGACTATCACTTTAGCCTAGCGTATTCGCTTCTACTTACCATGAACTAATAATAAGGGCATTTCCACTAATTTTTATCTCCACTAGCATGATTTAATAAAATTATTATTTTTTATTTGTTTAAATAAGTGGCACAAAACTACCAGGATCATCAGCGCCACCTTCGGGTTATACATTTATTCACAGTCTGTTATATACATAAATAACATAGACAAAGCAATCACAGGAACACTAAAATCGCAGCAAATACAACTACACAATTCAGTTAATATGGCCAAAAAAAGAAAGAAACAGAAAAGTTCCTCTGATCAGATTCATTACATCACTATAACAGGTAGAAATAAAAATGAAGCTTACACATTATGCACTTGTATGGAATTAAATCTTCTTGAGGAATCCACTTAAGCTAACATATTACATGAGCTTGTCAATAGAGGCAGAGAGCCATTGCCTAAAATACTAGCTAGAGAAGGAGACAAACTAAGTCGCTTGGCAGCGCCGAAAAGTATCAGCAGTGAGTGAGAAAATGCCTCACTGTTAAAAGGCATATCACAATGGATACAGCGCGGTGGTGGTTCACCATTTATAAGATATCCGTGGCTGAAATTAACTGTGGCCAATTCATAGCCGAGCAAACTCTGTCTCATCCTGAAATTTAAATAAAAGAAGAACATTTAGTAAGAATAGTTTGGGGCACATCAGATGTCCTGTTTTTACTTTCTCTACACGTACTATGTACACAGTAGGTATTATGTTGCATCTAAAAATTCGATACCGTGATTTCACCGGAAATACATGTTTTGAGACCCCTGAATCTAAAAAAAATAATTTTTAGAAAAAATGTCCGTGTGTGTCTGTCTGTGTGTATTGTATGTCTGTGGGCAGCATAGCTCAAAAACGAAAAGACCGTTACATCTAGGGATGCTACACGAAGATTTTCAAGAAAATCCCGCCACTTCTAATTACCCTTTACATGGAAAATTTTCAAAAATTTTATTTTCTCAAAAATGGTGCTAATGATTTTGATTAAAATATGGTATGAAAGATATTTACCTGACAAATAAAATGTATATCTTGAATTTTTTGGCACTAACCTCTGAAGAATTCTGAATGAATTTTGCGGAATGTTGCATAACTGCTAAACCGTAAGAGATGGACAAAAGCTTACCACACAGAAAACGTGGAGCTGGTTAAAACATAATTGATCTTATATATATTTTTTCGTGCAGTTGATCGTTTTTGAGATATTCCTTATTTTTAGTTTTAAAAAACTTATACCTTTCTCATACAGGAATTTGTCAACTTCTGTCCATGCGAACAAAGGAACTTCAGTCACATACCAACCAGCTTTTGACTAATACTTAGCCTATGGTACTCCCTTGCTTCCCTTCTACTTACAAGGAAGCAAGTAGTAAGACTATTTCTGCTAATTTTTTCTCGACTAGCATAGTATAGTATTAGAAGCATAAGTTTTTTTAACAATAATTTGTTGCAGATATGTAGAGAAAGTTATGTGAATGGAACCCATCAGATTTTTTTAAATTTCCTGCTCTTTTATTCTTTAAATATGCTGTTTTTGAAAAAATTGATCTCGTCACCCTCTTACTTATTATACTAATAGATAAATGAGTTTTTTGTGGCTAAACTGATGTGACAGTGTAGTGCAGATCGTGAAGCAGTCACAGAAGCGCTTCCCTTACAATTAGTTAAACCCATATTAGGCGCTATGGATGGTGAAATTACTGCACGATGATTTGCGATGCTGAATGTTATCCTCCGATCACCTTATGTAGCGAGCCACTCGGTTGTGGTTTCTCTCCATCCTTCTCTTTCTGCAAGAACTTTCCTCTGCTGCCGCCGCACCTGTCCGAGCAAGGTCTTGCTGTTAGTGAGTGGAAGACCGCCGTGGAGTCTGCATCGACTGGATTTACTTCTTTTGTGTTGTTAAACTGTGCAGCAATGCGGTGGTGGTGAACTCTTCAGTGTGCATTCGTTTGGGGAGGAGCGAACTGGATTTTGTGCTTGAGGAGTTTGATGAACCAACAACAAACCACCAAAGTGTGTCTTTAGACTCAGGATATCAGCATCAACACACCAGCGCACGACATATATAAGGTAAGTGTCGTCCATTTAACACCACTAAACCATAACCGCACCATTCAAAAGCTTTGCCTTCCAAGCGTGACTGCAAAGTTATGTATATAGAAGACTTTGTGCAGTGTTTGTTAAGCTGAAGTGACTGCTAATTCAGAACCGTTTTCAGCTGACAAATTTTACAGACAGTATTTGTACTGCAGCGGCTTAAAGCTTATTAATTGTAAGCGTTTGTTATATTTACAGATGACAGTTATGCAAAGAGATCATAGTATATATTAAATTGTGTCCGAGGCGGTTGAAACTAAAACACCTTTGGAATTGCGAGGGACCATTGTAATGTTTATAATCCATAAGTAAATTATAATTTCTGGAAATTCCGTCACATACCCCAAACCTATTGGCTATTTTAGGTGACTCATACAAATGTATAAATCTTAATTATAAATGTAAAGCAGGTAAATATATGAGCTCATTCAACGAAACCTAAGAACCCAATTACTGATGCAGCCCAAATTATGCAACATTTAAATCAACTTATTATTTTTGTTTTAATATTTGTATTATACTTTTTTTTAATTCCTGGATTTATAATTGCGAAATGTGTAAAAGAATAAAATGCAGCATCTAGTCTCAATTTTCATCTGAAACTTCATTCATCAACCGATGTGTGAACTGTTGACATTTTACATTTTGCATCACAATTTGAAGAGCATTTGTTGACACAGTTTAAATCAATAATGCTTAAATCGATTGTTGACATTGATATGAAGTTAACGTATATACTAATGGTCTCCCAAAACATACGAGATTCAGATGAATTGTTCCAAATGTGGCATTTTCTGTAACATTTTGAGGAATATTGGTTCATAGTTTGAACATTTTTGTTTCGTTTTCTTTTTAAAGAAAATCTTTACAATATTTAGCTACACGCTTTGTGTAGCAAGAGTTTAAATAAACTCTGTGCTTACGCTTAAAATCTGTTGAAATGGGTACTACAGTCCTTTATCTGGAGACGGCTTTATGGCAGGGTTTTAAGACTGTTCCAAAACTACAAAATTAACTCCCTTAAAATTACACACCGAGTATAGACTTACGTTTCAGTTTAACTTTAGCCAGTAAAACTCTTAGTTTGTATTTAGTAAAACTTTTGTTTCTCTCTCCGTGAGTATCCACTTTATACCTTCGCGCACCCATAAAACATTTCAGAGAGAGGCGATGTTCCATTACATTTTCCTTGTAAATATGCTACAAGCAATATACTGTTATCTAATGAAATGTTTCCCTATTGCTTTAATACGAACGTAAATAAATAAAACGTTTCACAAGTTTCGGAGGGGAGGATTTGAAACCTGAAAACCTCCTCTGAATACAACCCTGTTTCATACATCTGAATAATATTTCACGTCAGTTACTTATGCTCTAAGTCGATTCGCAAAAAGTGTTACTTTTCTGCTTCTTATTAATCATAATAATTATTTTCGAAATGGTTTCAATTGAATTTACATAGAAGCATACTAGACGACAAAATTTTAAATAAAAGCTCACTTTGAATACCTGATGATAAAAGAACGTAAATAACACTGTAAATTTCAACTACAAAACATTTTTTTTTTAAAAAAATCATGTGCCATGTTCACATAACTTTCTCTATATATGCTGCAACAAACAATTCTTACAAAAGCTATTCTATCTACTTCACCTTATCAAGGTAAATATTACAATAAATTGTTTTTATTGATATTATTTCTCGTAAAAGAGGAATACGGATATACAATAAGCTAAAGCGATAGTCAATTCTTTTAAAAGCGGTCGCTATATGATGGTTTTGAAGAGCCGCTTTCTAGCTTTGGTCAGAAGAAAGAAAAACGAATAACGGCTTCGCATTTGAAAACAGTTACAAATTTATAACCAACAACAATGAATATCTCAGAAATGGTTAATTCAACAAAAATTATTTTTAAAACAAATTGCTTTAACGAGCACTGCATTTTTGTGTAGTAAGATTCTGTACCTCATCAGTTTACCAGTTACACAAAAAGCTATCCAGAAGGAATAAGGCATCTCCAGACAATTCAAAATATACATATTATTTATGGTGAAAATATTTTAAGATATAGAATTTCAATCAAAATTGTTAGAGCCATTTTTGGGGAAACCTATGCAAAAAAAGGGTGGTTTTGGGTGGTCAAAATTTTTGTGTCGCATCCTTGAAATATTTTAAACTTAATTACCGAGTTTCGTGGATCAGGCTTTTCGTTTACGAGTTCTGCTGTTCAAACACACACACTTTCAGGGACCTCATAGCATAAATATCTGGTGAAATTCCGACATAGAATTTTTCGAGGAATACAGTACCTTCTCTTCCTACTATGTGTATAGGACATGGTGAGAACATAAAAATAAAAATACTGGTAAACGTTCAAAGCTAAAAAATAATGAATATCTTAACATGTATTAAAATGTACCACGTGCATTTCTGAAGCAGGCTACTGTATATCTCCTGTGGTCTGGTAATTATAAACATTTAATGATAAGTTAACACAGGAAGTTAACTGCAGTTCAAGATTTACATGTATTTCCTCATGTTAATAAGTCAAATATATGATTTTAATTAAAACCGTTAGAGGTATTTTTGAGAGTTACGGCACATTTTCATTATAGTGGCTGGTTGATATGCTAGGCGTTTTTGTAACATTTTCGCGCAGCACCCTTAAATAATGTTGAACTGTAATACCAAGTTTCGTATTTATTCAACCCACTTATAGTTTTATTCTGTAGTTCACACAAATGTACATATTTATATATGTCTAAGTAACTTGGGCGGGGGTTGGTGTATTGCGTATCTTCAGTTAAATCTGGACATCTAGTTTTAGTTGGTAGGTAGTAAATCCTCTACCTTCAATAATGTGTATAATCGGTTATGTTTTTACGCTGAGTCATTAATCTACGACTGAACAATTAATAGATACACTCAATTATAATATAAAATGAACGAGTATCAAACTCGCAACATTGTTTTAATAAGAACAAAACGTTAATATAATTATTAAAAGATGACTTGCTGAAGGCGTGAGGAAGTTTAAGTGGAACAGAAACCAACTATTATTATATACGTTGAGCTCTGCAAAAGTTCACAATATTAAACTAAAAAAATCTTATGTGTTCTGCTCACATGCCTTTTCTGCAACAGATTATTCTCACAAAAGATGATCCTTCTCTCCACTTCGTAAAATCAAGATAAATATTAGCAGAAATAGTCGTATTGATTGCTTCTTTATAAGTAGAAAGGATAATGGAATACATAAAGCCATAGTTAACTCATTTGAAAATGATATGTGATTTAAGAGAAAGTTTAAGTTTCTTAAAACCAATAACAAGGAATATCTCGGAAATGGAAAACTCCACAAACAAACAAACAAAATAAAAAAACAACATACATACCATAAATTGTGTGTTTTAACGAGATCCAAATTTTTATGTAGTAAGTTTTTTACCCATTTCTTACGGTTTACCAGCAAATTCAGCAAAATTCATCCAGAATAAAGAGGTTTTTGGAAGCTATTCCCAGAAAATTCAAGATACACATTTTATTTATGGTGTAAATTTCTTTAATACACAGTATTTTAATCAAAATATTTAGAGCCATTTTTGAGAAAAACAAAATTGTCAATTTTTTTCCATGTGAATGGTATTTTGGGGTGGGGGATTTTCCTCGAAATCTTTGTGTCGCATCCTTGGAAGATACTTAACTTAAATACCGACTTTTCGTTTCTGAGCTATCTGTTCACAGAACACACGGACACATACACACACATCACGGATCTTTTACTAAAAATATTTTATATAGGGGACTGTAAAACGTGTATTTTGGGTGGAATGCAATACCTTCGCTACCTACTCTTAACATTGTATATATGTGCTAGAGAAAGTAAACAGAAAATGGTAAATATATGTACATATATCTCGGTTTTGCAAACCCTGTAAAGCTCAAGTCCTGCACCAGGATACTGCGTTTCTCAATTAATTATCAGTAATCAGTAATACACTTGCAGATAAGGGCTTTAAACCCAAGCATTTTTCTGCTGTTGAGGAGACAGTTTAATTTATAGCTACCGTTGTCGTTTGCAAAGCAGGACTTAAGGTTTAATATATTATTCCTTTTACTTGCCTAAGTCTGTAGCATGCAATAACTACGAATGTATGTATTTTATTATTTCGATTCCTTGACAGCGGGCGTTATATGATCGATAACAATCTTCAAAGGCTAGTCTCGTTATGGTTCTGGCTTACTGGAAGAGAAACTGCTTCCATATTAGGCATGTTTTAACGCCTCACCTTGATGGAAGAGACCAGTATGCAAACAGCATCAGAAATAGTTTTGGCGCATATTTCCTCTACAGTTTTACATGAAACGAGTTCTTCAATACGTTACAAAAATTGTATTTGGATAAATCTTCGAGCAGTATAAATAAAATACATTATGTTCTCAACCATATACTCAAAATCAAAAAATTCGACATCGATAGTTCATTGAAAATAAATATTTCAGGCACACCGACCAGCATGCGAGTGTGTTTGGCTTAGAGATACCTAATAGCGGATAAATACCATACTCGCAAGTTCAGAATATTTCAAAGATGCGACACGAAGATGTTTAGTAAAATTTCCTCTCCAAAATACACTTTACATAGAAGCATTTCTGTTGTTTGTTATTTTCACAAAAACTGCTCTACTTTAAGGTATCACAAGTTTGTCATATTGGCATTAGAAATAAAATGTTTACCCTCACTTTGTGTTAAATTTCCTTCATTTTATTTGAATATTGTTTAATTTGTAGGAAGTCATAAGAGATACACAAAATTAGTTACTTCAGGAAAAATGACAGTTAATTAAAATATTTATAAGTAGCTGTCATTTCTGAAATGTTACTGTTTTGATACACTTCACGCCGTATGTTTCAAATGTAAATGTTATTGACAGAAGATGCTTGAAATTTTCCTATTCTTCCTTTTACTCTCTCTGTCACGTATAATGTACACAGTAGCTGGAGAAGGTATTGAATTCCACTCAAAAATTTGATACAGGTTTTTGGTTCCCGTTCCCCGAAGAAAGAAAAACATTACAAAAAAGTCCTTGTATGTCCACGTGCCTGTGAAGGGCATAACTAAAAAAGAAAAGTCGGTCAAATACCAAACTTCATATTTAGGTTTACCATCTTCCAAGAATGCAACACGAAGATTTAAAAAAAAATCCTCCCACTCCTAACTACACTTTACTTGTAAAATTTTCCAAAATAGTTGTCTTAAAAACGACCATATCTTGTATTAAAATAACATGACAAATGACAAAGATGATGAGAATAGCATCTAAAGTCCGATTCCTTCTGGAGTCTTTTGCATAACTAGTAAACCGAAAGAGATGAGCAAACAGTTACTGTACAAAAATGTAAATCTCGTTAAAATTCACACCTTATACCAAAAGAATTTTTTGTGGGGTTAACCATTTCCGATATATTGCTTGTTATTGGTTTAAATGTTCCAATACATAAACATTTCTCATATGGAAACACGTCAGAAATTTGACTATCACTCTAGCCTAGTGTTTTCCCTTATTTCTGCTAATGTTTATCTCGATTAGCATGGAGTAGATAAAAGAATAATCTTTTGTAAGAATAATTTGTTGTAGCATAGGTAGAGAACGCTATGTGAATGGAACACATAAGGCTCTTTTGTTTTCCTGCGTGAGAGGCCGTTATTATAATTTCTCTATTAATTTCTTCTTCTTTGTACTAAATAGTGGATATTATTTCCGTAGGTTGTTTATTAAATACTCATTGTTTAATACGAAATGTTTTCTGAAGAAAAATTTGTCAGTATCATAACGCGGATGAACTTAATGAATGATATATACGCTTGCGAATTTTAATGGGAAGAGAAAATCATGTGAAATGTACCACATAAGATCTTTATGAATGGCGTGTGATGTTAAAATGTTAATTAATAAAAACTGTATATAGACAATTCTAAATGAAAATATTTAGTTATATTATAACTTTATGCTTGTTCAAAAAGATGCATGACAAAATCGAATAACACGGCCTAATTCTAAAATATACTTTAGAATTTTAACGAAAACTGGATGAACAAAAAATCGTACACTGATTAATTATTCATAGGACATATTCAAGCTTAATTTTAGTTCCACACCGGGGTCAAAGAGTCACCGTCTTTTGTCCTGAATTTACGTAGCAGAGTATTAACATAGTAAAACAACATCCACGTCAGAATCCTCCAACGGTTTGAGAAGTCATCGCTGTCGATTCACGTTTAAGGAAACAATAACTTGGGTTCGCGACCTCGCATTGGTTGTCATAACTGGTCAGAAAGGTGAGATCCGTCATGCTTTTCGCTTTGCCAAGTCCACCATGAAGAATGTCGGTTGTTTTTTGCTTTCGAAGGATGAAAGAAATGGACAGGTTCAAATGCCCACTAAAATGACCTTCTGCGCAACATATTGACAGTTCCGGTATGGCGATTGAAAAACATAGCACTCAGGGTCATTGTTAGCATGTTTAGTGTCTTTAGTTCCCACACGCACGTGCACACACCACTCAACTTTTGCACTGCCTCATTCAAACAAGGTTTACATATGAGAGCTATTCACAATGCTTTTGTTTGTTTATTATCTACCAACGTATGGTGGCTTAAGGCAAACAAATAGCGAGTAACTGCAGGTATATTATTGTTTTGCATAATTGCGCTTTTCTGCGTTTTCCAGATGATTCTGACATATGAATGAAGATTCACATTCCTCATTAATTCACGAAATAAAATACACTTCAATAATACGCAATGGATTTGCTCCTTTGATAAAAAATACTCAATGTGATTTATTAATTATACAAAGGTAGGAAATTGAATAAACTCGACAAGTACCTGATGTCTATCTTCTCTGCCACTTAACTACAATAGTATTACATTTCATTAATAAAAAATGATATGCATTTCCCCGAAAATACAGGATTTCTAGAAAATGATCATTTTTATGTGTCTACGCACAGCATAACTAAGAAACGAAAATTCGAATAGATACCAAATCCATATTCATAAACATTTCTTCTCAACCTATGACACCCTTTGTGTGAATGATTTTTTGCTGTTATTCGTTTTCCCAAAAATCTCTGTTTAGTCAAAATATTTAAGATATTAATCGGACTAATTAAACACATGCCTAATTTTCTATATGTAGGCAATAAAATATTCTTCACTCATTAAATTCATAAGAGCTAGAGAAAAGCTTTTCGGAGGAAAACTACAGAGCAGCTTAAAGTAGACACCTTGAAAACTTTTTCGGAGCATTGGCCATTTGCAAAATACTCACTGTTCCTTGCTTGATTTTCCAGTACTAAGAAATACATTTCCGAGTGTTCCTACTGAAGTCATATAGAAGCAGGAAAATAATAAGCGGTTAATGTATCAGCTTCTCAAATTACCTTGTGTACTTAACCACAGAATTAATATTGAAACCACATCTGCTAATGTTTATCATGATTAAAAGAAAATATATTGAAAACCAAGCTTTGAATAAATAATGGGCAAAACAGATATTACAATAATTGCGTATGAATAAAGTCATGTGACTGTCACTTTTTTCTTGCATTTTCAGGTGGGGCTTTATTTATTTATTTTTAAAGCAAACCTTAAACGAAAAATTTGCAGTTTGAAAGCCTATATGCTGGTGTTTGCCATCTATACAAATGATAAACATTATTGAGGGTTAGGTTAGAACCATAACATTTCTGTTGACGTACCTTTACCTGAAATGTTCATTACATCTTTTTAAACATTTGGATATCTGAATATAAAGTCTTTGAAAGGTAAATTTAAAGAATCAAAGCGTTAGAAATTATGTAATGATTGGAGAAGGAAAAAGAAGTTAAACGCACGTTGACTATTCGGGGACACAGATATTTAATTTTCACAAAGCATTAGAATAACTTTTATATATTGTAAACCACTATTTTTGTA
The DNA here is from genome assembly GCA_030762935.1 of Hymenopus coronatus. NCBI lineage: Eukaryota > Metazoa > Arthropoda > Insecta > Mantodea > Hymenopodidae > Hymenopus > Hymenopus coronatus. The sequence goes on along the minus strand of CM060896.1, from coordinate 118,072,915 downwards.
GCGTTAAACACAATAATATTGGGCAAGTAAACCCTAAAACTTGGTTTTAATCTAACCCAGCAAACAAATCTCAGAGGATCAAGTTTCAGATGGATTAAGATCTGCTGACTGCGAAGGTCAGGTTGACGGAATGTGCCTGCTGATGACAAATATATGCCTTGTTTTACAAAGCTAAAGGTAAATGTGCTGAAATATTGAGACGCATCGTTTTGTGATAGCATCCTACCAGATTATACAAACATTTAATTCTAGAACCTGGCATACATATTTTACTGTTTCATCGTCTAATAAGATGGTTAACTAACATGACAAAACGTACATTTTTAAACACACATATAAAGATAAACATTTTAGATAAAGTTAATTAAATGGGACCTTATATAGATATTTTCATCAAAAATATAATTTCATAATAAGCAAGATAGATGTTTTACTGTCTAGAGCGTTGTAATGTTGACTAAATTACAAATTATTTAAATGCTGCGTATGATTTGTGAAAAAGAAATTGAAAAGCTAAACCACCAATTGTGTGATAAAAATGTCCCACAATGATATAATTACATTTACATGCCTTGAAAGTTTGAATAGACTTTAGAAATAATCTGCAAATCCGGTCTATTCACGGAAAAATAAATTCACATGTTGAAATTATTGCTTCTCGGTATATGAATGTAATATAATGCAATATATTCGCAAATTAATACCTGATTTCACAGACGTTTCATTTTCGTCTTGCAGACCTACTTCCTTTAGAAGAACTCAGCTTTAAAATGTTAAAGTTATACAGTTACATATTTCAGTATAAAATTGTTTTACAGTAACTAAAATGTTAAAATACAAAAGATTGAACGTTTTTCTCAAGTTAAATTAATATTTCCTTAGCAAACATGTTTCCTAAGACACATATATCATTCTAATTTCCATTTTAGATGAACGAAGCTATAATATTATTTATATGAACACTTATTATCTAAATCTGCGTTGCTTTATTACAACTGCTCAGTTACTGTGTCAGCAGTGGAACAATCAGTTCACTGCGGCATTTTCAGTAATTACACTGAACCTAATTTTAGCCTTGCTCTTTATAACACGTTGTATGTGTTTCTCATTTGCCTTCAAGCGCATAATTATAGCAGAACAGAGTGAAAAGAAACCTTAAAGTTTTCTTTTAAAATTAATTATTTCTGCCTTGTCACATTTGCTCCGGATTATTCCTTTGGAATATGTTATTGATTTTTTTTATATATGTAGTAATCCTTGCACATAAGTTGCAGTCCTCGCAAACAGTTAAATGGATAATATGTTGCTTCAAGGCTAATTCGGCAAAAGGATATTAAACAAGTGCTTGAAGGTTGCAAAAAATGTATGGGAATGTGCATTGTAAGTGAAAGGCAATTTACTCTTTTTAACGTGATAGGATAGTTTTAATATTTACGGTTCCAACCACAACAAATATTCTAGTTAAAACATTCATTTGTTTTGCTCTTTTGAAAAATAGGAGTCTTAGGCTTCGCTGTTAAAAAAGGTTGAAGTATAAAATACCTTTTCTCGTGGTTAATTGTTTTATCAAAAACATCAGAACAGTACGACTGGTAGATAGCGTATCTGAACCAAATTCGTGGACAAAACCACGCGGTTTACTCGTATTTTAAAATCTACATATATCACTATAGAGCAAGAAATATGCTTTTTCTATTCAACCACTGGCCTCAAAATACATATTTACTTCAATGAGGTTTCAGAGGCGTCTAGTTATGTATAAATACATAACTGATTATTTTAATTAATACTGTTTGCCGTGCAAAAATTGTTGTAAAATAAGATTCTACTTGTTTTGTTACTATATGTAAAGTTCGACAGTATGAGGAATTTTATGCAATAACAAGTGTATTTTATTACATAGCGGTGGCACCTAAAGCCTATTAGGAAAAAAAGTTGTGGATTGGCACGTTTTTCAACGCATATGCACACATTACTATATTTCAACTCGTAAGGCGCCAAATTGTTCTGAAGTTCTAAAGAAAAGCAACTCGAATGGGATTTCCCGAAACCGTGGCGTGGCTTTCATTCGTCACCTTGAGTTCTCCAAGCAAACACATACCTGCCTATGTAACAGTTACAAATCTTAACTTTCCTTTTACGTACTGGCAAGTTTTATCTTAGACTATGCTCAATCTATATGTTAATGTTATAAGGTGAACTGAATGCTCTTTTTGGTTCACAAACAATTAATTATATCAGTTATACAAGCCTTCATTAGTTCTGGAACTGATTTGTACAATATTTCTTCTAGTGTTGCTGAACGACAGAATTTTCGCTGGTGATTTCAATGCGCGAGACAACTCAAGCTGATTTTAATAGAGTTTTGAAGGGTATTTTGGAGCCAGGTTGTTTGAATGCGCAACTGGCTTCAGTGAATAGTGTCAATGCCACCTGTCAGAAAACGTTTCTACTGTAATGATGTATTCCTTATAAGGAATGATCACTATTTGTTGTTATAATAACATAACCAAGCTCTTTGAAGGAGCTTGCTGAAAATAGTTGCAGGAAATAGAATACATAATTGGGACATTATCTACATCAAACATTGCAGATAACGTGTGTGATTAATCTTTGAGACCAGCTGTTTCGCTAAATGTTGAGGACAGCCTACTTTCACAGTTAACATTTCCCAGAGCGTAAAGAAGTCTACATGGGGTGACGTAATCCAGTCTTGACTACAGTATGAGTCTTAGTGATTTCATCTCGAGAAAGCAGTGCAGCTGAAAGTAACTTAAATTGCAAAAACGAAATACAGAAAATGTTCGCATTCGCACTTGAAGAGACCTCATTTCAGGAATTGTGTATTGTACTGTCCATTCAACAACAATGCCGGGAGTGTTGACCCGTTTGCGATAATCCACCTAAACAATATGTTTCTTTCTGCGACATATTCGTTTAATTATATAAAGTTAAAAAGTTGGTTAATCTTGACTGTTTAATAAAATGTGGTTAATTACAGCTTAACTACAGGCATCCACTGTCATTTTATTTCGGTCATGGGATATTGAAAACGAAATATCAGTTTTAAGATTTGGTTAAAGATTTTACTTTAAAAATAAATTAGTTTCATCCTGAGAATTGATATTTTTTTTTTTTTTTTTTTTTTTTTTTTTTTGTGAAATGTAACGACTAATTTACATTTGCTTTTTTTAAGTGTAGGATTTTAGTAAAGTTTTGTGTCATAATTTAGCAGTTGGTACTAATGCTACAATAGGTACATCATGAAGTGGTTGTTTAATCCTGAACAGAACACAAGCTGAAGTTAAATTTTCAGGTTAATTATATACGTTTTCAAAATTTATAGGAAATGAAAAACTTTTTATGCCATAGAAACTGTGACAATTAGTTTATTCTGTGTTTAAACACCTATGGTATTTCTGCAATAAACACTAATGATTCACGCGAATTAATAAAATACAATAAATGAAGAGGATTATGGATTGTTATTGCATCGTTATTAAGGGTAGAAATCAAGAAAAGAAAAAAACTTTTTATGGGGGAGAGACTTTTTTCATCAAGACAATGCAAGTGTACAATCCTGCACAGATTCGAGGCGAACATGATGGTAATAAATGTTAATTACTGCAATATCCACCACACTCACCAGATGTGATTTCTTTGTTTACTTTCCAAACTTGAAAAAATGGATTGGTGAAAAACTATTCACGTCGAACTAAAATAATGTTAGTAAAGAATTGGGTCTTCACCTCCTGCTAGTTGAAAGAAAGATACATTAATATTTCGGTCAGTTAAAAGTAATTTACACTAAATTAATATCAATAAAATGATCTACTGCTACTTTCAAATCGATGGAATCATCCCCAAAACAGATCCCTATTTACTTGTGAAATCCTATTTTTGGGCGGTTTAAAAAGTTAAGGAAACGCCGGAAAACGTGTGTCGAACTAATAAGGAATGTAAAAAAAAATATACCGAAAATAATTCATTTTTTCGTTTTATGTTTTAAGGATTTGTTGATCCCCTTATTACCAATCTTTCCAGCTTCTTTACTTTTAGAGTTCTTTCGCAGCGGGTGTGCTAGGTATATCTTTAACACCTACAGTACTTCTATTCATTTAGGAAGTAATAAATGTGCCAAGTTGAAATTCATCCAGTAGTTTATGAGGAGATGTAGACTGTCATATAAAATTAATTTTATTTATTGCTAGAGAAATGCTATGTCAAACATGAAGGTAATTGTTAATTTATAGCATCCTCTCTGAATGAAAAAATGTGTTCAGGAGAGGAATTCCTCACAATTACTCGCAAATGATATAGATATATGTAGACACACTAAAACAATAATAAATTAAGTTAGAATTTGTGACGGTAAATGCGACAAACGGAAGTTAATCTTAAATTAAAACATTTGTGATAAAAATGTTGTCATCAACAATTGCATTTTAACGAGAGCAAAGAATATTGTGCTAAAGTGACGTACATAGTAAACAAATAATGCTAATTCAATGAATTTTATGTATAAAAATACTGTCACTGTTAAATTATTTCCTGTCAGTGCTTATTTTGGCAATGTTTTAATACAAGCATATTGGAGTGCTGCACATATCAGTTTTCAAATTGCATTGCAGATTATTACTATAGCTGAAGGATGCAGGACTTTAAACAGGTTAAGATAATGTCAGATCCTTGTTTTGTATTTATGGAAAAAGAGCGCTATTTTACGCGGCCGTGGATCGTCCGAATGGATGCTCCGCGCGCCGTCTATCATACTGGGTTGGGGTTCCGTTTTAAATCTACCGCCTTACTTACCCATTGGTGATAGTAGCATGCACTATAATCAGCTAACCTTGTTATAATTGTTGTCAACCTACACTGAGACATTCATGACATTCCTCGTTGTTATGAGGTTGTAATTAAACATATCAGGCACTGTATAAGGTTTTAATTTTAAAATTTTAGTAGCTATATAAACAGAGGATTTTGAAACCTTGCAAAATGTTTTGGGGATTTCTTTGGAGAGCTTTCGAATGATGCACCAATTTCTCATTGTCTTTCCTCGTTGGAATATTTCGCTTTCGCTTCTTAGATTTAGATTTAACAATTTTTAAACTTATTAACCAATAACATTTTTTTTCTACCTGGAATTTGAATATCAGAAAATGTGTCCTGATACCTGGCTACATTATTCGGTTTTGACGAATTATGTGTATCGTTTATTACACATAAACATATTGTACATATGTTGTACATAAAAGTCGTTCAAACGTGAATAGACATTAGATTAAATAATAAGACAAGAAACACTTAGGTCGCACATAACATAGCTGTCTTGAATAAACGTTCACCTTTGGGTTACATAATGCACAAACTATTTTTACAACACGAATAGTAGGTAGCAGCTGACAAATTATTACTATAACTTGGCTTATAAAGGGAAGATTCTCCACTAGTTGGTAGCCAATGAACACCGAAAGCCAACTACACTTATACACGACTTGTGGCCCCACCATAAAGCGAACGCATTGTAGAACGATTTTCTATGTTAACATTTAGTGCAGTATTATAAAGTAATAGACTTGATGGATTTTTTCAGAAACTTGAGTTAAGAGAGGAAGGATTTCTGGAGAATAATAATACATTTTTTTACACATAGCTATTTAAATTTTCTTTTTAATAGCATTACAAAAATGACAGTGGAAAAATTAACTCCATCCTACAATATCATATTTGAGAAAGAGAGCATACTAAGGATAAAAATATACAGGCACAAAACATCCCTGTACAGATATGCCCACAATATGACCAAAAAATGGTTTATTTTACGAATTCTGTTACTTATTTATGGTATCTGTTTGTCCCGTTGTAAGCGCTGGTCTATTATGACTCCTAAAATACTTCGAGAAGGTTCGTTTATAACACCAGATTTAAAGTGAATAAAATAGCAATGAACGGGTTTGCAACGAACACGATAAATATTAGGGATATCTTGCTTGTTTGGTATTTAACGAAAGAAATATTGAGTCCAGCCCTATTATACATACTTTTCTTGAAAAAACAGATGATCGAAGAAGTTTTGATATTATCTATAACTGTCACCTTTTTAAGACAGTAAGCATAAGTGTGGATATTCAGTGATGTTCCCATAGCCCATAACTAGTATTTAGTACTCTTCAGGTAGTAATTTTTCCTCGTGTATCATGTTAAATTGTGTCTTAGTTGTTGCTGTTACAAGAAGCAGACAATACCAAAGTTCCGAGTGGCAAAAACAGTTTAAAATGTTGTAGAGGCGAAGATGGATAAATATACATTTGCAGATAATTTGAAGATAATCTAGATCATATAATAGTTTGTATTGCTGTAAATTATCGGTAATACAGACTTGTCTCATTTTGATGAGATAACGTTGTTTCAAATAAGTTTATGTGCAGATAATCGAGGAAGAGTACAGCAACATTAACGATTTAGTGACCGAGGAAAGTGGAAACTTTGAAGAAGACGTAATATGAGTCATGGCATGAGCAGCAATGCATTTCTCAACTATGGAAAATTGCAGGTTTAAAACCCATAATTTCATCTTAATGTCTGCTAGGCTTGTTTTGTAATGGGACCAACACTTCACCTTCAGATCAAGATATCGTAGGTACCTCATTTCAGACAATATCACGGCCAATAGAAGATGCTGTGTTTATTGTTCTCTTAAATAGGAAACTCACAACCGGATATCCGGTGCGCAGACGTATTACGTAGGTAACAGTGTGCAGTTCCATTCACAGTAACGAATTATGCCTCTGACTTATGCTTCCTTTTTAAGACATAATTTGATAATCCGGCCTGACCTGTCACATTAATTGCTCTACTCATGAGAAAAGTGTACCCTCAGAATGAAGCGAATTTCACAGACCTTTACAAAAATGCTGTACATACATATGTTTAATTAGCCAGTCAGTTATTTTAAACATATATTATTTAAATCAAACTCCAGAAAAATATATTTTGAGTTGGTAGGGTTTTTTTTTTTTAATTTTCACCCAATAAATTGCCCTAATTCTTCATATATCATATGACAGGATAATATTTGAAAATACTAAAGAATGGATATTTCAGATCTTCAAGCTCGTTTTCCTTTTTGGTGAATGTCGGCCACGAAAAGTTAGTGTACTTTACTTCCTCTAGTATGTATGTATGTACAACGTACATAGATAGTATTATACTCTACCCAAAAATTCATAATTGAGATTTCACTCGAAGTACGTGTTTTAGGGTTCTATGAATTAAAAAGAAAGCATTTTCAGCAAAAGATACACGCGCCTGTGTGTTTGTCTGCGGACAGCATCACTCAAAAGCAAAACGTCGGTTAGATACAAAACTTGGTATTTAAATTCACTAATTTTCAAGGATACGACACGAAGATTTTTAACATTTCCCACCTCCAGATACCTTTTGCATGGAACATTTTTCAACATTTTAATGTTATCAAAAATTACATGATTTTTAATAAAATACCATATGTTTAATATATTTTTATGACAAACGAAATGTATGTCCTAAATTTTCTGTGAATAGCCGCTGAAGGTCTCTTCATTCTGGATGATTGTTGTATAACTGTAAACTTTAAGAGATAAACCAAAACCTATTTAAAAAAAATGTATATCTCGTTGAAACACATAATTTGTCATATACATTTTTTGTAGAATTAACCTTTCTGAGATATTCCACGTTATTGGTTTCAATTTTAAGGTACTTAAACTTTTCTCAAATGGGAAGACATCTTTCTTTTTGTCTCTCATTTGCTTGACTTCTGGCAAGCAAAGAGAACCGGATATCAATTGTTTCACATGGCGACCGGTTTTAACAGAATTGACTATCGCTTTAGCCTAGTACAATTCCTTATTTCCTTTCTACTTACAAAGAAGCAAGTAAAAAGGCAAATTATGCTAATTTTATCTCGATTAACATAATGCAGATAAAAAAATAATATTTTGCAAGAAAAGTTCGTTTGTAGAACAGCTAGAGAAGGTCATGCCCATGGAACACACATCAGATTATTTTTCTACTTCTTTTTTACCTCTGGTTTATATTTTGATTAAATTTTCTTTTTTATTATTTATACCATCATGTAAACAGATTATATAATCTCTGAGTTCTTAGTTTACCTTTATTACCAGTCCTGATTTATTCTCCAAGGTTTTCTTTTTTCTTCCAATGCTTTCGTGTAAAAGGTGTTCTTTCGAACGAAATGAAAGCATGATTTTTCTGTTGGAATGTATAAATTGCTGCCCAGAGATAGAATTCCCTAGGCACTCTACTTTGAAAACAACCAGCTCTATACGAAGACCTTATTTCAGAGAATCGTTTTGTGTTATTTACATGTTATGTTCCCTAAACCAGTCTCTCGCGGATGCATAAGCAAGTACACGTGCGCGGTGTATCCGCCTCCAACTGCATGCCATCAATTACGAGCGTTGAAAAGAAAATCGCCATGGCAATATTAGCATCTCCTTGATATGCCGCCTATTCGTAATTCTGCTGTGCTGGTATAAGTACCTTCATGATCGTACTTACTTACCTGAGGCAGTGGAAATACAGACGAACCCCTCAATAACAAGACCAGTAGTAGGTAATGTGTGATGCAGCACATACTACAGCTTCAAAGTATTGCTGTTTAAAGTGAGTTTCTTTCAGCTCGTGCAGATTTTCTTTGCAGTTTATGTTGCTTTACCTCTTTGGTCATATCGCCAAAGAGGTTGGTACGTCTGGTCAATATATGCTACAGAGAATTCTTTGTTTTCGTAGACGCCTTCCTGCTCCATCTATTTCTTTTTTCCACTTATTTTGATCTGCAGGTGATACTTTGGACCGTGGTATCTATTAAATATGGATTTATATATTAGGGAAACTTAGGAGAAGAAAGACTTTATGAATCCCATTTACATGACTTTCTCTGTAATAAATTATTGTTAAAAAACTTATTCTTCTATCTAGTTTCTGCTAATCGAGATAAACATTAACAGAAATGGTCTTAGTACTTGCTTCCTTGTAGGTAGAAGAGAAATAAAGGAATACCCTGCGATAGCAGATCTTTTAAAAGCTGCTTGTTGTGTGATTGAAATTCGTTTCTTTACATGGCCAGGAGTTGACAAATTCCGATATGAGTTAGATTTAGATATTTTATAAATGAAACAAATAACAAAGACAATCTCGGAAATTGTCAACTCTACGAAGAAAATGTATATCACATCAATTGTGGTTTTTATGTGGTTCATTCTTTGTCATCCTCTTTACGGTTTACAGTTATGCCAACACGAAAATTCTTAGGAAAATTCTCCCACTGAAAACTCTCTTACATAAAAGATTTTTCCTTATTTTTTTATTTTATCAAAAATAACTTTAGTGACATTGATTAAAATGACATATTTTAAGCATTTGCAAAGTTTATTTTAATGTATGCTAAGTGCTCTTCAGCCTGAATGAATCTATACACTTTTCTGAATATAACAGTAAATTAGTAAACTGATGTTGGCTTCACAAAAAAAGAAATCCTTAAAATATACAAACCATGTAAATCGATTTTGGTAGCACTGTCCATATTCGTTGCTATTGGTTTGTTTTGAATTTTTAAATAAATGGACAATGTATATTTTATCAGTCTTTTGTTTCCAAGAGGGTGATGACGCAAAAAGCGAGTAATCAAATTCACTGAGTTTTCAAACTGAGGTTGTATAGTCATAGTTTTTAAACATTTGACTGTCCTTCAACCTCCTGGATTCCCTTAGTACTTTTTAAAGAATGGTTAATAAATCATTTCTATATTAATTTATATCGATCAACATGAAGTAGATAGAAAATACGCTTTCATAAGAATAGTTTATGGAAGAGAGGGTAGATAAAGTCATATGTAAGCATTTAACACATCAGATCATAATATAATATATAATGGTATAGCTTTCTGGTCAATTTAGGGATGTCATAATTTTCAGCTATATGAAAATATCTGAGTCTTCCTTTCTAGCAGGTTACCTCTGATTGAGGCACGTCACATAGTTTGAGGGTCATTGGTTTTATGAATGTTATTATTGTACTAATCGAATCTCTCATCAGAAGCCTCTCAGGTTCAACACAACTCTGCATGAATTGTTTGTTTTCGGCTGCAGTTAATATTCCACATAACAACAATGATCGTGTCGCTTCAATCAATGTAATAAAAGAAACTATGAATGGCACATAGTAGTTAACTCCACATAGAATGAAACACAATGTTGCAACATCCCTCCCTGTTTTCTCTCTCATTCTTCTTCTAAGAAGTAAATGTCTACGCTTGAAGTGCGAACGCTCACTTGAAGAACACGTGATAAAATAGCTGAGGATTTATAGGCACAAAAAGCAAGTAAACAGGGAAACAACTAGTGAAAATCGACAAAGTAGGCAAGAAATTATTCAAAATATACAAAAATAGTGACACTTTAATGTAAGAAAAATAAGACATTTTCTAGACAAAACTTTCACCTAAATATTTGACTGTAACTTCCAAACTCTTAGGCAGATGGTTGAAATATAAATTTCAAATAACTAGCATTATTAGTTTGGAAATTTTAGTCATACATGTCCTTAACAGCCAAATGTGAACCTAAACCACTCAGTTCCAACTCAGCTACCAAGGTAGGGTACTCAACCAATTGTGGGAGAAGGTTTATCTAATATAACACTATATGTACTAACATATATCAACATCAATAAAAAGGCTAAAAGGTCTGAAAAACGTGACCAGAATAGACTAATTTAGGCAACCTGAAAATGTGTGTATCGATTCCAAACGACAAAAAAGGTATGCTTATCAACTATCATATGAGTTAGGGCAAAAAAAAAAAAAAAAAAAGAGGCAAAATAGTTAAATTCCTCAGTCTGGTGATAAGGTTGAATACCTTCTCCATCTTCTCACCCTGCATGATAACCATTAGCATAGCACAATACTACCTCCATAACAATTAAATAAAGCGTAAAGACAGAATGTTGCCAATACAGAATGGACAGAAATAGCCGATATGTTTCATTCCAAGGCGTGCGCATGTGTTTGGCCGACGCGACGGTAGAACGAGCTAGCAGACATCGCAGGAGTCACTTTGTATGCAATCCGACCGCCATTCAAGGTCTAAGGTATGTTGGTTTCGCAGTAGAGATAGCAATCAAATCTTGCGCGTATGTGTGCACCGCTCTTCGCGAGACAAAACGAGGTATGTCCTAGTCGGTCTTTCAAGATGCTTCTTAAAGTATCACAGTGTAAATCCGTTTATCAGAAACATCGATAACTAATACACAGATTATTTTAGTATTTTAATATTTAAACGTTGTAATGAAATGCTTGTTATAGCAGTAATAAAACATCCGTTAAAACACCCACGTATTTTATCTCAAAACCTTCGTTTCCAGAATATCTACCCACAACACTGTGTGATTTGGTTGGTAGCGGGAACGCTCCACTGGGTCTTGAAAAGCAACATCGAAACTGTGGCAAAGAGACTGGTTCGTCTTCCTGAGACAAGAACGCTGGAAGTTGATGAAATCCGGATTCATCGGCCATATGCAGTCATTTATCACATGGCTAGAGGTTACCAACTAATATTGTTGGTCCCTCTGTTGACTATCACCTCAACACTAAAGTACTGACAATGTTGCTGGCTTAGCCTTCCCCTGTTGTGCAAAAGTACAAACACAACCAAAGAAAAGAACAAAATTCCTCAAGACGTGAAATAGGACTGACCAAAATGGCGAAGTAAACACAATAAACATAAACAAAAATAATACAAATAACCCTCCTTGATTCCGTCTGTTCTACTGGATTTTTCTCTCTCCTTTTCACCTCCCCCAAAAAAGAAGCAGAAAAAAAAACAAAGTGTTAATTTAATATTCAGGGGAAAAAAATAAATTTAAAATAATTTTGATCCTAAAAATTTCCCTGAGTGGTATATAAGATACTGAGGGTGAGATACTGTTTTTGAGCCTAATTGTGTACTTCCAATAAAGATAATTTATTCCTTCATCTTATAATGTTTATTTCTACAGGTGCATATGTATTAATTAACCTTTTATGTTTAAAACAAGTAATTTTAATTTTATCCACATTAAATAGTAATTAATCAGTATTGTTGTCTTGCTCAGTTGTCTTGTAACTAAAAATATACAGATTAAATTGATTACTATTCACTGATATTAACCTATTAAATTAAAAGTAAATCTTCTCAAAAATGAGGCAGTTAAATATTACGGCTATTATTTCAAAATAAATGTGTGTTTCTATAAGAGTTTTAAGTCCTTGTGAAACTACATTCTACATATAACATTTTTCATGTACTAACTATAGCTTTGATATTGCTAACCAGATAAAGTAAATGCTGATTCCAGTAATTATCAGATATTTTAAAATGAAGTAAGAGTTTTGAGAATATTTATCCAAACGTCTTCTTATGCAGCTGTGTGGGGATCATTTCCATTGTATTCTACAACCATAAGATTATGCATACAAAGAAGATTCGATATAAAAGAGCGTGTAGTTTTATTGCTTTATCTTATGTTCGAATTCTTTATTTAACTGGTGGAAGTTCCAAACCAGAGAGGACCAAATATTTAAAATAATTTTATTAATATTGCAACTCAGTAATTTGTGAAATATTTTGGAGGTAATGGACCTCGTACGCAAACATATAAAAATCAATAAAATGTAATTTTAAATAAATGATCAACATAAAAAGCAAGCATATGGAACATGTTCATTTCAATCGAACAGCCCAATACTAAAAATTAATAATAATTGAATGAGCTATTTTTTTCTTCGCTTCCTTAAACAAGTAAATAATAGCGCTTAAGATGTTCTGCTTTCAATCATCGAATATTATGATAAAAATGAGAAGTGATAAGTTATAGAGTGTTAGAATAGTAAATTTCATAACATTTTCATTATGTAATTCCACCACGCTGAATGTTTATAATGCTATCTACAATCTGAGGAGAACTGCAAGCGCCTTGAAAGCCCACATTCGTCAAGCAGATGTGTAGGAAGGCTTGCCTAGTATCCCAGGGCGTAAACGCTCAATCTGCGCAGGAGGAATGATTCCCTAACGTACTTTTCCTAATTGGTATTTTTCTTAATAATAATTCTTAAAATATGACATTTTATTCAGACTTAAAAACTTTAAGGTCACGTCCGGATCTCGAATCACGTATTCTCGGCTCTCCGGATCTTGAGATACTCTAATGCGGATGCAACATTGACAGCGGTACTTGTGGGATGATTCTCGAATACTTATACTCCTTTCCAGGAAGTCAGGAGACTGCGTTGTACATTGTTATACAGCACACCAGAAGCTCACATATGTTAATCAAAGGAATGAAAGCTGTTATAAACATTCTTGACTGTTGTTTCGTTGATATACAGGTGTAAGTTACTATTTCCCTATATTATACATATGTAAAATGAAAAACGGAATCACATATTGAGACATGGAAAAAGTTGTCCTGCACAGCATTCATATTAGTCAACTATCGGTCAGAATCTTTTGAGAGAATGCAAAGGACAAAGGTACAAAATAGATTGCTCATGCCTAATTCAGTTATGTTTTATAATTCTCAAAAGTCTGCTCAAAGAATAAATTCATACTTAAAGTAGAGGGGATGAGTTCAAGTACTCCCGATGAACATAGACTTTACACATAGTGTTTCTTCAATTCTTCGCGTCAATAAACAAAATGCGGTGGAATTTCAGAGACATAAACTTTGTGACGGTTTGTGGGTAGCTGCAATTATTATAATGGAGCACTTAAAGCTAACGTCACCACTCTATCCTATTGTTCCGATCGGTGAATAGGATAATAGAGCCTTGCTAATTATAAGAAGAAATTGTCTCTCGAGATTTCATCAAAGTGATTATTTATCTTCAAATCCTTCAAGTTGGACACATTTAGCAGGCAGTGTTGATATTGTTAATTAACAGTTACCAAATGGTTTGGAATCCACAATTTCTGAAGACATTTCATTTCAATGTATATTAGAATTACATTTTACCTTCCTATGAAGTTCCAAAATAACTAGTTTATTTTTATTACTTAATATCAGAGGTAAATGAAAGCATGCCTAACAAAAATGTATTTCTTCTATTCAGAATCAACAGACTATACGTGAAGTTTACTTAGCTCGAATAAAGAAAACACCAATTTCGTTTGTAATTTTATTTGCTAATTTAAACAATTGCTATTTATAAGAACTAGATATAATTCCAGAAAAGAGATTGTTTTAGAAGTTTAGACGTTTAAATTCCTTTTCAAGTGCCTACTTCGACAATTAAGAAATTTGCTCGCTTTGAGAAACATCTAGACTGTAGGAGAATAGTCATATATGTATCAATTCACAGTTCGGGATGGGACGTGAACAGAATCCAGAAAACTGAATAGACTCCACTTAAGATTTTGCGTGCATTCAATAGTTTTTACCAAAATCTCTATTCTTTAAGAAATTTAAAGTTATAATTTAGACGTTCTAATTCAGTTTTAGATACACATAAGATAAATAAAGGGTTGTTTGAATTCATAACATTGTGTCTTCATGGGTTTTTACACTTGTAAGCAAGGATACACACGGAGCATTTATTTATCAAAGGCTTTATTTAAATAACTTTATGGAAATATACGTGATACTCCAGAGAAAATTTCATTCCGAGCCAGAAACATTGAATCGGCGCTGAGTTGATTTTGTTTAAAACGTCGCTAAATATCACCATAACGATTTTAGCGGCAAAAATACTACTTTTCGGCCAGGTTAACAGTCAAGAAAGCAAGTGAACTAATACAGCTGTTTTATATTTTTTATCACAATTTAAGTCTATATAGAGCGGTCAGATATTTTATTCAGTAAGTTCAGTGCAACGAATATGCGTCGAACGGGAACACACAACGCACAATAGATATACTTAGTCCAATCACTTCTTCTTATGAGAGGGTACTGTAAGTAGCCGTGTTTCAAAATACATGGTGTTGCTATGTGAAACAATTGAAATTCGGATCTTTTAAGAATTCCCGGAGTAAAAAGAGATGAAAAAAAATGTTCCTTCCTGCTTGAGAAATGTTTAAGCAGTTTAAAATTGAAACCAATAACAAGGAGCATATTGGAAACAATTAAATCTACAAAAATGGGTATAACAAAACTTATATATTTTAAAGAGACATACATTTTTGTGCAGTAAGTTCTTGTCTATTTCATACGGTTTACGAGTTGTATAAAATTCATCCGGAATGGAGAGGTCATCAGAGACAATTCCCAGAAAATCCAAGATATACATTTCGTTTGTGATGAAATTATCTTAAACATGTGGCATTTTAATAAAATTCGTTAGGCACATTTTTGAGAACATTAATTTGTTTTAAAATGTTTCTGGTAAAGAGTAATCAGGTTGAAGGGTTTTCCTAAAAATGTTCGTGTCGCATTCTTGGAAGATACTAAACTTACCAAGTTGGGTATTTAACGGACTTTATTCTTTTGAGCTAGGCTGCACACATATGCACACGGATATTGTTCTAAAATGCCTTTTTTATTTCTGGGGCCTCAAAACGTGTATTTACAGTGATACTGCATCGATTTTTGGGTGGAATACAAAACCTTCTCTATCTACTATGTGTAGTGTACATACGTGCTACAGAAAGTATAAATGGCATATTCACTCCAAACATGGGTACTTATTGAACCGCCCTCGTACGTCGATTAATTATTTTTGTTAGTATTTGGTTCATTCAGGCAATCAAGGAAAAGTGGTTCCACCTTTATTCCACAGGAAAAATTGCGATATTTGGTGAGATATTTCAGTTAAGTCGCCAAATATTTAATTTTAACGCTTAGTGCAATATGATTATTTGATTAGCACTAACGTTTAAAATGAATGTTGTATATTGTTTGATAAAATCTGCGAGATGTGCATCTCCTTGAGCCTTGTTAGCGTTTTCAAGGATGAACAATGTCAAAGGAGATACCTTGGATGAGATAGTCAGCAGCTCCAAAAGAAACCTCAGTACAGCTCATTAACATTTAACGTGAATGGGTTTTATAAATCTCTTCGTCCTACCCTTGCATGTAAAAGATTTGCTTTACAAATTTGAGGAGCTACCTTGTAAGGTCCAAGACCTCAAGCGTGGTAGCTTTAAATGCGGAGAAAATGTCAGCAGGAAAGTTATGTTACATCGCTGTGTCCCACGTGCAATTATCGTGATGAAGGTCATAGTCCCACACACAATGAAGACAAGGTGACCAACCCAAATCTGCTCTTTTATGGGTGTTACCTACATAGCTGTGACCTTAGTTAATGTTGGCTACAACTGACACTGCACATGACCGGATCAAAACATGCACACTAAGATACTTCTGCCCAGCTGTTGTCTGAGCTTAATAAATTATTTGATGCTCCACAGTCACACGAATTTCTCCACTAATTATAATTTAGTTTTATGTCTGTTTTGCGAATTGTTTATAAAATGCTTGTTTTTCTACTTCTTGCCTTCGGGCCGAGATGGGGGGATGCAGCGGCATGATAAATTAGTTTATAATTGGTTTCAATACATATTTTGTAGCTACATACTATATATGTACCTTCTCTTGGGCGCTTGGCTCCTATTCGGTAGGTTTCGCCGAATTTCAGAGGCCAGGCAGAATAACTATAACATTGAGACATTAAATAAGTTATACATACCGACAATAATACTAAGTTTCATTCTGTCTGTAGACCATAGATTTCACGCACAAGGACATGAGCTGTGTTTCGTTTATTAATTCAGCTAGTTCGCAGTAAATTAGATAATCTATTCACTATAATGGCTGAGGGTCTCAAAGAAAGAAACTTTCTTTGATTTACAACACCGAAGAAAGACAGACGAGAGAGCTCATCGCTTTTCCACTAGGCCCATAAAACTAGCGCCAAGAAAAGATGCAAGCATAGTACAAACATACAAGAAACTGATAAACGGTCATATATTAACATTCAAGCTCGCTAATGTATACTGGACTTCGTTTTTAGTACTTTTTACATGAACCGTCTCATAGAAAAAAAGAAACTCACATAACGTTTCCGAAGATTACAGTCTGAAACACTGTAAATTCCTACCAAAACTGGAAATGTGTCGTAAATTGTTAAAGCTGCAAACAATCATATTGAAACACAAATGACACATTTCTTAAAATTTCTACACTTTATCTTAAGTAAATTTTTGCCTTATCTTATAGTTCTATTGTTATATGAAATTAATTTTGAATAAAGGCTTTTCACGGCCTTCCACAGAATTAAAACATTTGCTGTATTTCCCATGTCAACATATCAAATATATTAATAAAATATTTTAGGAAAATTATTTATAAAATAAAAACAAAGGAACATTTTAAAATTGTCGACCACATATGTACAATATGCATGGTAGGTAGGTATTACATTCCACTCAAAATTTTAATACCGCGATTTCACCGGAAATAGACGTTTTGAGGATATTTTCTAAAATGGTCCGTGTGAGTCTGTCAGTCTGTGTGTGTGAGGGTGGAGGGCAGCATAACTCAAAAACGAAAACTCGGTTAAATTTGGTATTTAAGTTACTACTGAACATAATGCCTAAAATAACAGGGATGCGACACGAAGATTTTCGGGAGAAACCCCCCACGCCAAACTATCTTTTTCATGCATTTGTTTTCGATATTTTCAATTGTCTAAAATTACTATAATGATTTTGATTAAAATACCATGTATTAGAGATATTTAGATGAAAATTAAACGTATGTCTTGAATTTTCTGGATATAGCCTATGAAGCAATCTTTATTCTCGAGGACTTTTGTATAACCAGTAAACCGTAAGACAAATGTAAATCTCGTTAAAACTCACACTTCGTATCAAGTATATTATTTGTAAAGTTAACAATTTTCTAGATATTGCTTATTATTGGTTTCAATTTTAAAATTCGTATAATTTCCTTAAATGGACAGTGGTTATTCGGTGTTTCTTGTTTCTGGCCAAGCAAAGAGTAAATCCTACCACATAGCGGCTAGCTTTTAATAATTGAATATCGCTTTACTCTAGTGTATTCCCTTATCCCTTTGTATTTACAAGGAAATATGTAATAAAAGCAATTTTACAAGCTTTTATTTGAATTAATGTGAAGTAGTTAGACGAACACACTTTAATTGTTTGTTGCAGAATAGGTGGACAAAGTTATGTGAGTGTGACACTATGGATAGCTTTTTCCTATAAGAGCCAGTTGGAAATTTTTTGTAAAAATATTCGTGTCCCATTCTTGGAAAATAACAAACGTATTATTTTCACAATTTTCATTTCTGAGCTAAACACAACAAAGTTTTTTCTTTAAAATGCTTTCCTTTGGTAGGTGGGCCTCAGCTCATATATAGAATGTTTGGGTGAAATACAATGATGCCTCTGCAGCACAACTTTCATAAATAATAAATAGGACGTCAGAGTTTACTCTCGGAAAATTCATGATATATTTTCATTAGCCATACAAATATCTTAAAACAAAATTGTAATTATGATCGTTAGATATTATTCAAAAAATAAAAACTAATGAAACTCTTCCATGTAGAGTATTTTGGGGCGGCAGAGAGTTAGTTTGGTATTTATCCGACCGTACTCACCGGCGTGAGTGAGTGAACCTTTTTCTAAAAATGTGGCTTTTTGTTACAGTCTATCTCAAAATGTGTATTTTCAATGACATTTTACACTTAAATTCTGGCTGTAATAAGATATTTAGTTTGCTTAGAGAGAGAGAGAGAGAGAGAGAGAGAGAGAGAGAGAAAATAAAATTCTATACATAAATAAGGAAACAAGAAGATATTGTTTTACATTTCTGTACCACGTAGCTTTAAAGGGTTGCGATCGGCCACTAATTATTAATAACCTTAAAAATACACTTTAATATTTATTCATATATAAAAAATAGCTTCTGAAATCCATTGAAAAAGACAATGAAGCATTACACTTCTTAAATGTAAGCATCCACATAAAATTTGAATTAATTAAACGCATTTTATAACACTTCAATCCTAAATTCCTAACATTGTAAGAATATTTATATATCTTAATATCAGGTCAAAACTGATTACAATAAATTTGCTTCTTATTTTTTACTTAAAATAATTGTACAGATTTGGTATACTCTATTGTTACTGAAAAAATACAAATTTTTATATAAAAATGCTGTATAATTATATAATTGCTTGGAATGCAATTTTAATGCGGCATTTATAAAGAAAATCTGATGTGTACCACTCATACGACTAGCTCTAGCTGTTATGCAAACAAAATATCCTTTCATCTTAATCATGCTAATCGAGATAAACATTAGCAGAATTGGTCTTATAACTTGCGTCTTTATAATTAGAAGTGAAATAAGGAAATACACTAGGCTAAAGCGACAGCAAAATCCTTTAAAAGCCGGTCGCTATGTGAAATAATTGAAGTTCGTTCTCTTTGCTTGCCAGAGTAAGCAAAAAAGAGCCAAAAAAAGATACCTACCTGTTTGAGAAAAGTTTAAGCACCATAAAATTGAAACCAATAAAACTAAATATTCTTCGGAACGGTTAACTCTACCAAAAACACAAATAAAAATACTTTGCCTATCCCTTACGGTTTGCCAGATATACAAGAATCATACGAAAGTCATCCAACATGAAGAGGTCTTCAGAGGCTATTCCCAGAAAATTCCGATATACATTTTATTTGTCATAAAAATATCTTAAACATGTGGTATTTTAGTCAAAAGCGTTAGAGTCATTTTTGAGAAAATAACAATTTTGGAAAAATATTCCATGTAAAGGATAATTGGGGGTGGAGTGATTTTTTTTTAAAATCTTCGTATCGCATCCTTGGAAGATATGAACTTAAATACAAAGTTTGGCATTTAACTGATTTTTCCTTTTTGAATTATACTGCAAACAGACACACACGCACACACACGGGCATGTTTTTATTTTTGATTTATTTTCTTTTTTTGATTTGGTGCTCTTAAAGCATATATTTCCGTAGAATATATTCGAATTTTGGATGAAATACAAAAGCTTCTCTATATGCTATGACATTGTACATACATGCTAGAGAACGTAAAACACTAAGTTAATTATTTTGATGAACAATAATACATTCTTGGAACAGTGGTGAAAGGGTAATGGGTAGAGAAAGTCGGCTGTCTGTCGTTATACGTCAGAACCTTTTCTTTCTTTCTTTCTTTTGTTTCATACTTTAGGGCATTTCCTTATTTATTTCTTGCGTAATTTCCTGCTTTTTGTTTGCTGCAGAATGCAAAGAAATTACTGGCGTTTATTATTTAATATAAGGGAGCTGGGAGCTATGATAATTATACATCACCAATAACTTGTTTGATGCGCAGTTTACTGTGATTTTCCTCTCTTTAGCTTGTTTTTTTTTTTCTCTCTCTCTCCTTCTTCCAGTGCGAGTGTTAAATAACAATAAATGTAGTCCAAGTGCTGCTTATACGGTTATTTATTGGTCACACTGTAGTCAGCTGTTGTAGCTTTGAATAACAATAAAGAACACAAATCAGCATGCTGCGAGTCATTTGTATTCACACTTCGTAAACCAAAATCTCAGATATCATTTGGTAAGTCAGTGATATCACCATAAGTGGCAATTGAAATCATACCTGCATCATTAAGTATCTATGCAATAAACCACCTGCTCTCTTCCACAAAATTATTAGCCAGTATATTCTGTGCCTGAAAAACTGTGTAAACCCTGGGTTTACTTTGTCACTTTCATGATGCAAAATAAAGAAATTCTTTTCAAACTTATTTCACCCCAGATAAACACTATCGAAATCGTATCTGGGGTGAAAATAGTTTTTCACGTTACTGTATAAGAAAGCGAGTTTTCTTCGTGTCGAAGCGAACCTCAGGCCACAATATACGAAAGGAGTGTTGCCAAAAAAACTAATTTACTGCTGTTACGTCTAATTTTTTGTTTCATACTATTACGAAATAATTGGAAAGTAGACTAAGAATTGAAACCACGGATCTCTTTGTATCCGTCCAGTTACTCTAACCACTGAGTTACAATGGCAATATGCCGATAGATCATTAAATTTTCCAGCTGATACGCGTTTTTCTTTCCCGGTAAGCCACGCAAGGAGATCTGTAGAGTTAATCATTTCCGACATATTCCTTGTTATTTTATTCAAATTTAAAATACTCAAAAAATAAACTTTTCTCAAACGGGAAGTCGTCAATCGTTACATTTAATTGTTAATTGTACAACATTCAGAATTCAAAAAATCAGACTATAGTATTACCTTATTTCCCTTCTACTTAAAAGGAACTAAGGGATAAGACAATTTGGTAACGCTTATCGCAATTAGCATGATGTACATAAAAGAATAATCTTTAATAATAAAAATATATGTTATGCTTGCGGAATAGATAGAGAAGATCATGTGAATGGAATACATGCGATTTTTTAAAAGAAAATCCCCCACTATAAATTACATTTTACATGGAAAAAGTTTCGATGTTTATTTAGGATATTTAAATTGCACCTGAAATGCTTAGCTTTAATTTTCTAGGAATAGATGTTCATTCGGAAGGAAATGTGTATAATGATTAAACCATAAGAAAGAAAAAACAAAAAAACAAAAAAAATCAAAAACGCATTACACAACTGTGCTCTCTTTAAAGCTCACAATTTATTTCAAATAACATTAGTGATATCTATCATTTCGGTTTTCTCTATCCCGCTGTTACCTACAATAAAAGTGCATTGGAACTATTTCTGCAAACGTTTATTTGGAATAATACGAAATACATAAACAAATTGATATTTCGCTGAAGTTGATTCATGCATAATTCGCCAAAACGAATTAGATATTTATAATATTCGACTGCTTGAAATAGATAATCTAACCAGTTTACCACCACCACCACCACCACCCCCCCTACCCCCACCCCCACTCCCGCCACCACCACCACCACCACCACTACTACTACTACTACTACTAATAATAATAATAATAATTATAATAACACAAATTCTAATTACATCAGAAGATGTAATTAATTCACGAACAATTTCAAGTATTGGAGTAAAAGCTGATGCTATCCAGGACAATTAAATCAAAAGACTTATCCGTAGAAACTATATAAAATTGAATCATTGTGAGAAGGCAAAGTTATGTGAATGAAATCCTTTGGATGTTTGTTTATACTTTATGTATAAGCATTATTTTCTCTTGCGGTATTTAATTCCCAAAATAATTTAGTATTTGCTATGCATGAGTAGGCAGATGCTGATAAAGCTAGCCGACATCCGTGTCCAGAATAAATAAAAAACCTCGGACAAGAGCTTCTACAGCGAGGTGGGAAGTTACACCGTATGTGGCGGTAACGGTTCAGATCCTATGCTCAGAAAATGCAGGCCACGTAGAGCTGGCTGCTGCAGATCGCTACGATATGCATATTCACGTGCACATAGGCGGATCGTCTTTAGGACTCTTCCTCAATAAAACAAAACTTAACTTCGAGAAGGTATTATCTCTTGAAAGCTCGTTAAAATGCAAGAAGTATATAAAAATGCATCTACAAAACCTTTGGAAGTAACAGAAGAGATAATTCCTCTTAGATTCTCTGCTCGATCGCCTATCCCGTCGTCTTTTCGAAATAATTGAAGGAGTATAATTTTCAATCTAATCCTGTCTACGCCTGTTTGTTTAGGCAACATGCACGATTCTTGCTATCGTGAGGGGAGGCAGTATTTCATCTTCACCAGCCCTCCCCTACATACTGCCAAGTGTGGTCAGAACCTACTAGTTGGTCTCATATTCCCTCAGGACCTGAAATCTTACTGGATGTTTACAGTAATTGAGGTTTATCATCCACACCTACACTGGAAAGTCATATAAAACACCACTTTCTTTGGAGATATACGAGGGCCGTTTTTTTTTCAACCTCCGATAGGCTATAAATAAAAGACAAGTTCATAGAAAACAATTATTTTATTACTAACAGTTTTGCACACTTATGGTTACTTTTCAACATAATCACCGAAAACATTGAGACATTTATCATACCTGTGCACAAGCTTTGCGATACCCGTTTCAAAAAATGTTGCCGCCAATGATTTCAAATGAGTATTGATCGACGTTGTTTTGAAGATCTTCGTACTTCACGACGTTTGCGGAGAGTCATTCAAAACAAAGGAAGAGGAATGCTGACTTCAGGAATTGTGTTGATTCATGACAACGCTCTTCCACACACTGCTGGCACAACCCATCGGCTCCTTGAACAATTTCAATGGGACATTTTCGATCATACGCCGTACAGTCCTGACCTGGCACCCAGCGACTTTCACCTTTTCTCTGAACTGAAGACGTGGCTAGGGGGGCAGCACTTTCAAAACAACATCAATGCTCATTTGAAATCATTGGAGGCAACATTTTTGAAGCGGGTATTGCAAAGCTTGTGCACAAGTACGATAAATGTCTCAATATTTTCGGTGATTATGTTGAAAAGTAACCATAATTGTACAAAACTTTTAGTAATAAAATAATTGTTTTCTATGAACTTCTCTTTTATTTATAGCCTATCGGAGCTTGAAAAAAAAAAACAGCGGCCTTCGTATTAAACGTTAGTGAACCCCAAATACACCATACTAACTTAGCATACGGAACAATGTTTTACTGAAACCCTTTAGCAGCGATAATGATCGTTCTCTTGATTCTTTTTTTAAAGTATTAAGAAATACATTTTTAATAATTTTCAGCAATGTCATATTTAACACTACCCCAAATTTTGTTTGCGATTTCCACACTACTGTACATTTTCTCACATTTTTTTCGATAACAGATGTTTTAACTTTAATATACATATTTCAATGTTTTACAAATATTAGATTCTTACGCATTTTTGACCAGCTTAAAAGGTTTTCTTTACGGTGTCCGAAATCAATATGCAATTTAATTTCTATGCGAATGTGCATTAGTACATCTTCAACGCACAATTACAAGTGAAAGAATTGGCAAATAAGTATTTTGTAAGCTTTGTTATAAGTTCACGTTTTTAAAAGTTGGAGGCAGAATGATATAATAATAATAATAATAATAATAATAATAATAATAATATATAAAATAGAGCATATCAAAATAGAGCTGAAAAATTTCCGAACAGTTTCAAAGTAGTGAAGTTTTATCACTTCACTGGCAGTTTGAAGCATACAATTATGCAGACATAACAACTTTTCAGCCAAATTGGAAGCAAAAAGGCCTCTCCTTCTCCTCTATTTCTACGCGTGCGCAGACAACAAAGTAATGCGTTCAAATTTAAACCTTCGAAAATTAGTCTGCATATACAAAGATACTATTTTTTAGATTCTATCAAGAGTTTTATGGTGCCCGAAGATAATTTTTTTCGGAACCTTCATTAAGCTTTGTAAAAATACAGGTACTGTTATTAAACCATGGATTAAATTCATTGCCTGTAACCTAGATAAAATTCCCGTTCTCCTGAACAAGTTCCTGACGCTGAGAGATGGGTTTGCCCAGCGGATTGCACGGGGGTGCGGTCAGCACGTCACCTCCCAACCTTAACCTCGGCTTACTGAACCGGATTACGTCTCCGGTACCCAGACATGGCTGTTGCTGACCAGCCGTTCGCAAAATGCACTCATGTACTTAGCAGTCCTAAGATGGAGTAGAATTCCTTAGACATAAGATTTATTGCAACGATCCAGCCCATGAACAAGAATCTGGGTCTATGTTTAATGAATCGAAGTACATAGAGGTAATTTTCTCTTTGGAGGGAGGGGTAATACTGGGCCACTTTTGTAATTATAATTATTTCAGTACCGTAAAAAAGTGATTCTTTGACATTTTTGTACTCTTTAACAACAATTTTCTGAAATGGCTTACTATACAGCATACGTATTTTGTATGTATGATGATGGGTCACAGGGGGAATGCTGGAACACTTTTGTAAATATAATTATTTCAATACCGTAAAAAGTGATGCTTGGTGGCCCGGGTTTGATCCCAAGCGCCAACATATGGGATTTGTAGTGAACGAAGCGGTATCTGGGCAGGTTTTCTCCGGGTCTTCCGGTTTCCCCCGCCATCCATTCTACCAATTGCTACATCATCACCTTTCCATTCATCAATTTCGCTTACATTTCATATCATTCACTTCCTCATGACCAAGCCTGGCTACGGGCCCCCCCCCCCCCGAAACAGGTTCGCCATTCTGTTCCGTTAGTTTCCCGACAGACTTCTGATCCCTAAGCATTGGCTTGTAAGTCCTAGGGGGTGTCAGTCCTACAAATACGGGGAGGATAAACTGATTACGAAATGAAACTAGAGTCTTTGATTTCTTTCTTTAACTACAATTTTTGAAATATCTTACTCTACAATATACTTATTTTGCACGCATATATGAGTTAAGAATAGTGTCTACCATGTCTTTCTAATGTGCCTGAGTGAATATTGAATGAACATAAAGCTGATCATAATCTCATTCTAAAAATGGCAGGGATTCACCATAAAATTATTTTTAAAAACTATTGGATAGTGGTATAGCTAAGCAATAGGAAAGTTTATTTATGCCGTAGAAGGTAGAAGAAGCAATTTTTCAATATGAGATTTCACCAAAATGCACTTAAACAAGAATTGCGTTTAAAATACCGAGTCTGTCTGATAAGATCCTAAACATTATAACCCCAAAACATAAAGACAACAATACCAACTTTATATTTAAGTTAAGACACCGATTAAGCATTACATGTTAAAATTTTAAAAGCAATCTCTATTAGAAACTATTTTTAACCTGAGAATTTTTTGTTATGTTTCATTTTCTGAAAACATGGCTCTAAAGATTTTAAGTTATTTATTTATTTAAGATATTTTCATAGCTAATAATATCTATACATTTAATCTTTTTCACAAATTGTGATTTTTTTCATTCATAATAAATATTGTATACATTTTTAGAAGTGGTAATTACAGGAATAAGCATACAAATCCTGTATAAATTAATGCCGAATAATATGAGTTCCTAGATTTTTAGTTTCCACAGGTTGAACTCCCCGCAAAGCTTTCGTGAGTAACAAAAACTGACTCAGAGCAAACAAATACAAGTGTTCGCATATCACAAATGCATTGAAGCAAATCCATTATTTCTTAGTTTTAGATTATTTTCAGTAAAGCAACTATTGTGAGCGATAATACCTGAATGGAAATACTACTTTTTATACGAATACTATAACACCTAAGAGATTATGCAAAGTTGTAATGGGTAAATAAAGTTTTTGATGAACACTTATCAGATCTATTTTTCTTGTCTATTTTGCATTAAAGTCCGTTGCACTTTTTTGCTTTATAATATACATTCTAAAACCCTAAGAATCCAATGGCTCAAATAATACCATAATTTCCAAATGCTTACTTTTTTACAGACACACAAACGCCCAAGCCCAAGGCGGGACTCGAACCCCCGATCCCCTGCGCCACGAAGCACAAAGCCATGAGGACCGGTTTCTTGAACGACTTGCTACACCCTTTCATGTCTTGGAATCTACGTTTCGTTAATAAACAAACAAATAAATAAAATTTCACTGCAGCTTTAAAATAGCCCAAGATGAGTAATCTCTCCGCTGAATGAAAAAAAAAATTGCTAATCTGATGCTGTGATCGCTCCAACACACGAACGCTTGCTCACCGATTCCCGTTGTATTGCAAGAGGTGAGATGATGTCACCCTGATGGCACTTTTGGGCTCGAGGCGGGTTTCATAGCTCCCTCTGCCCCGCCTACACCCTACCATAACGGGTCACTTACGGCGCTTTTCGAGGAACAGGCCTCTCAATAACAATACCTTACGAGGACACAAGTTCTGTTTGCTTGTGTACAGTTGCATTTGAACGTACTGTAGCAAGGTTATACAAACCGGTTTGCTCTGTTGAACCTCAATAGTCTCATACACTAATTCCATCGCTGATAAACCAGCTGACAAGCTTAACAATTCAATGTAATCATAAGCAAAGTGCCTCTTTAGCGTTTGATATACAGGCAGAGCAACCTTTATAAGTTCCAAGAACTTGTGAGATTTTCCGCTAAGGGAAGTTCCTAATTTTTGTAACCCAAATAATTTTGTATAGTGAGGATTATAAAATACGGGATGTAACACTTTATCGATTTATTTTTTTGGTTTTAATAGTTGCACTATCAATAATTTTTGGGGGTTTAAACCGGCGTAAGCCAGGTTGGATTTTATGTTTAATTGTATTAAATATCTTAGTACGAGAGGACCAATATTTCAGGATTGTGTATAACTTTTGTTTTAATAATTGCTCATGATTTATGTAACACTATGTACTATTAGTTCTTATAAAAATTTATGTGTGCCATTCGCATAACCTTTTCTAGCTGTTCCAAATACCAACTATTATTACAAAAGATTATTATTCTATCTACATCATGCTAATCGAGATAAACATTAGTAGAAATGGTCTTATTACCTGCTTCCTTATAATTAGAAGGAAAATAAGGAAATACACTAGGCTAGACTTTTAAAAGCTGCTTCTTTAACAATGATTGAGCTTGAGATTTAGTTCGCTTTGCATGGTCAGCTGTAAAACAAGAGAGAAAAAGCTAAAGGATACATTCCGTTTGAAAAAGTTAGGTAGTTTAAAATTGAAACAAGAAATATCTCGAAAACGTTCAACTCTAGTATAAAAACTTATATTACGTAAATCATATGTTTTAATGATATCTACATATTTGTGCTGTAAGTTTTGCCTATTTGTACGGTTTAATAGTTATACAAAATTCATTCAGAATAAAGAGGTCTTCAGAAGCTATTTCCATAAAATTCAAAATATAAATTTTATTTTTCATGTAAATTCCTTTAATATACGGTATTTTAATCAAAATCGTTAGCCGTTTTGAGAAAAACAAAATTTTCAAAAATGTTTCCGAGTAAAGGGTAATTTGTGGTGGGGGATTTTTTTTTAAATTTTCGTTTCGCATCCTTCAAAGTTACCAGGCATATATATATATATATATATATATATATATATCAAGTTGGGATTTTAACAGTACTTTTATTTTTTTAGCCACGCTGTTCACGCATACACATGTAGAAACACACACGGAACTTATGTTTTCGGACTCAAGGGACCTCAAAATATATTACCAATGAAATCTCGACATCGAATTTTTGGGTGGAATATAATACATTCTCTAGCTACTATGTACATTGCAATACGTGGTAGAGAAATTAAAAAGATAGTATTTATAAAAGTCGTACTAACAACGGATATCTCGGCAATGTTTGTTAGTCACAAACAAATTATTTGAAATAACTATCTACCTAAACACGTAAATTATTTACAAGTAGTTGTATCTCTAACGGTTTGCAAGCTATACAAAAGTACGCAAAATTAATTCGAATGATGTCTCTTCAGTCTCTTCGCAGGAAATTGAACATGTTTAAAATGTGGTATTGTAGTTACAATCGTTAAACCGAATTTTGAGAAAATATAAAATAAACAAGCATTTTGCATAAAAAGGGTAGTTTGGTATTGGGATCTTCTTTTCACGTAATTGAAAAATGCTGAACTTACCATCCGACATTTCGATTATGAGTAATGAATGTTCTTCACAGACACATACACACACGGGCGCGAGCGCCATTTTCTTCTAAAATTGCCTTTTGGGAGGTATTTCAGGGAGCCCTATTTCCGGAGAATTCTTGATAACGGATTTCAGAGTTATCAGTAACCAGTAGAGAATGGAAAAATAGGAAAAGCCAGATGCTGTTTGATACAGCTGGCCCAAACGCTTAATTTATTCAATTTTGCTTGTCGATTTATTCGCTACTTCTACTAAGAAGGGGAGATATATTCTATTTAGTTATACATAACTGCATATGAGCACAGAGTAATGCGAATGATCCAGCTAAAAATAAAAGCTAGCATACATCATTATAGAGGAATGCTCTCTCTACTGGAAATATTCTGATTAATACAACAAAGGCGGACCCAACTCTGCTCGAGGTAACCATCTACACCAGAGATGAGCTAGAAAACAGGGTGCGCATAACCTTGTGGGCGTAGGCACGCAGGCTGCACTTCTACGTCAGTACACCTCTTCGTACCCTCTTGCAAGTGTGTCACGTGCAACTGCAGTCAGAACGTTACTACAGGCCATTCTATGAAGGCATCTTCAACTGGGCGAATATTAGTAAATGCTTACTTAAAGATTTGAAACTGTGTTACTGAGGTATTTAAAATGCTGTAAGAAACCGATGTAATGAAAACTGACACTAGAATTTTGCTTACTTTAACAAGCTTTTGAAGAAGGTATTATATAAACTAGAGAGTAACTTCTATCCTTAATAATAATAAAAATAACAATAATAATATTTATAATATTAGGCAGATCAGAACATCAAAGCACATGAATTTATATTACTTGGAATAAATTGCAGTTAGAGAAATGTACCTCATAACGTTTTATTCGTATTAGAATAAAACTATTTTTATAAGACATAACTATTTTTATTATTATTGACGATTTCTTTCTTGGTGAGGAGAGAATATTAATCTTGTGATCAATTCACATTTGAGTTGTGATAGTCACGGGATTATATTTACAAGATAAATAGACTTGGAAACAGAAGGTTTTGAAAAAGTCGGGACCTGAAAAGAAATGTAAATATTGCAACCATTTATAACATAATATTTAATAATTAACGCGATGTAGATGTTATTCAAGTAATCTGATATTTTTATCATGAGTATATTAATGGTGAACTGAAAAAGTATTTTTCCGTAAAAAGTATTTGGGTAATAGAATATTTTAAATGACAAAAAAAAAAAAATATATGTTATAATTCCAAAATAGTATACCTTTATTATATAAACCAAGGGTATCTATACTAATTTTATAAAAGCATGTGACAATTTTGTATGTGTTAATGAGAGATGTAATCTATATAATCGATAAACGATTTTGATAATTTCTTGATCACTGAAGTCGATCTGGGTGAATAAGTTGACCAGACGTTTGCTCCGAGATCGCGAGTTCAAACACGATCCAGACTATACAGTCCCATGCCAGTAGATTTACTGCCTTGTAAAATAATTCCTATGGGACGAAAATCCGCACAATGGCGGTGCTGATATAGATATGGCAAGTGACGGAGTCGTTTAACAAACAAAATGTTTCTTTTAACTCGCTCAGAATTATTTGAATTGTCATGCAAGTTCCTCATTTTC
Organism: Hymenopus coronatus; assembly: GCA_030762935.1. Classification (NCBI taxonomy): domain Eukaryota; kingdom Metazoa; phylum Arthropoda; class Insecta; order Mantodea; family Hymenopodidae; genus Hymenopus; species Hymenopus coronatus. Next base: position 118,042,620 of record CM060896.1, on the reverse strand, counting down.
ACTCCGATTAGCACAAATATCATGTATTCCATTCACATAACTTTATCTAGCTATTCCAAATACAAACTATTGTTACAAAAGATTATTCTATTATCTACATCATGCTAATTGAGACAAATATTATTAGAATTGGTCTTATTAATTTTTTTCCTTTTAAGTAGAAGAGAAATAAGGGAGTACATTAGCCTAAAGCGATAGTCAACTCCTTTAAAAGCTCGTCGCTATGTGAAACAATTGAGGTTCGGTTCACTTTATATGGTCCCGTTTGAGAAAAGCATAAATATTTTAAAGCTGAAACCAATAACACGTAATATCTCAAAAACGGCTAGTTCTACAAAAAGCGTGAATGAATAAAATATGTATTTTCACAAGATCTACCTTTTTTGTGTGGCAAGTTTTTGTCTATCTCTTACGGTTTACCAATTACGCAAAATTCAGCAAAATTCATCCAGAATAAAGAGGTCTTCAGTGTCTATTCCAAGAAAATTCAAAATACACACATTATTTGTGACGTAAATATATTTAATATACGATAATTTAATCAAAATAGCCATTTTTGAGAAAATCAAAATTTTCGAAAATTTGTCCATGTACGGGGTAGTTGGAGTGGAGGAATTTTGTTGAAATTTTCATGTCGCATCCTATTAAATTTAAATACATAGTTTTGTATTTAACGAATTTTTCATTTTTGAGCTATGCTGTTCACACACACACACGGAACTTTTTCAGGGGGCCTCAAAACATATTACCGGTGAAATCTCGACATAGCAAATTTTGGGTGGGATACAGTATCTTCTCTATCCATTATGCACACTGTACATACGGGCTAGATAAGTAAATATTATATGAAAACGTTCTATAGAATTGGACTTAATAAAAATCTTATTGGCCCAAATTTTAATTTTTGACCATTTTCCCGCAATTTGCAGACAATGTGTTTCCTTTATTTTAAACGTACAAATCGTGAGATTAATAAACACTAAAGTATTTGTAATCCCGTTATACTAGATCCCATGTATCATATAAAACCACGCACTTTTGGGAGAGTACAATAAAACTATATTACCGTACTAACATAATAATATATAGGTACACTTATGTTAAAGCCTTTCATTGCATAGCATACAAACCAGAGCAGCTTTAACAACTTGGAGTATGTATAAACTAATGCCGCAAGAATTTGCGATCTAAGAATAATGATGATGTAACAGTTTTCCGTTTATGTGATTCTTAATAAATCAAACATAATGCGCTCTACTTTTTAATATCTCTAGCAGGTAGAGAAAGTATTGCATTTCACCCAAATATTCGTTACCAAGATTTTACTGTAAATGCACGTTTTAGGGTGCCCTGAAAAATATGTTTTAAAAAGGTCCATGTGCATCTTTGAATAACTCAAAAACGAAATGCTAAACTTGGTATTTTAAGTTCGTTATCATCCAATGCTATGATAAGATGATTTTCAAAAAAAAATGCTGCCATCTCAAACTATCCTTTACATGAAAAACTTTAAAAACAATTTTTTTCTCAAAAATGGCTATGACGATTTTGATTAAATTACTATATGTTTCAAATATTGTTATAATAAATGAGCATGAACAGCCTCTGTATCCCTCTTCATTCTGGAGGACTTTTGCATAGCTGGTAAACTGTAAGAGATAAACAAAAGCTTTCTGTACAAAAAATGTAAATCTCGTTAAAACACACAATGCCTTATACTTTTTTTCGTAGTCCGTTTACCCTTCGCGTATTTAGAATTGATACCCCCAGAACTTACAAGAGGATTCCTAGGGATCAGAAGTCTGTCGGCACGAAACCACAGAATGGAGAACCTGGAACGAGTGGTCGGCCCGTAGCCAGACACGAGCGCGAGGAAGTGAACGATATGAAATGCAAGCGAAATGGATCACAAGAAAGGTGATGATGGAGCAATTGGTGGAATGATTTAGGGGAAACAGGAGGACCCAGACACCGCTTCGTCCACCACAAATCCCACATGCGGGCACTTGGGGTCGAACCCGGCAGCCTAGGTTCCTATACTTTTTTTGGAGTTAAACATTTCCGAAATATTCCTGGTTAATGGTTCAAATTTTAAAATGCTTATAGTTTTCTCAAATAGGGAAGTCATCAAATGTTTCATATCTCTTCTGTTTTATCCCTGAGCATACAAAGAGAACCGCATGGTTACAACTTTTAAAAGATTTGACATCGCTTTGGCATAGTGTATTCCCTTATTTTCCTCCTACTCACAAGGAAATAAGTAAGCCATTTCTGCTGATGTTTATCTCGATTAACATGTAACAAATAGAAGAATAAACTTTTGTAATAATAGAATAGGTAGAAAAAACCGTGAGAAGGGAACATGTCAAATTTTATTATATTTCATGGTTATTAATAAGAGAAATAGTTCTCTTTGAAGATCAATGATATAGGAGTGCGCGCGCGCACACACACACACCATATGAAGCATGTAGTCATCGCGAGTCTTTATCACAACCCAAGAAAATGAAAGGGTTAAATGATGATCCTTGGGGAATTCTGTTTAAATGTTCTTCACTCTGATGAAACAGCTAGGAATGCGATTCAAGACGTGATTTGGCTGCAATACAGCTTTGATCACCTCTAGGTTGACCCGCGTGTCTTTTGTGTGTAAGTGATGACATCAGTTCACGTTGGAACATATCATTTAGTATGTTGATGTGTTAAATGTCGCTTATTAGCATATTTGCATTAAAACATTTATGAAATAATTATGGCATTTTGCATAATCTGTAATTGCATTACCGCAGTTAATGAACTGTTTTAAGCATCTAAAAAAAAAGTATTGCAAAGGGCAATTTTATTGTCATAACAAAACGTGTGCACTTATATAAATTAATATAGCCAATTATATCTTTTGGTTTATGATATACAATTCTGTGTTTGTTTCAGACATGTCTTTACTTTCTCTGGCAGGTATGTACAATGTGCAGTAGTTAGAGAAGGTATTGTATTACATACAAAAATTCGATTCTAATATTTCACCGAAAATACAATTTTGAGCCCCCTCCTAAATGAAAAAGTTCATTTCTAGATTGTGTGCATCTATGAACAGCGTAACTTAAAAACCTCAAATCGGTTAAACACTAAACTTGTTATAAGTTCAGTATCTGCCAGGGATGGGATACCAAGATTTACAGAAATATCCCTTCACCCGAAACTACTCTTTACATACAGAATTTCTTGAAATTTTCGATTTTTTTAGAAAATGGCTCCAACCAATTTGATTAAAATGCCGAATTGAAAGTGTTTTTGGAAAATAAAACGTATATCCTGTATTTCTTGGGAATAGCTCCTGAAGTCGTCTTCATTCTGAATGACTTTTACATACCTGGTAAACCGTAAGAGGTGCACAAAAACTTATGCACAAAAAATGCAGATAGCGTTAAAACACACAATTTGTCATATAACATTTTTGCAGTGCTAATCACTTCATAAATGTTCCCTATTATTGGTTTTAACGTTAAAGTATACTTAAAAATTTCTCATATGGGAAGTATAATCCGGTTCATATCTCTTTTGTTTTATTCCTGGCTATGGAACGAGATACAAATTTCAGTGGCAATCGCATAGTGACATAATTACACTTTAGACTAGTGTATTCTATTACTTCCCTCCTATTAATAAATTAGGAAATAGTACCATCTCTGGCCATTTTTATGTTGATTAGCATGAACTATATAAAATAATAATATTTTGTAAGAATAGTTTGTTTGCAGAACAGATAGAGAAAGTTGTGTGAATGGAACACATCAGATTTTTTATAACTAGTACGAGAAACTGTTTTAGAGCGAATTCAAATTTGTGATGTTCGGGTATGTTGGATTTGCTTGTGAGGAACGTGTTGAATCGGTTTGTGTTAAGTAGAAAAGAACAAAGATCTATCCCCCCAAAATATTCAAATTTGCTCAAAATTCCATTTTAGGAGTATTTCAATACATTCGTTTAAAAATACTTCTAGTATTCCATTTGATAAGAAAAGTAAAATCATTTCCCTAAAACCTTTAAATTCAATTTACCATCCTAATATACAAATTAAATAACAATTAAAAATCTATAAAACAAGAATTAAATTTTAATTTTCTTAACATCCTCAGAGCGTATCAACGAAAATACTGTTTTGAGATATAAGTATGTGTCGTTTTCAAATGTAATTTAAAATCAGAAGTACACTTAAATATTATATAGTTACATCCACTGTTAAAGCTCTTTATAGTTAATTTACTATTGTATATAGGTATATATACACACAATATATAACTACTTTGGAGATGTTCTGACCAAACACATAAAGTTAGGTGAATTTTGATATGAACTTTTGATGTTTGAAGCTAAACCTTTTTAAGTTTTTACTGTCATTCTTCAGCAATAAAACATAAGTAATCAAATAAATGATTTACCCCAGCATTACATCATCATTCTTTTGTTGGACTAGTTTCAGCAAAGCAGCAGTATTATGAACTATGTTGAGAAGTGTTTTAATTTTAAGGACAACTGTCAAGCACCTCCATCCTCTTATGAATATACTGACAATATACTGAATATATTGTGTTGCAAAATGAAAATAGCTGCAAATATTTTAGACTTCTCACAAAACTCATTCCACCTCCTCTAAAAGTTGACCTCTTATCTAAGCAAAAAGCTGAAGTTTTCAGCTCGACTATGTTCAAACTTTAAATCCCCAGATTTCATTTTCCTTTAAACGATAGTAAAAGATAAACGGCGTTTTAACGTGACTTTCTCTGCAAACATGAATACTGCATATATATTTTAGGATATTTTAAGCGATGATGCAGCTTCATATCACTGGAAGGCTTCAGGGCTGAGAATTTTCCTCATTAAATAAATGCCTGTTCCCGACCACATTTAAATCATACTGTCACAGCACATAAACATAAAATGAATGCTTATTAGTCAACGATGTTCATTTTTTATCCAAGTTTTCCCCCCTAGTCATTTAATGTCAGTCAGCTGTCATATAGGAACAATACTGAGAGAATATTGATAATGAGACTTTAGGAATCAACAAGGACAAAGCATTCTGCCACAAATTTCTGCCTCCAGAACACTGCTGTAATTATTGTACTTCCCAGTTTTTAACAGGAAATTACGTAATGCTCGTTTCCACATTTTTTGTTTTGCTGTTAGTCATATGATGGTATGCTTTGAGTTAGACATTCCGCTGTCGAAGGTGTGAGTCTATGGCGGGTTTAAATAGTCTTGTACTATGCCCTAGTTCCATAATGAGCTGCTGAAAGTGACAGCAATGCAATTTATTGACAATAGTTACCTAGAAATGTATCTTCAGAGCAGCTGATGTAAAAACTTAGTCATAACTATCAACACCGAAAGTAAAATCATGATGAAATTAAACATCATATTATAGTGCTCTAGCAATAACAAAGCTATGAGAGGCATATGCAGCTTCAGAAATTATTTTCTCTATACTCATTACTAATAGCGTGCTTTTGATTAACTTGCAGCTTCTCTCAGGTAGCTGTAGGTATTTTACTGAAATTGAATACTTTTATTAGGGAATCACTATGTTATTTAATATTTTATTTCTTTTATCTCTATAGGAACCTTATATTTTAAGATATTCAGATAGTTATTTTTAGAAACTTGGGCAAACTTTTCTTTGGGTTGGTAGGACATTTTTTTAATTTCTTTATACATAAATCGCCCTACACAAACAGGTTGAATTCTTTAAAGCTAATATCAGTTCCATGTGACTTTTAAATTTGCTGTTGCCATATTTTTCTCGTATTTCTGTTTGTTTTCACTAATGACAGCTCTTACCTAGCAATTTTTATTTAATGTACATATTAATAAGTACAGTTTTTAGCTGTCACTATCAAGTTTTTTGAAACAGTTTTAGTTAAAATAGGTCACTAAATGCTCATTTTGGAACAACCTAAAGTTTGAAGTTTATTTTAACTGTGAGAATATAAATGTAATTGGATAACACGGTAACTAGCACATGACAAATACATAATATAATATTTACCACGGATTAGTTGTATTTGGATACAGAAAAGCTTAGTTCAGGATTTGCGTTGTTGTTTACAATTAAGTTGAAAAATTTGATGTGTGCATTTAATTGTCAATTTTGACATTCTCTACCATTTACCTAAGGTAGGAAGAGGAAGCTGCATTCTATTCAAAAATTTAGTATCGAGATTTCACCTAAAGTGCGTGTTTTGAGAAGTCCTGAACGCAAGAGTAACTCAAAACCAACAACTATGGATAAATACTAAATTGCATTTAAGCCACCGTTTAGCAAAAATAAGGCAAAAAAAAAATCTGGAAATCGCCATTTTCCAACAGAGGTATGTAGCCAAGGCCTTTAAGGGACGGGCAGGACCGTTCTTCAGAGTTTTTTTATTTATTAATAATATCATTCGTGGTTGAGTGGTTAGGCCGCTCGCCTCTCATCTAGGCAGCCCGGTTTCGGTTCCAAGCGCCCGCATGTGGAATTTATGGTGAACGAAGCGGCGTCTGGGCGGGTTTTCTCTGGGTCCTCCGGTTTCCCCCACCACTCATTCCACCGATTGCTCCATCATCACCTTTCCAATTATCAATTTCGCTTACATTTCATATTATCCACTTCCTCATGTTCATGCCTGGATACGAGCCGACCCCTCGTAACAGGTTCACCATTCTGTGGTTTCCTGCCGTTGGGTTCCCGACAGGCTTCTGACCCCTAGGTATTGGCTTGCAAGCCCTAGGGGTCTGTCAGTCTTACAAATACGGGGAGGGTAAGCCGATTACGAAATGAAACGAAATAATAAATCACATAGTCATTAATATATAGACAATCGTCCCGCTTCTACCAAACAGGTAGATCTAATACTTTGCCGATAGCGATTCTGGACCAGCCGGAGCAATTTCCCTACAGCAGCAACTAAGCACCGAAAGACATTTGCACGCGCACCTCTGAAGGTCTCTGAGTTTGCATGGTGTAATGCTTTAACCGAGGCTAGCTTCGGAGAGGAGTTAGCAAGAGCAAACGTAGGGCATCACTGCAGGTAAAGGTATATGAGAACTTTTGTGGTCAATAGCCAAACACGGAAGTCTATTATTTAAAATCGTCTAGAGCTATGCCTACTAATATGGAAGTTGGACAGAAATTGCTCCTGATGACCAAATTAAAAATGAAACAGCTTTATACGATCAAAAAAGCTCTAAAAGATTTCTTACTACAATTCTATAGAACAGTTAAAGCATACCGCAGAGTATGATCCTCTTTCAGCCCAGCTCTTAGAAACCTCTACTGTATTTAAAGGAATTTACAATAAAATTCAAAACGACATAATAGAAACCGTAATGCCGCTGTTTTGATTTATAAATCATGAAATTGGTGATATTCTTCTTGTCCAATATGATGGAATTACTTATCAAGATTGGTAAACACAATGTGCTGGAGCACGACTAATGTGTTATTCTAGAAAACCCTCAATAATTAAGTCATATATTTTAGTACCAGCAGAATATTTCAAATTTGTTCTCTTTCAAATTTGTTTTTCTCTTAAACATATTCGACAAAATATTCATTTTCGCCGCCGATGTATTATACAACCTTTTTAAAAAATAAGCAGATGATATGCTGTACTGTTAACAGAAAAACCAACTTCATAACCGCATTATATGACGACTGAGGACAGATTTTTCAAGACATCGTGTGTCAAGTAGAAAAGTCTTGAAGAGAAAAATATCGAATATAAAGATATTTATTCTGAAATGCTTGACATGATAATTACTTGGACGCAACATTTTAAAAATATTCTAAATTTCATGTTTTAGATTTATTGTTACATAAAAGTACAGTTTTCACAGTCCCTTACACATGGAAAGTTTTTTAATGTCATTCGATTGTGAAAAGAGCTGACTAATGTACAGTACAAGATTTAATAAAGAAAGTCTTGGTTGAACTTATATACTGAGCACTAATTCAAGGCTAAAACAAAGTCTTCCGCAGTTTAAAGCTTTAGTGTGCATTCTGTGCATAATTCCAGTGAGTACATTTTCAGTAGGAACGTCATTTCAGCACTGAGGGTAATCTAAAGTTGCTGTCGGAATTCTACTTGGAAGAGAGACGTTCTCATTTTTTGAATAACTTCAATCTCGTCTACTAAAATAACTCAGAAAAAGGAACAGAAAATTACTAAATTTGCTTCCCAGAGAAGAAGGGTGGAATTTCAATTGCCTTATTCTTACAGAAGTGACCTACCAAGTATCGAAAGTAAATTTAAGTCCAGAAACTATTATTTTCTATCAAATTACACTTAAAAGTATCTTTATTTATTATTTTAATAACTATTATTTCATATTAAAACATTATCAGTTGCGATTTTTATTTTTAATATTTATTCTTTTAATTTAATCTACTCTCAGCTGTGTTTTATCTTTAATATTTATTTCTTTGACCTATACGATTACTGGTTTCATAAATGCAAGTTTGTTTACTTCGGCCGTTTGAATGGTAACCGCACGCCTCCAGTATTAAGTTTGACATGCTGACGTGAGAAATAAAATGCATACCTTGAATTTTCAGCGATAACCTGCAAGTCCCTTTTATTCTATTCAAGTTATAGATTTACAAATGAAGTAGTGGAAGAACATCAAATGCTCATTAAATAAGAATGTCATTGATGAAGACTAAAAGATGTGTTAAAATTGATCTATGTATCTATTATCTGTAGTGTATAAGCCTAGTATCTTGCAGCTGTCGGAGAAGTTAGGAATTGTTCCACGAACACTAATTAGTAGCCCGATCACAGTAATGTGGTCGAGTGCATGTTTTTATTTGTAATAGGAAACTGTTGGTTTTTAGTTGTTACTTTCTCCATACGCACTATGTACATAGTGTATAGAGAAAGTATTGCACTCAACCAAAAATTCGATACCGAGATTTCACCGGAAATATATGTTTTAGGGTCCCCAATATCCAAAAAAAGCATTTTCACAAAAAGGTCGTGTGTGTGTGTCCGTGTGTCTGTGAACACGATAACTCAAAAACGAAAAGTCGGTAAAATACCAAACTTGGTATTTAAGTTTAGTATTTTCCAGGGATACGACACGAAGATTTTGAGAAAAATCCCCCCACCCCCAACTACCCTTTACATGGAACTTTTTCGAAAATTTTGATTTTCTCAAAAATGGCTCTAACGATTTTGATTAAAATTTCGGATATTAAACATATTTACCTGACAAATGAAATGTATACCTTGAATTTTCTGGGAATAGCCTCTGAAGAGTAGTTTATTCTGGATGAATTTTACTAAATTTTGAATAACTGCTAAACCGTAAGAGATGGACAAAAACTTACTAGACAAAAAATGTAGAGCACATTAAAACACACAATTTATGTTATATACATTTTTTTCGTGGAGTTCGTCGTTTTTGTGACATTCTTTATTTTTGGTTTCTGCTATGAAAAACGTATACTTTTCTCATACTGGAACTTGTCAACTCCTATCCATATAAACAAAGGAACTTCATTGACATAGCAACCAGCTTTTGACTATCACTTTAACCTACGGTTGTCCCTTATTTCGCTTCTACTTACAAGGATGCGAGTAATAAGACTATTTCTGCTAATTTTTTCTGATTAGCATAAAGTAAATAGAAGTATAAGCTTTTTAAGAATTATTTGTTGCTGGGACATGGAGAAAGTCATGTAAATGGTACACATCAGATTTTTTTTTTTCTCTCGTCGTCGACCTCCTTGGCTTAGGTAGGGCTCGTTTCAAATCGTATTGTGGGATCTAATATGTAGCCAGTACGTGAGCCAGGCTTAAAGGCGATTATGTAAATATGGCATGGTCGTCTCCTTATCGCGGTTGTAGCACAGCTGCTTACCAAGCAGGAGACCTGGGTTCGACTCTCGGTACCGGCGTGGGGATCTTTCCCCCACTGGGAGACCTGGCCCGGGGTGCACTCAGCCTCGTGAGGTCCCTGGGGGACTAATTGGGAGCTACTTGATGGAGAAGTAGTGGCTCCAGATCATCAAAACTGCATTTACCTGACCACGTCTCACCCTCCAATACTGCACCCCATCCATGACGCCTGTCATGGACCTAGATGGGGAAACAGCGGTCGGGCGGTAGGCCAAGGTTCTTTATGAGCTATCGTGCCGTGGAGTTATTATATATAATCAGTATGTGAGCCAGATTTAAAGGCAACTATTCAATAAGGCGTGTGCTCCCTTTTGTGACTATTCCGGAGGTCTCTTCATGGGTCACATACCCAAATTTCTGGAGAGAATTAGCCAACATGTGTCGGATGTGTGGTGACGAATCAGAGATAGATAAAAGCTTATATAAGATAAAACGCAGAGCTCATATAATATTTTTTGTAGGGTTAGCCGTTTTCAAAATATTCCATATGTTTGATTAAACTTTCCCGAATAGAAGTACGTTATAACGCGGAAAGATGCTTGAAAGTTTGCGATTCTTCTATTCTACTCTATTCTCCTTCGCAAGTGCTGGTTGCTATAATTTTCACTTTATTCCTCCGTGCTTCAGATAAACACTTCGAATGTTGTTCCTAAGCTCGATTTATAGCACCTATTGCTTCATCTGAATTTATATATTAGTACTTTAATTTATTTAATAGTTTCTTTATGTGCATTTGTAATGAATAGCGAAAGTTTTATGACTACACGCTATTGTTTTTATTTTAAAATGCATGACGTTTTTTATTGAAACAGTCATTAATTGTATTAAGATTCCATCATGAATCATTATTGAACGTTAAAACAAGTTTTTGCTGGCAACTGTCGTTCTACAATAATAATTTATCTTAAACAGCTTCCGGCTTAGAAAAAATAAGTTGAAGAATGACTCGAGCCAATCCTCAAGCTAGAATGTAGGTTTTGCCCAATATAACATAGGTGTCAATTTTCAAGGTGAACACCAATCCAAGGATTAGACCTTGCGGTCTGTTCCGACTTTAAGATAAATGATTTGGTAATAAAGGATCAACCTTTATTCGTAAAACTCTTGAGCGTCTATATACTTTGCTTTGTTTCACGAAATTAAACTGATATTCATTACATTTAGAAAATTATGAAATGCAGGATATTGCTAAGAATTTCAGCTTTATGAGCACGCGGTTTGGATAAGAGGTGTTAGCACCTCGACTTGTGTTTATATCCCCGGGAGGAACGAATGAGATGAAGGAAACGCAGGAGACGAGAGGAATGCAGGTCGGCAGAGATGACAGAGACACGCAGTTTCTTAATAGTTCTGGCTTGGGCACCAGGGCACGGTGGGTCGCTCAATAATGTCCCTCTAGGGGATTGGGGATCACGCTTTCGCTTAGGGTGAGTTACCCGTATAGGGGTTTTCTCTTATACTGAAAAGACAAATGTCGAGTAGCTTTAAGCTTCATGGACCCTGAGATCATTTGAACATAATTTAACCGATTTCATTCACCGATATTGTCAATCAGGTAAAGAACATTCAACTAAAGTATATATAAAAGGAGGTTCAACACGTATCTTGTGATAATGCCAGAAGAAGATCCAAATCGTAAGTCTATGGGCCATGTGCCCATAACTGGCGAAATGCAACTCCGTAATCAAACTGATAGGGAAATAAAATGAGCGTAAATGAGGGAAAGGAGAATCGTGATAGAAGACACCACCCCAGCATCACCATGCGACCAGAGGAAAACGAAAAAACATGAAAGAAACATATAAAATGGGATATAGCTATGGAAAATTGTTATTTTTAATTTTCTAAAAAAAGTCTGATGATGAATATTATTATATGCATATATATTATGTAAATCGGCATAATGGTGTGCACATCCTGAATTTTCTCTGAATAACTGTGAAGATTCCTTCATTCTGGTCGAGTTTTATTGAATAGTCGTTATAGCCGAAAATTTAAATTAATAAAATACAGAGAATTTTAAAATACTGAATTTGTGTTTTACTCGACAAGGGATCTACAAAGTATTTAAAGAACAGAATTCTTGTCCTTAAAATAGTGGAAAATTAACATTTTAATATACATTTTTCTTTTGCAGGCACATACACACAATTTTAAATACAAAATATTTGATACACTGAAACATTTCCTGCCGTTTTGCTGTACTTCCCAATTTTGTTTAGTAAACACTTCTAATGCAGTAGCAGGTACATATATTCCTATCCTGTGGAATAGTAAACAATGACTTGCACGCTCTGTTAACAGACAGAGCAATTTACATTACTTTTTCCTTTTTTTTTTTTTTTTTTTTACAAAATTGGTAATAATGTGTCAACGGAAGTGTTTTGTGGACTCCATAAATATTATAGATATATCAATAGAAACATTAGACAAGAATGAATGGAAATAATGAAATGTAAAATTATTATTTATAAACTAAATTTACTAAATTTCCGCACTTTTCCCCTAATAATCATCTTTCTTAGTCAAAGCTACCTAAACGGATTCTTATGTATTGCTACGAAGTGGTATAAGAGCATTCGAGAATTTGTTTTTCAAAAATTAGTTCCTACAGTCATGAATGATGGGCTCGGTGATGAAAGGAAGAGTAGGAGAAATATGATATGCAGTTACAATAATCTTAAGTTTACACACATACATACACACATAAAGAAAATAGTACTTTATACTTTCGGCACAGAACATCAAACGACTTTTTTGTTGGAAAAGTACTAATTATACCAAAATAATGCCCCCGCTTGCTTTAAATCCAAATTTGAAGTGAAAAAATAGGTATTTTAATATTTGGAAGCGATATTTGAATTGTAAGCACAGGAAATCAAGTGAATTTGCACCACATTTATTAGGCTTTGGGCTAATTTTAATTTATCTACAGAGTACGTGGTACGTAGGAAGAGAAGCTATTGTACTTCACTAAACATATAAGTACCGAGATTTCACACGTTTTAGAATTCCCTGTGTGTCTGTGAGCACGATAGCTCAAAAACGAAAAGTAAAATATCTAACTTGGTATTTAAGTTAAGTATCTATCAAGCGAATATTTTTAGGAAAATCTCCCCATCCAGATGGACAAAATTTCGGAAGTACTGACTTTCTCAAAAATGGCTATAACGATTTTTATTAAAATGCTGTAAATTAAAGATGTTTACATAACAAATAAAATTTATATCTTGAATTTTCTGCGAATAGCTTCTGAAGACCTCTTTATTCTAGATGAATTTTGCATAACTGTTAAACCGTAAGAGATGGATAAAAACTTACTACACACAAATGTAGATCTCGTTAAAACACACAGCTATGTCATGTACTTTTTTCGTGGAGTTGCCATTTCTGAGATATTCCTTGTTATTGGTTTCAGTTTAAAATACTTAAATGTTTCATACACGGGAATTTGTCGACCTGACAATGCAAAGAAACGGATCTCAACCACATGCGAACCGGCTTTTAAAAGATTTGGCTATCGCTTTAGACTAGTGTACTCTTTTATTTCCCTTCTTCTTAAAAGGATGCAAGTAATAAGTCTAATGCTGCTTATGTTTATCTCGATTAGCATAAAGAGGGTAGAAGAATAAGATTTTTACCAATAATTTGTTACACAGATGTGGATAAAATTAAGTGAATGGAATACATCAGTTATTTTAATAAATATTACGCCTTCTATTCAAGCAGTTAAGACGGCAACAATAATCAGTAATTGAGCCGTATGTTACGTCTTCACACATCTACCTGAGAGCAGTTGGTCTGTTGTGGCTTAGCTGGTTTGTCAGGAACATTGATGCTTACTGCATTAATTAGCAATGTGCCTTCCCTGCAGCCATAATTAGCTACGAGTAACCTCAATGTATTACGAGGAAATAGCGATTAAAAAGAAACTTGTATGGAAATTAAAATAAAAGCGACAGAATCAACTTTTCACAATACAGTGCTTCCACTTTAACTAAGCTGGCTTTTCTCTAATACGAATAGTAAACAGGGGAAGTATTGTACTTCACCCTGAAACTCAATGTGTGAATTCAACAAATCTATGGTTTGACTTCCCCTGAATAACACTAACATTATTATTAAAAGCTCTTATGTGTGGGCCTGGGAACAGCATAGCTACAAATCGAGAAGTACGTTAAATACCATACTGGCATTTAAGTTCAGCATATTCCGAGGATGCGAGATGAAAATTTTTGAGAAAATATCCCAAACAAAGCGACATTTACATGGAAATCATTCGAAAATTTTGATTTTCTGATAAAGAGCTCTAACAATGATGATTAAAAGATGTTTAAGATATTTTCAGTTTCTACTAAATTTTGAAACCAAATAGAGGTATATCACTATTAATGACAGAATTGAATAATTTATTCCAATTTTTTAAATATATATTGTTGAAAGTCAACTGAAAACTTTAATTCCTGTTGGAAGAGCAATAATTATAGAAGTTCATTAATAAATCACATTGGACGAATAGTAGTCACCACGAATATAGGTTAAAATTTATTGTAAATATACTTCTATAGCTTAAATTTTCTGGGAATAACCTCTCAAGTCCTATTCATTTTAAAAGACTTTTGTATAATTGGTAAACCATAAAGATAAGAAAAAGTGTTTCGTTTCATAATCCGCTTACCCTCTCCGTAATTGTAGGACTGACACCCCCTAGGACTTACAAGCCAATGCCTAGGGGTCAGAAGCCTGTTGGGAGCCTACGGCACGAAACCGCAGAATAGAGAATATGTTACGAGGGATCGGCCCGTAGCCGGGCATGAACATAAGGAAGTGGATTATATGAAATGTAAGCGACATTGATGATTGGAAAGGTGATGATGGAGCAATTGGTGGAATGAGTGGCTGGGAAAACCGGGGAACCCGGAGAAACCCCGTCCAGATCCCGCTTCGTCCACCACGAATCCAACATGCGAGTGCTTGGGATCGAACCTAGGCCGCCTAGACAAAATGTTACTACACAAAAAAAAAATCGTTAAAGCAGACAATTTCTGTTAGATTATTTCTTTAATTTTCATTATATAGCCAGCAGCTCTTGAAAGCTTTAAATCACTGCATTCCTTTATTTCCCTTGTACCTATAAGGAAATACGTAATAGGATTTGTGTTCCTTTTTATCTCGATTAGCAGGACACAAATAGCAGAATAAGCTTTTGTAGGAATGGTTTTTTTCATAATTGATACAGAAAAACATATGAATGGAACGTATCAGATTTTTTAAAAATATGTTCTTGTATTTACACTAATAATTATTACATTAGCATTGGTTTATTATGAGAGAAGCTAAAATAATTAGAGAAACTTTTCAAAGAAAAATATGAAATATCCACAAAGTCGATAACAACTCATTCCCTAGTTGCTTGTAAACATATCCATTATCTCAGCTAAGGACATGCTTAAGAGAGTACAGAACATTCAATAATTGAGATGTTAAGAATCAGTTGTTACATTACTGTTTTGAGAAAGGGGAATACTTGTTCCGAGTATGTTTTCTCTTTCTCAGTTGGAAACAACATACGAGTAACACGAGTTACATAATCTTTACATGCAACATGAACCACTCCCCTATAATAGGTTCTCAGTACAGTGCTGCTACCGTCACTAGAAATCCACGGGTGATTTCTAAACCGCATTAGTGAAGTTCTAATAGCATGCTTATTTAGCTGTTAGGCTATATTTTTGGAGGACAGTAGCTTTCCAAGTACTTAGGTGTTATCAGTCAAGTATCTTTCTAAGCTTGGATATGCTGTTCTTTACTCTCTGTTTTAGAGTACGCAGATAGCACTGGATGAACTGCTTCCAGAACCGATATTATAACTTATGTCGTTCAAATGAATTAGCTTCAGATAGATTAACTACTTCGTTGCCTCGTTGTTTGCACCGGACAAAATAGTAGATAGTAGGACTACTCCAGAATTTCGCTGGATGCAGGTTAAAAAATTGACGTGTTCCATTCGCATGACTTTCTATACCCATTCTGTAAAAGTTTATTCTTACAAAAGCTTATTCTGCACCACGCATCCCCAGCCGGAAAGTTAGCTCAGGAGGGTAGGACCTCCGCCTATCGCAAATCCTCAGTTTCCTCATGACCTAAGTAGGCACCCGGTCCCATATCGGAGACTTAAAATTCGCATCATCATGGGTGGCATCAAAACCGGGCGCATTCGGTATTGTTAAACACATCTTTTTACGCTCTAGAGCACAGCGACAGGGCGTATGACACTTTTTGGAGAATACCAGACACGGGGAGAAAGTAACACACAAGAATTCGTTAGGGGCAAGAACTTTTCAGGTAAAAAATGTCATTACTGAGCTCCTTTTCAGATTTTTTTTCAAAATTATTATAGTATGTTGATTATACCCCATTGTTCATCCTTTGGTGCCCATCAAACAGCAGATATTCGCTAGGACAGATGTGAAGCCTATTGAATACAACATGCAATACTAAAAATCCAAATGAACCTGAACATTGCCCTACCAGCAGAGTAGTGACCATTTTTAGCTGTACTTGTAGGACAAGATACCCTTCGCTCACCACCGTATCTGCTGCTCGTGGCTGTCCCGAATACATTCTTGACCTTTGTCTGGTGGTTTGACTACTGAACCAGTCACGATACACTCAACACAGAAGATAGAGAGCAGTTCATCGCTGCAGCAGTTTGCAAAGTAGAATCTGCATTACGTGGGCATCTAGATTCCAGTGTCAAGTCATTCTATTTATCGCTGTTGTCTGTGAATGCAAGAAGAATACGCCTATCATTGTTCCTGAACCATTGGTAGTCTCACACTACAGCTGTTTCATGCAGATAAGACTTGTTCTTGTACAGTTTATGAGTGTGTATATTTGGTTAGTTTCCAAGAGTTATAAATCAACAAAAGAGTACCTCCCTATTCTAAATAATTTGTCAAACACGGCCATAGACAACGTACTGCAAAAACTGTAAAATCCTGTAATGTATCAGGTCAGATACTTCTTCCTTTTGTGTGTACTCCTGTTTCTTCGAGCAAAGTTTTCGGATATCAAATGGTTCAACTGCATCCACCACATTCCCCACCGCTAAACTTGCATCTAAAGCGCTGTTCATAATTGTCCGGAAGGGAACGGAAAAGAAAACTAGAACCCGAAACAGTTAACGCACTACTTTTCAAGGCGATCATGTAAAGTCAATTGAAAGCTTACCTAAGCACCGGGATAATCAACAAGAAAATTGTCCAAACTCCGTGTTTACCGTTTCCGACCAGAACATATCTATTATATGCCTATCATTGCAGGCGCTAAAGCTTTCCCAAGTCACAGAATTGGTTTAGGTTTACCAGTTCTGTGACTTAGGAAAGCTTTAGCTTCAGTGACTCCCAGATAATTCCAGTTTCAGTTTCATTTAGTTTTCTGAACAATTTTATGAATAAGGCCACAAAGTTAAGATGACCAAAAATATCTGCGGTGCCAAAGTTGTAAAAGCGGGCGTTACACACTATATATATATAAAGCACCGAAAACTCGACCTTTAAAAGCTTTCTTATTTTGGTACCACTGATCCCCCGTGAAGCTACTTTCAGAAAGAGGAAGTTGCCTGCTACAGAAATACACGTTCAGCTTCAAGTTGGGAGGGCTACGAATTATAAATTTATGCAATAAATTCTGAAATGTGTGTTTTTATACAGGACTTTGACTCAAGCCTATCATAGGCTTATATACAGTTGACTACTATCTCCAACCCAGGTGCTAATGCTCCTCTCTCTCTCTCTCTCTCTCTCTCTCTCTCTCGCTCTCTCTGTGTGCGTGCGCGTGAACAACAGTTCAAACATTAAAAGTTGGGTGAATATTAAATTTAGGATTTTAAGTCGGCCGTCCTTTAACGATGGAAAGGGACTGTTTTGATGGAATTCTCACAAGTACAGACGCTTTTATATTGAAAAATGTTTACTGTTTCTATTATATTCTCAAAAATTACTAATAGTTTTATTAAAGTTGCCATAACTCGTACACATTTTTTTTTATTTTTAATAAACGAACAATTTCTATTGTGTTGCAACCAGAAGAAAATACAAAGATTGATTAGAAAAATATGTAGAGCTTGCTAAAATTTACAATTTATTTCACATACTTTTTTCAATTAAACATTTCCCATGTGATTTCCTGTAGTTTAAAATGTCTTTGAGGATGAAGTTGAATTTTTAAAGTACCCAAATAGAGCATTTTTTTCTGTTGAGCAGAGGTTCATGAAATTAAATACAGATTTATGATGCTTACAGTTAATATTTCACCGAAACATGCATTTAGAAAAATCCTTATCGTAGTTAGCGCAAACTAGATTGCAAATGGTATGCATAGGAAACCTGTGAAGGAAGATTTTCAATCTCATGGAGCCAAGAGTATAGCCATTGGCCTGCCGATTTTAGAGTTTATAAGGATGTCATCGACCATGAACCCTAGTGAGTTTGTGATTAATTGGGCCCTCCAGACGTAACCAGGCAGTGGCCAATACAATGACCTAGCAATACAACAAGCCTTGTTCCTCTTGAGTCAACTAAAGGGCATTACATCATAGCTCTATTTAGACCTTGTCTGTACAAGCTGCGCCTGAGTTAGCAAGGTGAGTCGAGAAGCATTCAAACAGAGCGAGACAAACCTGTCCCCAAGGTGATCTGCAATGGCACAATTTCTGCAAGTAAATAAAACTTCTCCTATAAACAAAGAACAGCCTCGATATATGGTAGCATTTGTTGCATTTTATGATCTTAAACAAAGCTGTTTTTGTTAAGTTCGCGAGACAAGTAAATCTTCTGCGAAGGACGAGACATTCCAGGCCAGATGTCTGAAGCTTTTGACATTTCAGAAACACGTGATCTGTATATCGCTTTTAAAGTTCAGAGCGCCATGTTTACACAATCAGACAGCGCCTCGCTAAATTTGTTTAATATTTAGAACAATTTACTTAAAATTGATACAATACCCGTCCAAGGAATGAAAGAGCATAATCTCCATGCTTGCTTCATATACCAAATATCCCCAGTTCGATACTTATCATACCGGTTATTTTTTGCTTTAATTACCTACAATCATTCTCCATCTTCGGAAGATCCTGGAATTGTAAATCTGTGGTCCAAATGTGCGTGATATTCCCTCATCACTCAACTTCAAACTGTTCTCATAAAAACTTAAATCTTCTATCTACTTCATTATATTCGAGATAAACGTATTTAAAAAGCAGTACTTATTTTCTTGTCGGTATAAAAATACAGGATACTTAGAGCCGTGGTAGCGTAGCTGCTTACCAAGCGGGAGACCTGGGTTCGATTTCCAGTACCCGCTGGGAGACCTGGCCCGGGGTGAACTCACCTCGTGAGGTCCCTGGTGGGGGGCGAATTGAGGAGCTACTTGATGGAGAAGCAGCAGCTCCAGGTCATGATGACCGTATTAGTCGCTCGCGGGGGGTGGAGGGGGTTCGAGGCGCTGACCACGTCTCACCCTCCAATACTGCACTCCATTCATGACGTCTGTCATGGACCGAGATGGGGGACGCAGCGGCCGAGCGGTAGGCTAAGGTTCCTTGTGAGATGTCGTGTCATGGAGTTATTTAGTTATTACAAAGATACAGAAGGCTGAAGCGACTCGTTTTTAATGGTGACTTTGTTGGTCCACGGGTAATAAATGAATGACTACTTAACACTTCTAAAATCTTAAAGTATCTATTCAAAGCAATAACTAAATATCTAGCAAATGGTTAATAGCACAAACATTTTCCTATATATTATGCGTTTTAACGAGCTCCATGATTTTATAGTAGCTTTGTTGATTTTTTACAATTTACTAACTATACAAAATTATACGATTCAGAAAGAGGACAATTTCGCAAATTATTTTCATAAAATTCAATTTATGAGTTTTATTTATCATATAAAAGTGGTTATTAAATAAAATTGTCAAAAAAATTTTTGAAAAAATCAAAATCAACAAAAGCTGTTCTATGCAAATGGTAGTTTGAGGTGGGCGGATTTCCATCAAAAGCTCATGTTGTACCCTAAGAAGATTCTAAAATTAAACATTATTTAACATTCGGAAAGGTAGAATCACACTGAAAAATTCAATGCCATAACCGGGATTTAAACCACGGATCTTGTGGTCTTCGTTCTGTTGCTCTTACTATCATGACAACCTGCTGGTGCGATATTAAATTCCCCAATTGGTTCAATATTTTTCTGGTAAACCACAAGGAGATCTCAAGTATTTTAAACCCCCAGGTTTCTTAGTTTAACAAACTATTAGTTCAATCTTGTAAATTAATTGTTTCTTTCACACTAGCCGTCGTAGGAAAGGAGTTACATAGGTACCTGGAAAGTACTTAGGTACCTTGTAGGTGGAGTATGGCATTTAATTTGATGTCTCCTTGTAGTTTACTGGAAAGATCTCGAATCAGTTGGGGAATTTAATGACACACCGGAAGATTGCAATGTTAGCTCAGTGATTACAGCAACTGAACGGAAACCAAGAGATCCGTGGTTCAAATCCCGGCTATGGCATTGAATATTTTATCTGATTCTGTATTTCCAATCCTGTTCAAACACGGCTAGTGTGGAAGAATCAATTGGATTACTTGATATTTATTCGACATTTATTTAGTTTTGAATTATTGTGTATATAGATGAATACACCATACACACACACAAACTACAATTAACTTTTTTAAAAAGGCTTCATTGAATCAAGGGAGTTCAAAACGCTTATTTCTAGTGATAGTTCGTTATAGAATTATTCCCCTAACGATATTAAAGTAGTTAAAGTAAAATCCGAACATCAACAAATCAATAAGAAATGTTTTTGAGGGTGGATGTATTCATTGTCACATAAAACTTTAAACTAGTCGGTTTATAATTATGTCTACACTCTGTTAAAGACGTGGGATGATCTGAACAAACTTTTCACGTGCCCTTCAATGGCGGTCCAGCACATACAGGAATGTATATTTTGCATCTAACCTGTGGCTCATTTTCGTGCACTGATATTGACAGCAATCTTCAATATCGTGAGCTGAAAGAAAAAGGCAACCAACTTCGCCGTGAAGTTTCGAAGCAAATTTTTCGCACGAATCATCCAGATGAGATAAAATTGTAATCGCTTTTACTTTCTCTACCTCTCACCTTACCCACAGGAAGCTCTGCGATCAATCCAATGCTTCGCATCATTCTTCCATCAGAATTATAAAGGAACACTAAATCCAAAAAGAGAAAAGCTAAAACAGAATTATTTTAGGAAAGGACTCGACTATAGTTTATTCATCTTTCTGAGAGCTACATTGCTCAGTTTTGTAATTTGGCAATTAAGTAAGGAGCTTTGGAGAGTATACAGGGTTACTACAAAAGAAATAGACAACTTCAACTGCCTGTAAAACAAAAACTATTAGAGATAGCAACCTAATTATTTTGGAGGTATGTTGAGAAACTCTCAAAGTTTTGTTTGTTACTATTGGTAACGCTGTGGTATTTTGTTTGTTGTTGCAGAAGCTGAAATGGCGAAAAATCCTGTGGAAAAGGCATATTGCGTGTTGGAATTTGCTAGAACGCATTCAGCAACTGTTGTCCAACGACATTTTAGAACACGTTACCACGAAACGCCACCGACTAGACAGTCAATCTACGACTGGTATAGAAAATTCGAGACAACGGGATGTTTGTGCAAAGGGAAGAGCTCGGGAAGACCAAGAGTTTCGGAAGAAAACGTTCTGCCTACATAAGAAGCCCACAGAAATCGACATCTAGGGCAAGCATGCAATTACAAATTCCACAGCAAACTGTATGGAAAATCTTGCGGAAGCGACTGCACATGATGCCTTACAGATTACAGATGTTGCAGTTTCTGAGTGAAGAAGATAAGGTCATACGGCGTGACTTTTGCATCGACATGTTGCGACATGATGAAGACGATGCTGGTTTTTGTGAGCGCATCATTTCATTTTCATTCTAAAATGTCGTTGGACAACAGTTGCTGATTGCGTTCTAGCAAATTCCAACACGCAATATGCCTTTTCCACAGGATTTTCCGCCATTTCAGCTTCTGCAACAACAAACAAAAAACTACAGCGTTAACAATAGTAACAAACGAAACTTTGAAAGTTTCTCAACATACCTAAAATAATTAGGTTGCTATCTCTAATAGTTTTTGTTTTACAGGCAGTTGAAGTTGTCTATTTCTTTCGTAGTAACCCTGTATTTTTGATACGTTTCTCGCATCCTACCTACCACTTTACTATAAAACAGTTTCGTTTTGAATGCTATCAAATGAGTTATAACTTTAATTTAAATATATAAGGTTTAGCAACTACATAATTCCAATATTATATTTCAGCCTTTGTATTTTTGTAAAATTTCATGTAATCGGGAAATAATAAGTTAAATACATTACATATAATTCCAAACCCGCTTCTGTAGAGTGTTGGTAGCGTGTGTGCCTCACCTCAAGAGGTTCTAACTTTGAATCTCGGTAAATGAGTTATTCGAATAAGTTTTTTTTTTTATATCCAGGTTTGTTCCTTGCCCTGCGAAGGTTAATGCCGTGTAATTCTAAGTTATATGGATCCAATATTCATTTGAGCACCATTTAACTCATTTATTGTCCAATATGATCTATAAATGTTGTTAAAACTGAATAAAAATCCTGTGGCTTCTATCAAGTTTGGTATTTAACAGTCTTTTCGTTTTTGGGTTATGCTATCCAGAGACTGACTGACTGACAGACAGACACACACACACGCACGCGCACACGCACACACAGACAGACACACCCACGGATATTTTTCTAAAAATGTTTTTCGGTCACAGGTGACCCCAAAACATATATTTCCAGGTGAAATCTCGACATCGAATTTTTCGGTGGAATACAACACCTTCTCTATCCATTTTGTGCATTGTTCATGCGGGCTAGAGAAAGTAAAATGCTTTTTCTTTATTCAGGACCCAAACATGCATTTCCAGTGAATCTCGGGATCGAATTTTTGGGTGCATTACAATACACTCTCCATACACTATGTACATAGAACGTGTAGAGAAAGTAAAAACGAAAATTCTTTGAAATACCAAGCTTGGCATTTAAGTTTAATATCTCCCGAGGATGCGACGCGAAGATTTTAAAGAGCACCAATGACCCAAACTACCCTTTACATAGAAACATTTTCGAAAATTAGGATTTTCTCAAAAATGGCTCAAACGGTTTTGATTAAATACCGTATATTACAGACATTCCTATGACAAGCAAAATGTATATCCTGCATTTTCTGGGTATAGATTCTGAAGACCTCTTCATTCTGGATAACTTTTGTATAACTGTAAGATGTATATCAAAACATACATGCACAAAAAAATGTATCTCTCTTTAAAACACAGAGTTTATACCACGTATATTTTTTGTAAAGTTAATCGTTTTTTAGATATTCCGTGTTATAGATTTCAATTTTCAGCTACTTGAACTTTTCTCAAACGTGAAGACATCTTTTCTTTTCGTCTCTCTTTTGTTTGACTCCAAGCAAGCAAAGAGAACAGAATTTCAATTGTATTACATAGCGACTGGCTTTTAAAAGATTTAACTGTCCCTTTAGCCTGCGCATTATCTTATTTTCCTTCTACTTACAAAGAAGCAAGTGAAAAGACCAATTTTGCTAATGTTTATCTCGATTAACATGATGTAGATAAAGAAATGTTTGTGTGCGGAACAACTACAGAAAAATATGTGCATGGAACACATCAGATTTTTTCTCACGGAATTTCTGTATCGAATCAGAATTTTTCCTAGATACAGATAAAATAGTAAATACTTAATATAATACATTCTCCTTTCCTTAGTTGGTCTCCTGAAAAACGTGCAAGTAAGCCATTACCATGAATTATTCACGTGTAAAGATACGACCTTGTCATGTTTACAGAGCAATAAAACGAAGTCGCGTGAGGAAAACCGTTATATTAAGTGCACCACATTATTCTGTCTCGGTTTAATGGAAATTATCAGAGCGATTCATATGAAGGGTGGTGGCTGGTACAAAATGACATACAAAATTGTCTGCAAATAGATATTCAAAGACAAAAATCCTATGTTAAGATTCCTTTCTTCTCCTTTGTAGAATGACACCCCTTTATTGCAAATTAAGAGCCACTCCATCTCTTTTTATTTTCACTAACCCATATGTAAATGTACATAGAGACTAGAGAAGGTATCGTATTCTATAAAAATTCGATGTCGAGATTTCACCAGAGATATATTTTGAGGTCCGCTGAGTTCGAAAAAAACATTTTAAAAAAAGGTCCGTGTGTGTGTGTGTGTGCGTGCGTACGTGCGCGTGTTTGTGAACAGCATAGTTCAAAAACGAAAAGACCGGTAAAAACCAAACTTGTATTTAAGTTTGGTATCTTTTACGGATGCATCTTTTACCACAAACAACCCTTTAAATGAAAACTTTTTTGAAAATTTTGTTTTCTCTAAAATGGCTCTAACGATTTTGATTAAAATACCGAATTATAAAGATATTTACATCATAAATGAATTAAATATTTTGATTTTTCAGGAAATAGCCTTTGAAGCCCTCTTTATTCCGGATGAGTTTTGCAGAATTTGTCATAATATCTAAACTGTAAAAGATAGACAAAAACTTACTACATAAAAATATAGAACTCGTTAAAACACATAATTTATGTCATACAGGATTTTTTTAACATATTATTTGTGTTTTAACGAGTTCTACATTTTTGTAACTTTTTGTCTATCCCTTGAGGTTTACCAGTTATACAAAAGTCATCCAGAATGTAGAGATCTTCAGAGCCTATTCCCAGAAATTTGAAAATGTACATTTCTTTTGCCATGAAAAAAATCTTAAATAAAGGAAATTTTAATAAAACTCGTTAGAACCATTATTGAGAAAATAAAAATGTTCGAAAAATGTTCAATGTAAAGGGTAGTTGGGGGGTGCAGGAATTTTCTTAAAAATCTTCATGTCACATTCCTGGAAGATACTGAACTTATATTATTAAGTTTGGTATTTAACCGACTTTTTCGTTTCTGGGCTATGTTGCTCACATACACACGGATATGTTTCTAATTTTTTTATAATCAGTGGGTCTCAAAACATTTATTTCAGGTGAAATCCCGGCATCGAATTTTGGGTGCAATGAAATACCTTCTCTATGTACGGTGTGCATAGTACGTGTGGAGAAAGTAACAAATGAATGCATTTTCGTTCTCGTTACAGGGTTACTGTGAATCATAAAGTTAAAAGCCACGCTTCTCGTTCTCGGTCTCGTTCTGGTTACCATTACCGGTGTGCTGTGAACCAGGCTTTAGTCTTAACTGAAATAGCTCCGTTTTTGTCAAAAGTTAACTTTTTGAACTGGTCTTTAAAACGAATCATGAAAAGCTTTAAATATATTGAAGGTCATGACTTTTCTGAAGGGTGATTAACAGTTATCCACATTCATTGCCAATTTGCGTGGGCTAACATGCTAAGATTTATTGACTTCTTTACCACTACCGCATTGTCGAAACACTATCCGATAGGGCTATGCATGCATCGCTCGTTTATCTCATAGCCGTAGGTTTTTACGAACATTCTTCTTACTGTAACCTTTTTATGCAAGCAATTTTAAGGTATAACGTATCTATAAATGTCATCAAAATTAATACGTCACTGACATCCTGAAATAAATCATACTATTCAGCTGTATTCTCTTCGTTATAAATATTACATTCACGTACAAAGCATCCGTAATCTTAAGTAGGTTAATATGTTGAATAAGGGTATTTAAGAGCGTTTCTACTCAAGTAAATAAATTAATGGAAAAGAGGCGTCCTAAACTGCAGTCTCATCACACACTGCAGACATGCTAGAAAACATTGAGGGCATCTGCAGTAGGTCATCTTAAACCAAAAGACCAGTATAGCATTGAAGTGATACGAATAATAGCATGCCTTCTATTATATACATATTTGGATGTCAAATGAGGAAACCAGTAAATAATTTGAATTAGTAGTTGAAGAACCATTTAAGATATTGATTAATATTTATTAGTTTCTCTAGCGCATATGTGCAACATACATTGTAGATACAGCAGGTATTGTATTCCACCCAAAAATTTGATACCGAGATTTCACGGAAATATATGTTTTGAGACTCCCTGTATCAAAAATGCATTTTTAGAAAAAGGCAGTGTGTATGTGTTTGTGGACAGCATAGAGGAAACCAATAAATAATTTGAGTTAGTAATTGACGACCCAATTAAGATATTGATTACTGTTTATTAGTTTGTCTAGCGCATATGTACAACGTACATAGTAGATAGATCAGGTATTGTATTCCACCCAAAAAATTGATATCGAGATTTCACGGAAACATGAGTTTTGAGACCCCCTGTATCCAAAAAATGCACTTGTAGAAAAAGGCCGGCGTGTGTAAGTGTGTGTGCGTGTGTAAGTGTGTGTGTGTGTGTGTGTGTGTTAGTGTCTGTGGACAGTATATGTCAAAAACGAAAAGTACGTTAAATACCAAACTTGGCATTTAATTTACTACCTCTCACGGATACGACACGAGATTTTTAAGAAAATCCCCCACCTCAAACTACCCTTTACATGGATTTTTTTTTTCGAAATGTTGATTTTTATTAAAATACCGTATATTAAAAATATTTATATGACAAATAAATTGTTTATCTTAAATTTACTGGGGATAGCCTCTAAAGTCCTCCTCCTTCTGGATGAATTTTGCTAACTGGTTAACCGTAAGAGATAGACAAAACTTAGTACACGAAAAATGTAAATCTCGTCAAAACACACAATTTATGTTCTTTACATTTTTGTTGTGCAGATAACTATTTCCGAGATATTCCTTGTTATTGATTTAATTTTAAAATATAGAAAGTCTCCCGCGATTCTTTTGTTTTACTTTTGACCAAGCAAAGAAGCGAATTTTAATGACAATCGCTTAGCAACAGCTTTTAAAGCATTTGAATACAGGTAGTGCATTCCTTTAGTTCCCTTCTATTTACAAGAAACTAAGTAATAAGAACATTCTGCTCATGTTTATCTCGATTGTCATGGCATAGAAAGAAGAATAATCTTTCGTAAAAAGTTTGTTTGTAGAACAGGTAGAGAAAGCATCTGATTTGTTTTCTTTCCAGCTTTCCAAAGGTTGGTATGTTACTTAATAGTTTTAAACAGCACTGAAGCTATGACTGGTATCACTGAATTTAATGTTGAGCGAGGTCTACCTGCAACCAATGCAAGAGGTAAGCGGCATCCGAGTCGAATTCCTCACCACAGGACTTTCTACGTCAAAATCCCTCCTGTTTATACAGAGACAGATGTGGACATGCCACTTACGCGCATCAACCCCTCAGGAAATACTACTGAAAATCTCGGTCGTCCCGAGGAAGCTATCTACCGCGTCGTCTAATAATTATACGGGTTAGTACCCGAAGTCATTGAAGCGTCTCACAATCCCGCCTGGGCATCACCTCAAACCTACCCAATCTCCCATGGATTTCAGGAACCACTGCGCCGCCGAGTCCAGCCCAATTAGAATAACTCTCTTCCAGAAGAGGCTCAGAAGTTCGGCCTAGCTAACTTTCAGTACATCAATGTTTGTGTTATAATAGGTGAAAAATGTGCAATTTCAGCAAATAAGACAAATTCCAACTAAATTATAAAGCATATAGCGAAAGTCTCTCAATAACTTTCTCAACATATGTGAAGCTCTGAATACAAAAAGAAATGAAACAATGAGTTAAAATTTCTAAAATTGAGGCTGTAAAAAAATCAAGAGCCGAAAAGCATGATCTCTTTATTTTAACCCTACCTTGCATGTACACAAGTCCAGACAGTGTACATGATCCTTTGCATTTCCTCTTGATTGACTAAAGCTATTCGTGCCGTTGTGCGTGCTTGCCTGAGACTTGAAGCAGAGATTTATAATCAGCATGCAAAGACAGCATGATTTTTGCTTAAGAAGTACTAAAAGATGCGATACTAATGCACACATACAGTTCAGATTTCTGGAGCATAGCATGTTGGTGTTCAGGAGTTAGCATGGAACATCCTTGATTCGTTAAAGGTTGTTCTTTTTAATAAAATTTTCAAACTAAGATATCAACGGTGAGCACTGCTGCTATACACGGTTAATAAATAACAATCAAGCGATAAATGTGCAAGCTCTCGATGCTCCCTCTTATTAACAGTTAAACTGGCAGTATTTCAATTCAAATATTTCACTTTGTAGTTCGGAGTTTAAAATTCTCGTGTCGTTCTTAGAAAAATGATAAATTATTATTATTATTATTATTATTATTATTATTATTATTATTATTATTAGGAAAAATAATTTAAACAATGGCAGTAGGCATCGTAGTGTTCAGAAACCAGTTGGAGAGGCTAAGAGCGCATATGATAATATTGGCATTTGCTGGTAAGGGATTTAATTTAAAAGATATAGAAAAGGATAATTAAAAAGTCAGCGTTTTATGTAAGATAATTGAGAAAATGGAAATGAAAATAAATTTGGATCCTTTATTAATGTTTTCTTTCTACAAAACTAATTACTGTATTAAACTTTAAAAACAGCTTTCCCTTCGCTTTCTTCCACCAAAAATATTTTTTGCCCGCCTGGGTAATGTGAGGATAGCAGGTCTTCCTAACGTTTAACAGGTCGTGAGTTCGAATCTTGCTTAGGGTGAGTTAGTGGCTAAGGTATTTTTAAGGATTTTCCCTCATCCTGAGAAGATGAATATCGAGAAACTTTAAGCTCCATGGACCTCATTTGAGCATCATTTGTCAATTGTATTCCTCGTCCGATATGATCAACCATGTTAAAGGCCGTTAAGCCCTAATTTTCAAACGCTTTCTATTTTTCCTCTTTAACGCAACCTCTTAATCGAATCGCGAGTATTTTGTAGACAAAATTAAGAAATCTGCAGTGCCTACCTTAGTTTTTCAAATCAGCTTTAGGATGGCAATAACGACTTAAACTTTGAAAACAAATCATAAATTTAATATAATAGAATTTTAACTGAATATATTCACTAAAATATTGATAAAACCTTCAAAAGTGTTGCACGATTCTTTTGATTGAAAAAAATCTGATTTACATGCAGAAAAACTTTTTTTCAACATTC
The DNA here is from genome assembly GCA_030762935.1 of Hymenopus coronatus. Taxonomy (NCBI): domain Eukaryota; kingdom Metazoa; phylum Arthropoda; class Insecta; order Mantodea; family Hymenopodidae; genus Hymenopus; species Hymenopus coronatus. Next base: position 118,013,489 of record CM060896.1, on the reverse strand, counting down.
TATCCACTGTGAAAAGGCAACCAAGAAATCTAAGCATATCCTTTTCCTTGTTTGAACTACTACTTTGGTTATGACTTTGGCTTTATAAATGTTTATATTTTTGCTTAAAAGTACAACGACAAGTTTTATTAATCAATTTTATAAAAAATTTAAGCAGCACATAATAAAGCTCAGTTTTGAAGAAGCGAGCAATAAAAACAGATCCTTGCATTTAAAGTTTCAAATTTCAATTTCCAATTTCGGGGATAGCTCTTCTCAAGTAATTTTAAACTTCTTTTTGAAACTTGAAATCTCATAAGGATTGAAAGAAACTATGAAATTTAATTTTTTTACATACATATAACAACAAAGACATAATAAATAAATTTATCCATTGAAATAAGTAAATTTTAGCATCTTTAATTGATGAAAATCTTAATAACAGATTAGTAAGTTAACTTAAATTAAATTCAACACTATGGTATCCCTTTAAATTATTTTTTCTGCGCTTTTTGCAGAAAAATACGTACGATGTAACTCATTGTCATTGTTATGAATGCTGTTTTGAGTATAATAGTGCAAAGCTTGATACATACATAAAGATACGATATACTCCTGTTATAATATCTAACACAGTTGATTGCCAGTTTAGATGACCTTGAAATCCTGATCTTATTGCTTCAATTTTGAAATAATCACTTAATATAAATCTACACTGCTGAAGTAAAATAATGAAGTTAAGCGACTTCTATTAAGAGATTCGGACCTACCATGACCTAAAAATTACGCTCTAAGAATTTGTGTCTTAAATGTCACTAATGTATCACGTACATGTAACTGCATAATTTCGGAGCACGTGACTATAAGAAATAAGAAGTAACAAGCAGCTCTGTTGAATATTAAAGTGGTATAGGTTTATTTACGATCTGTAATATACGTCACGTTTCTAAAACAGCAATATCGGTCGTGTTTAACATGCTGCACGTGATCCAGTTTGGAACGGTTGTATGGGAATTATGATTTTCCTTATTTGACTTGCATGCATTTCCCAAAATAACTATTGATTCATACAGTAGCCCTTTCCGTTTCTACATTTAGGAACAGAATTCCACACTAGGTGAGGATGAAAACTCACGTGACTTTCTCTACTCACTCTTGTAAAACCAGTCTTACTAAAACTTATTCTTCTAATTCATGTTAATCGAGATAAACATTTGAAAAAATTGTCTTATTATATTATGCTTGTAGGTACAAAGGTATTAGGAGAATGCAGACGCGGTTTAAGGCTATAATTAAATCCTTTAACTGCTAGTTGTTATGTAATGGCTTTGAATCTACATTCTCTTTGCATGCAGAGAGAGAGAGAGAGACTGAATAACAATATCCCATTTTAGAATGAAGAGGTTATTCCCAGAAAATTCTTAAATGTGTAATATTTAAAGAGCCATTTTGAATTTAAAAAAAATTAAACATTTGTTCATGTAAAGGGTAGTTCGGGGTGGGGGGATTTTTTTTCAAAAGCTTCGCAAAACATCATTGGGAGATTGTGAGCATAAATATACAGTTTGATATTTCTTCGATTTTTAGTTTTTGAGTTAAGCTGCTTACAGACCCAGACAGACATACAGCCTCAATACATGTAATGCTTATATGTACTATTGTAAGGCCATTATATTTTTTGGTGAAGTTTAAAAACTCATAATTTCTCTTATCTACTCCAAGTAAAACAGACATCCGGGAAAATTAGTTTCAACCAATTGCAAATATGATCATTTGTGTTCTTCATATTTTTATTTCCGATTAACCAAATTTGTTTGGAGTTTGCAATTGTTTATAAACGCAAACAACAATTTCATACAATTTTTAATGATGAACTTTTATTCTCATAGACTAAATAAAATAAATTAAGCTAGGAAAAAGAATGGCAAAAAGTATGACAGTGGCGACAGTATGTCGCATCACATAAAGTCTTATGTGCTCCATTCACATTCTTCACCTGTTCTGCAAACAAACTATTTTTGTAAAATACTATTTTTCTATCTACATAATGCCAATTGAGATAAAGACTAACAGAAATCGTCTTATAACCTGCTTCCTTGTAAGTAAAAGTAAATTAAGAGAATACACTGGGCTAAAGTAATAGTAAAAACTTTTAAAAGCTGGTCGCTATGTGAACAATTGTAGTTCGGTTCGCTTTGTGTACGACCAGTAGAAAAGGATAAAACGAAAGACGACTTCCCGTTTGAGGAGAGTTGCGTGGTTTAAAATTGAAACCAATAACAGGGATATCTCGTAAACGGTCAACTCTACAAAACATGTATATGACATAAATGTTTTAACGATTTTTAATTTTTTGTGTAGTTAGTTTTTATTTCTCTCTCTCTCTCTCTCTCTCTCTCTCTCTTTCTCTCTCTCTCTCTCTCTCTCTTACGGTTTACCAGTTAAGCAAATTTTAGCCAGAATGTTCATTTCTTCAGAGGTTATTCCCAGAAAATTAATGATATATCTCTCACAAATACAAATACTTTATATAAATGGTACTTTAGTCGAAATCGTTAGCATAATTTTAGAGAAAAAACAAAAAAAAAAGTTCCATGTAAACGATAATTTTGTGATGGGGATTTACTTGAAAATCTTCGTGTCATATCCTTGGAAGATAATAAGCTTAAATACACACACACGTACATACACGGACCTTTTTCTTAAAATGCTTTTGTTAGACCCAAGGAAACTCAAAACATATATTTCTAGTGATATATCGGTATCGAATTTTTGTGTGGAATACAATATCTTTTCTACACACTATGTACAGTAGTGTAGAGGAAGTAAATATCTACGTAAAACTACACATATTTTCAAAACTCTTCAAAATAATCTCTCGTCATATTCTACCTACATTATATAATTTCCCAAGCGTGTGGGACCCTTGGAAGAGGTGCGCTCTCAAAGCAGCCGCTTGAGAATCTTTCGCAGGGTTTACAGAATGGATCAAGTGCCAGGGTTGTTTATTACGTTTTGTAAATGCTTGCAAACTGATTTCACTTATGTGAACTGACGCTAAGCACATATGCAAGGATAGAGTTTATTTTTCCGAAAGAACAAGAGGAAGAGAGAAGGAAATGCATATCTGGTTTAATAACACTTTACTTAGCGCAGGACACAATAGTTACTATGCAACAGATTTTTTTTATTGTTTCATTTATGTAGCCCATTTTAATTACATTAAGGTCATGGCTTTGCAATGTAAACAACTCTTCTGTATGTTCTTTACGTTGGGTTTAATTCGTTTTATTTTCCTCAAACACACACACACACACAAACATACTTCCAGACTCTGTGGGGAATAGGGAATAATTCTGATTAAAGAAAAATGCCCCACCCCGGCCGGGAATCGTAGCCGGGACCTTCGGGTGAGAAATCAACTCGCTGATCACTCGACCACGGAGGCAATCTTCAACAGGGCTTGAGGTCTGTGGTACAAGAGAATGTGTATTGTACTCAACTATCGTTCGTGCGATAATTTTCACAAGTAACATATCAAGATTATTCTCCATTTGAATACATTCTATGTAATCTTAGCACTAAAATTGTAGGAAATAATAAAGCAATAAATAATAAAGTACTGAAGCATAAAATAACAAATAATAAAGTAATAAATAATAAAGCAATAAAAATAAAGTAAAAAGAATAAAGTAATTCGGCATCTATTGCTGACATAAGCGACAAAGTTTCAAATTTCGTAAATGATACGTTAAGTTCTCTCCCAGCAATTCATTCCATTGGCGTGTTGAACCGATGAAAGCAAGAGCCACTTGAGCGCTCAGTTCGTTAAATTTCGTACAATTGGAAAGCGGAGTAGAGCAAGAGCATTGAGACATGAAATACGCTATACATCCTGAGATCTAGTGACTTTGCTTAGGTTTCATTCTGTCTGTTGATCCCAAAGTCACGCACGTGTGCTGTGTTTCGTTAAGCAATTCAGCTAGTTCGCGTAAATTAGATAACCTATTCGCTAAACTCGCTGAGTGCCTCAAAAAAATCTCTGGTTGAGAAAGAACTTTCTTTGGTTGACAACACTATGGTGATATAGCCCATTGCCAACAGCATGGCCAGAAGCTGCAAATTTAGATCTTAATTACTCATATTTAATAATGTACAACATTTTTGCATCTTCTTTGTTCAGAGAAAAGAATATCAAAACATGGTCCCATTGCTTCTCTATATGCCGCTATAACTTGGAATACAAATTATTAAGTCATTACTGTTATTGGCATATCAACATGATGCTCAAAGATCTCGCGTCCATGGAGCTTAAAGTTACTTGATATTCATTTTCCCATGATATGGGAAAACCCTGAAAAATGTCTTATCTGGGTAACTCCCCCTAAGCGAGATTCGAACATGCGATCTCTTGAATGTGAGGCAGGCATGCCCCCTCCACACTACTGAGGTGGGCATTGAGCCAATTATTTACGATATTGAACACAGTATCAACCTATTTATAGTACTAGAACAGTATAAAATAAATACCGAAAATTACTTTTCATTTGTTATTTTATTCAAGTAAATTGACGATTCATTTAATTAATCAGTATCAATCTAAAGACACTCTGATCTGAAATGCGGATAAAGTATAGTACGAACACAAAAAATAACTTACACTTTAGCGACATGAATCATTTATTATTTATCCTCATGGTAATACGATATAATCCCACCATTATCATGCTATAATGCCATCTTTTGCAAGTATTTCAAGAGGTGCTGACTAAAAGATTTACACATTTTGTAAAATAAAAAAAAAATATTAAATGAAGGGAAGCACAATAGATCATAACTGGTTGCAATAGATAAAAGATAACACCACCTTCACATTCAGAACAAGTGTTGAACTTTATGTTCAGTACATTATTTTAAACGTTTTTTGTGTTCTGTGTCAAATACTGATACGCTTGCTATATATATATATATATATATACCGTGACAGGCTGCAGTATTTTGGAGAGCTCAACTGAATACTGTGATGATTACGCATTTTTAAAAGAAATATCTAATTGGTAGACTTGATGCTTTTTGCATCTTATATATTCGTCAAGCCCTCTTGCAAATAAATGTTACAGCCAAAAGAATTAATACTTTTATAGAAAGGTTACACGGTCGTGTATACACACTCCATATGGACATTGGAATATTTTTGTCTCGAAAACTCTGGACTGTTCTAACCTAGGTCACAGGTAAATGGATTGCATACGTCCCGAGCGCTAGTTGCACGCTGGAACTCAATAAATGGCAATTGATCGTATTCGTGGGAGGCAACATATGGAAGCCTGATATAATTTTGGAAGTTTTACTGGTGTCCGAAACAGCAGCGTCATTGTTTCTGTATAACAATGCAATGGAGCGCCGAAAACTGAAACACTCACATCAAGTAATCTTCATTCATAACTAAGAAAATTGAAAGCACAGTTTATTCTTTAAAATGAGTATAAGATCGAATACCCGAGTCAATATGGTTCAATTCCATATATAAAACTGAAATTTAACTTAAGAGACAGTGCAAAGAATTACAGTATTCATAACCTCTGTGCTCAAGGACTAATCAAAATTAAGGGTATTCTGGCAGTATGTTCTGCGCTGAAATGCAGTTCCTGAATACACATTAGGGCGTTTCAATCTTGCACTTCAAGTAAAACATTTAGATGACAGCATCCAAAAAATTGGGACATGGCAGGGTATATGTCCAGTTGACCAGTGATCAATATGAAGATACTCACTGTTTATCTTAATGTCACCATTTGATCTCCTATAAAGAATTTTCAGAGCCGATCGATACTTATACGAAGACAGTGCCTGCTTTATACATCGCTGATTATTCTTCTGCATTATGAAGTACGAAAGCTCTCGGAAGAAAGTCGACGTTGCCTATTCACAATCCGGTAATCTGCGGAAGAACCTTAAGAGCAATTTCTGAAGGTTATTAAGTTCCGCCCATTAAACTACAGATAATACGAACGCTTTCTCCTCGTGATATGGCATCACCACTACAATTTAGTCACGCTATGCTTATAATAAGGAATAATTTTCTTTTAAACATTCCATTTCTCCCTTTTGTGCTCTTAAATATCCAAAACAAGTATCACAATATTCTTTGCAGTCTCGCAAAATGCGACATGTTGTGGTCAGTTCTGGTTCCTTTCAACACGATGATTATCACGATGCTGCAAAATCTTGAGTAACTCCTCACTTCCCAGTTAAAAAATGAAAGAAATTTTAAACAAATTCTAAAAATGAACACTAATGTCGTTTTTGAAGATAAGAGTATTATAAAGAATACCAAAATATATGTAAATAATGTTGAGGGCACCGTGGTTTGATTCCCTGTTTTGGAGTGATTTTAACTCGTCCTTATCCAGGCTGTCACCTCTGAAAAACTCATGTGACGTACGCAAGCACATCGTGATTCTGAGACTACGGTAAAGAGTAGGTCCCTTCGTTCCATCGCGATCACCCTAAAACTACGAAGAGCCAATATCGTCCCTGGATGCTTCCAACTAAGAAATTGGTCCAATTATCGCTTGGTGAAACGAGATGACTCCGAAAGCAAATCATATAGTGAACATTAGACACAACATAAACAAGATAGGAATAAATAATAGTCTGTTTTGGAATGTTTTCTAATTACCAAACGGGACAACTGTTTTTTGTAACTGTTCTTTCACACTAGTGTTTAGACACCCAATCAGACTTAAATCTCAATACCGTAGTCTGGGGCTCAAAACAAATACATAAATCACATAAGAATTATTTAATGTGCTCAATAGTAGCTCTGATCGCAAGAGCATCACACGGAAAACCAAACATTTGTGTTTATTTTGATGGATAATGGTTCTGGTAGTGTGGGTTGAAGCTCAAACTTTCAATTTGCACACGTCCAATGTCCCCAATACTTTCGAAAGTACATGCAGATTTGGCTGGGTCAACGTTCCTTTAGGTAGACAAACCGCATTAAGGGCGCATTGAGGTTCTGCGAGCTTATCACGAAACGCATAACTACACACAAAAGATTTCATTAATCCATATACATATAATTTTATGGTATATTCACAGCAGATTGGATGCCGCTTATGAAAGTACTACAAAACGGATTAATTTAAGTAGATACTATCCTATATTTTATGATTATCGTCATTCTATGGAGAAAAAAAAAACGATGTTAAAGTATTTATTTAATAAACCAGACATTCAATATTAAGCATTCCGATACTCAACCTGTGTCAGTTTGAACCAATCAGACTACCACTAAAATATTTTCAAAATGTAGTTGTCACACATGCATCGCAATTCTTTAGAAACTGATTGATTACAATTGCTTGTGATATGCAAGCTAAAGAAAGAAGGTACCTTTAGTCTACCTTACTTACATTCAAGAAATCCCGAATTTGAATCTCAGTTTGGGTGAGCTACCCAAATAAGGGCTTCCCCCCCCCCGGGTTTTTCCTTTATCCTGAGAATACGAATGTCGAGTAACTTTAAGCTCCATAGATCCCGGGCTCATTTGAGTTTCATTTCACCGATTTCATTCATTGTCCGATATGCCCTACGGTTAAAGGATGTTAAACTACAAAAAAGAAGAAAAACCTTTCCTTAACATCATAGAAGACTATACTATTGATATGGAATAAATATCTATGAATAAATTTGTTATTTTAATCTTTAATACTGTTTAAAGCTTCATTTAAACTAATATTCGTAGTAAATACTTATGATTTTGACAGAAGCCAGATAATACTAAACTCGCTGAGCCTTAAAAGCATAATTGTTATAATTAGTATAACTATCTTCTTTCCACCTGCTTACCCTAATCATTAGGAGGACGCCTATGGATCAGATGGAGTACACAAGAATGGGGATCAGCCCAATGCCTGGTATAAACTTAAGTACTTGATATGAAATGGAGCTGAAACGAAATAAAGGAAGGGTGACTATGAAGCAATTGGTGGAATGAATGGCGGGGGAAAACGGAGGACCCGAAAAAACTCGATCAGGTGCCTCTTCGTTCACCACAAATTCCGTATGAGGTCCTCTGGCATTGAACCCGGGCCACCTGGTGAGTCTAACCATTCTACCACGGAGCCGCCAGTATAATTATAAACAGCATTAATTTGAAATAATAATAATAATCCAAGTTACCAAAGGTTCTATTTTCCTGCCAGTCAAGGGTGGATGGGGAAAGACCCTCATAGATAGCAGGACCGGTTTTAACATATTGTCAAAACCACCCAGGCAGTCTAATCTTTGAATACTATTCACTATTATATTTACTACCTTATTATCTTTAACATTATCATTATTATTAACGCCAATATTAATACTATTAATTATTATTATTGTTATTATTATTATTTAAATATATAATGCCAATACACTAAAGTAGCTACTGAAAATAGCAGATTGTATAATATCCTCTTGGTAGCCAAAATTCTATGGTGCAAATAATTTTAGATTTTGTTTCTATATCTCCTGCAGAAAAACTAAATATTACGGCTATTTTGCATTACAGCCCTGTAGGTAAACCCATTTTTGATACCTGCCTCTATAAGGTCCAGACGCTAGCCATCTCTTTTTCTTTTCTGTTGGTTATATCGGACGATGAATGAAATTGGTGAAATGATGCTCAAACGATCTTGGAATCCATGGAGCTGAAAGTTACACGACATTCGTCTCCTTAGGATCAAGAAAACAACCGAATAAAAAAACTCAACCGGGTAGCTCACCCTGAGAGAGATTCGAACTCACCACCTCTTGAATGTGAATCAGATACGCTACCCTCACACTATCGAGGCGGATCATCTCTTTGGGTTTACATGAATCATTTATTAATAGAAGTAATTTACCGCTTCTTCGTTTGACACCGAGTAGAACACACTCAATATTTCAAGTATGTTCCTAGAATTTATTTCACTCTGTTTTAGTCAGAGTTGTAATGCGATCCGAATGGTGTCTAGTATTAAATGTGAAAACCTTGCACTACTATTGCATATTAGGGAAATAGACCACATTTTCTGCTCGCAAGGTGTTAATCTCGCGTGCCCAGCGGTGTGAACTGTGTGGGCCATTATTGCTTTACACACTTCTATGCAGCAGACATATTATGTTTACACAAACCGTTAGCTTTGAGCATGTAAAAGCAGAACTAAAGAAGTTGTACTCCTACTCACATAACAGCACCGTGCATTGGAATTTAGAATACCTGCTAATTGCTAGTGTAATTAAATATAACGGATAAAAAGACAATAAAACAATAACAGCAAGCTTGGCGGAGACAAAATACCTTGCAAGGACTTCTAACGGAATTTTACAGTTAGTTTTTTTTTTTTATTTCTTTAGAAATGAATGAATTCCAATACAGAATTGTCAGTTATTTTAATTGAGAATGTGTATTACTTTCTCTGTCCCTACACACAGTAGGTAGAGAATGTCTTGAATTCTGTCAACAATTTTGATTTAGAGATTTCATCGGAATGTGCGCTGGTGAGCTTGTCTATCAAGAACATAACTCAAGAGTGGAAACGCCTGATACACATCAAACATCAGAATATGCGACACGAACATTTTCAAGAGGAACTTTCATCTCAAACTATTTTTACATGCAAAAGTTTGCTTATTATTTATTGAGCATTACTGACTACTGGAATTTTCTAGAACCAAAATATTGGAAAACCCATGCTGGATATTATCTTCAGATTCATCGAGTCTATGGAGATTTCTTTCATAAACTTTATATGTATTTTATCCGATAGTAATTGGTTTAGTTCTGAAGAGTGATTAGGCCAGTCAATTGCCATAAAAAAGACATAATATGAGGCAGCGAGTTTTTGGACTTCTTTCCATAATAGCCCCTATCTCGTATATTTTTTCCTCTGTTAGAATTATCTAGGTCTCCTTTTAGCATGACATGAACCAAGTCTTTTTAAATCCCTCTGTGGTATAGTAGTACTAAGCTAATACCCAAAATTGGGGGTTCAAACTCGTTGGAGGGAGGAAAGTAAGGTTGGTCACTGCAATATTTATTTGCGCTAAAAGAAACCTACACCTTAGAAAAGATCCTTGGTTTAAAATATGCCAGTTTCATGTCCTATTTGCAATATTTGGGCTATGAGTTGATCACTTGACACCAAGTGCGCATAAAAGGAAATTCACAGACTAGAAATCCCATTGTGGAGGCCGAGGCTCTAAATTGGGCTGTTGTGCCATAGTAGAGAGGTACGATAGTTTAAATATAGAAATAGTAACATTGAGTTTTTATTTCTTTAACTTATTTAACGGTCCCTAACTTGATTGCCATATGATGAATGAAATCGGCCAATGCTCAAATGGTCTCGGGGTTCAAGGACTTAAAGTTAGTCGATATTCGTCTTGTTAGGATACCTAAGTGAAATTTTATCTTTTATCTCAAGTGACATTCTCAATAAGGATTTAAGTGTTACTTCTTTTATCCCGTTAGTTTTTACCGGCGCGGCAGTTATTGCTTTTTAAATTATTTATCACTAGTTCCTTTTAATCCAGGGTCTGATCTTAGTCTCTCTCTTTTTTTTTTTTTTTTTTCTATTTGCTCCTTTTAATAAAATCTGTTTTGGATTGATCAGTGGTCTTCGTAATGAGTAATTCTTACCTGGATTTTATAACTTCACCTTTTATTTTATCTTGTTTTGGATTTGATCCTGTACTTTGCCGTTGATGTTTTATTGGACCTTGTTTTTATAAGGGGGCATTCGTGTGCCCCTAAATACCAACCATCATTATCACCTAAGGGAAAACTGCGAAAAAAAAACCTTTTGCGAGCAACTCACCATAAGCGAAATTCGAATTTGCGACCTCTCGAATGTACCCCACACTGTTAGGGCGGGCTCCAGTAACATAAATCAAGTTGAATATAAGTCAAGTTAACAGTCCACATGCGGCTCCGTTTGAGTAAAATTAAACGCTATAAAAATACCTATTCTGTCGTACACAGCACGATAAGCTTCAGATAAGTTATTTCCACTTTATATCACGCCAAACGCTGGACTGAACTGTAAATGTCACTGCATTTGACTCATTTACCCATAAAGTCTAAAAATATTGCATTTAAGGCTAAGAATATATTTCAGTTTTACTTTCTCTGCTCAGTACATAGGACTAGATAGAGAAGGTATTGCACTCAACCCAAAAATTCGATATCGAAATGTTATGCAAGTATTAGAGTCTCCTAAATAAAAGAAAGCATTTGTATGAAAACATCCTTGTGTGTATGTGAGTGTGTGTAAAAGAGAGAGACAGAGAGAGTAATAGAGAGAGAGTGACAGAGAGAGAGAGAGACAGAGAGAGAGAGAGAGAGAGTGTGTGTGTGTGTAGTATTTGACATTTTTAGCACTCTTATTTCTGCATTTGGTAATGAAGAAATATGTATATGGTTTGTAATCATATTATAATTACGTCAACAAAATTTTAAAATCTCCCTCGCCTCCTCCCTCATCGTTTTACTATACTGCGTTTTCATTAACTGCTTTTCGCACCGAAAATATAGTGGTTGAAAATACGCACATCACGTTCATGTAAAGCCCATTAAATAATTACATGAAATAATACCCTTATCACTGTACAACAATCATCAATCCTCAAACGCGTACATTGTAACAATTGTAACTTAGCCCTTCTAAACATTTTATAGACGAGGTATGCGTGAGCAACAGCGCTTAAAATTTAAAATTCAATTTTCTCGTAATCTAGTTTTCTAATAATTTCCCACTTTAAACTGTTAAAATGTAATTTTTGTTTAGTTTATTTCTAGTGACCAATTCAAATTCTTTCTTTAAAGGCGAAGCCAAGGATAAAAGGTATTTTTATAATAAGTGTTGTTTTGTAGTTAGGGTTTTAATTATGAAATTCCTGATTGGTCTTTAGAAAATTAAAATTCTTACATACATTATTATTTTTCTATGAAATTTTTAAGGACTAATATGTCAAATTAAGTGATTAAATTTTCAAAAGCTGATTATGCAAGGTGTTTTACTTTAGATTCGATTTTAATTTTTCTAAAATGTATTTTATTGAAAAGTTAGATGTATAGTAACTTCTATTAGAATTAATATAATGCTATTATTAATTTTGGCAAAGCTGTGATTAAAATGTGGAAATAGGTGGAGTTTGAAAATTTTATCACTAGGAATCCTAAAATATGCATACATCATGTACAAAATTAAGTAAAAGGCTCATGGAAAAATTTATTTAATAATAATAATAATAATAATAATAATAATAAAATAATAATTTAATCGTTCACTTTGTATTCCATCGAAATCGTGTTCGCGCATCATAGATTCGACACCCCTGTTCTAAATGCTTCACATATATGTAAATAAAACTTTGTATTCGGCTGAAGAAAATATATGGGTACTTTTCAGTTTTGGTTGAAGTTTCAAAGCTGTTTGAATCCTGCTGTAAAATTCTCGGAGCTGCATCACGCCCTTCCCCCCCCCCCTTCCTCCTTCAACAACGTAGGCGGGCAAATACGTCACAATCATTGTGAAATTCAGCCACAACCTTGGTGTCACCTTCCGGCATTACGAGCGCAACACTGCTTCTACTGGGAGCCAGCCGACATTCTAGAGCCACAAATCAAAAACCAGGAAAACTGCGGATATCATAAACCATTTTAAGGGATGAGAGCAAGCCAGAATAAACTACAGCGAATAAACTACAACGTTATTAATCTACATTATTTATTCCACAAGATGACTCACGAATACAAGAAAGAGAAAAAAAGAAGCGTAGCCAGGATGTCGACCGCCAAGCCAAGGATGCTGCCTGCGGTGGTAATATATCAATAACACTGGCCAAACATGGTTTCAATTACTGTTCTCTGCTATTATTATCCAGACAGTGGCTTGTACAACAAATAAAGTTTATTGGGAAGTCCAATATCATCGTAATAAAGGATGTTAAGTATTAGGAGAGCATATATTCGCTTTTTTCTAGCTAAAAAGGACAGACTGATGTATCTTCGTAAAAGCGAAAAATGAATATCCTTATATGAAATCACTTTTTAGGTTCTTTTGAGGTTAAATAATGTAAATTATTAAAAACGTTGCAGTACTCGATTTTAATAATTCTACTTAGTGAACATTAATTGTTAATCCATCCTTACTGCTCAGGCATTTGTTTCATATCAATATTCTTAATACGAAGATTCTTGAAATTCAAGGTAAATGAAAACTAAGGCAAGTGAAATGTTGATACAAAAGGTCACCGAATTGCAAATAGCTTTTAACAGCTAATGGCTGTTGGAACCTTTGGGTATTCATAGAGAATCAACATTTAACTTGCTTCGGACTATACAGTTATTTAAAGATCATATAATATACTTCTTTCGACGCATAATATTTCATAAAATAGAGTTTTTCTCAAAATTACAATTTCACGCTTTCAAAGTGTTCCATGCATCTCTGTTATTGGTCAAGTACAACTAAATTTTGCCAGAATATGCAAAAGTATCTATTGTAATATTACAGGTGATAAAATTATCAACATTAATTTGTCAAAACATACTTTATGAAAAATATATACACAGATTTAACTTTGTAACTTATTAAAATTATCATAATACAGTAATCAAAGTTATTGAAATATTACCGTGTAAATAATGTATGTGTGTGATTCTAAGCTCTAATTCATAAAAAAAAAAAATAAAATAAAATAAAATGCCACTACATGTTTCTCAAATTAGAGGCACGTGGAACATGTTTAAATATATTTATATAGTAAAATTTATTAAACAATTTATATATTGCAAAGCATTTATCCAATTTGAACGAAATTTGATATTCATATTAACATAACAGCAATGCAATCACAGTAAAAAAAAAATCAGAAAAATGTATATGCAAAAATACAGAAATTTCAAATGTCACTGCCTTAGATGATGATGATGATATTAATAGGAGTACGCTTTGCTTTATAATTCAAAGTCTTCGAAATAAGAAAAATTACAAACTGTGTAAAATACATAAACCTGTACGAATGCTGTAACTTTTTACATTCTCTATATCTGCGAGTATAGCAAGTTCAAAAAGTACTGCATTCTAATTGAACATTCGATATCGAGATTTCACATATTTTGAAAACCTAAAAAAAAATATATATTTTTAGAAAAAAGTCTACATTCAAACATGAAAATTTCGATAAATACCAAACTTGGTATTTAAGTTCAGCAATTTCCTAACATATAATGAGAGATTTTTCAAGAAGTTTCCCTCTTTTCAAGTTACAATTTACCAGAAAAATGGATATTTGTATGACAAACTTATATCTTGAATTTTCTGCAAATAGTTCAGTGAAGTTCTCTTCATTCGAACGAATTGCACACATTTTTGTATTGTTGATAAACCGTGGGAGAGAGTAAATGTAATTAACTCTCGTTAAAACATAAAATATATCTGAAATAATTTTATTTTGAAAGCATTAACCTTTGCCATTGGTTTGAAGTCAGGCTAATGTATCATTTCTTTGTTTCTCACGATGTTAAGCAAGAGGTATGGAAACTCAAAGCCAGAGTATAGTAACCCGCTTTCTAAAGATTTGGCTGTCACCTCCTGTATCCTCCTTATGCCTTTCAACGAAATGAACCCGTTTTGTAAAAGTTTGATTAAAATGAAGTCAAAGAAAAATAAACTATTCAAATTATAACCTGCAGAATATTCAAACGCGAACGACAAGGACAGAGAAAGTAGTGTGAATATGGAACATTATACTTTTATTTTTACCTGGTTTATCTTTGAGGAAAGAAACCTGACGTCGAATCTTAGTATCTTACTATTTATTCTTTAAAGCTTTTATACTCATATGTCTCAGAAACGTCTTATATAGGCTTTATATAAGCAATAACTAAAAATAATCTAAATTCTGGGGAAAAAATAGAATCTGTGCGCGAGAATACGATGAAACAAGAAAGCAGAGGAGCAGATTTCTTAAACTACGACAGAGGGAGAGAATTGAAATTTAGTGTAGGGCACAGATAGTTAAAATTATACTCGCGATTCATTTGCATTTGCAAGTGCTGCTCCCTCTAGTTAGCTGTTCATTTTGTTTTTAGTGCGTGTTAAAAATTTGGTGTCTCGCGGAAGGAAAGAACGTTTAAACCCCCTTATTTTCAACTTAATAGTTAATTTATGTAGGAATCCTTTCATTGCTGTGCTGTCGCTTCTGATTTGGACTGTCCGATGTCTTATCTCATCTCACCACATCCCTTTCTCCAAGGGACGCTCCTTTCAGGAGGGTAGGTATAACACCCTCCCTTGAATGTGCCGAGTCCCCTCCGTACGCCCAATCCACTTAGTTTATTTTAAATTATTTATAAGCATACATTTAAAATGTATCATTATCTTTATCGAATATTTTTCATCTAAATTTGCGCATTATGAATGCATCATCATAATCAGCCTGTAATGATAAAGCGTTCAAATGTGCGTTTAGATGTCCCTATAATGAGCTGGGGTTGACGCGAAGGATCATGCTACATAATTTAATATGTTTTGGATTGCCAATGTCGAAGTGGAGGTGCATATGGTTGCAGATCAATAGCGTTTACTTTATTTGTTTCTCATTAGCCCAAGCAAAGCTAATATAATAATAATAATAATAATAATAATATTAATAATATTAATAATGATATCAATAATGATAATATTAATAATGATATCAATAATGATAATATTAATAATGATATTAATAATAGTATTAATAATAATATTAATAATAATATTAATAATAATAATCGACTTTATTTTAGCAGTCAGTGGAGACAAACCATTGTACTAACTATTTGAAATCATTTAAAATATTATTTTGAATAACAGTTGATATCAAACTAAACATGTTATTTGTTATTACATTATAATTATTAATGTTTTGTAATTTTTTCTTATCTGTAAATTTAGTAAAACAACTTTTAAAAATATTTCATACTGCGTTTCATCAAGCGGCTTTCGCTTAATCCCCCCCGACTACTAATGCTGGGTCGTAGCAAATACACTATTCACAATGAAGACGTAGCGTTAACATAATGAACATAAGCGCAAACAAGACAGAAGAGCATTCACAATGCAGCATGGAATTCTAGATCTAAAAATTACATGCGGAAACCGTTGAGCGCATGCGCACACAAGTTTCAAATTAAAATGATAATTTTATGCATGAATAAATGAATGTTTAGGGTAAATAGGAGACGAAAAGTATAGTATCAAGAAAACATCATATCAGCATCTGCGTCTGCATTTAGAATGTCAAAGCATGGCCTAATGGAGGAGTACTATTGATTGTACAGCAGATGGCGTAAAATCTCGAATCGCATAGAGAGAGAAATGTAGGTTTATGCGCGCAATACAAGAATAACGTTTCGAGTTTACAAACTCTTTCTTTACGTAGCGCGTTGCGTGACTATGTGAATACTTCCTAATAATTAACGCAGATGAAAAGGCTTGCGCTTATGCAGTGTCTGCATTTTTTTTTATTGTGAATGGGGTATCGCTGAACTGATGAATACTTAAGCTTTCCGTTGTACACTCAGTGGTTAATGATAGTAATGAATAATGCTTTGCTAAGGTCTTATTAAATGCTATTGATTTATTTATATTATATAAATACTTGTTAAACTAAGTGTTTTATATATATATATATATATATATATATATATGTGTGTGTGTGTGTGTGTGTGTGTGTGTGTGTGTAGCTGATACATTTTTTTGTGTGCCCTTAGTAATTAACATGTCTATAACTAAACAAAATAATAAAAAAGTGCATCGTTATTGCAGTAGGTTCTTAGAAATTTGTAGAATAAAAGAAAGTAGAAAAGCGCACAAATGAACCTGCTGTTGGTTGCATGCAAGTATTACGTAGGCCACAGCTGGGCGTGACAGGAGAGGGGGAAGTGACTCGCGAAACAATATCACCTTGACTGCTGGAAATTTAGCGTGGGTTGCTGATGGTGGGTTGGCTACAGGTTTCCTCTTATAAGGCCCGCTGAAAAGTAATGGCAACATAGTTATTTGCCAACACAACATAATGACGCACATTCCAAGAAAAAGCACAGATCTGGCACTGCAACTCATGTTGTTATCAATAATTTCTAGTTAACAATGGTGCATTCAACAACTCTGTATTAAGATGTCATAATTAGTAAAGTTTAACAAAGATATTCGTTATTAAGGAACTAAGAGAATTTTAGCACCACTTTAGAAGTACAAAATAACCAAAATTGACAGGAACATAACGTTGTTGACAAAGCTTAAGAAACCTTAAGACTGTGACTACGTAAACCCACATAAATATAGCGGGTGGAGTGGTGAGTTAAGAGTCTTTATTAGCATCCATCCTTATATTTGCTATTACTGACCAAAAGCTGTTCAGTTTAATTCCTTTTCTTCTTTCTTTTGGGGAAGTGTGCGACCTTCGAAAACCTTGGATAAGCAGCAGAGAAAGTAAAATGTACGAACAGGGATATGTTGCGCTCCACGTTTATCCCTTTCCGAAGCACTCAGTGCAATTTTTCCTGGGTTTAATACATCTAAAAATATTTTTGAAAATATAGAATTCTTATTCTTTCCCGTATTAATTCTTTAAAAATATACTTTGATATAAATATTTAATGTTGTTTCACACTGATGTCCGAATTTGCTGTGAGAGCTAAATATAGAAACAACACCTTATTCAAATTATATTTCACTATTTACCCAATAGTTTGTTGCGAATATTGCCCTATGTGATGTATTCATACACCTCGAAAACTGCAACTCTTTACATAACTGAACACGGCCAAGTTATAAAGCGAACGATCGTGCTCCCTACATGAGGAAACTATATAATACGATCGTGATATATAGGGCCGTGACAGGGATTACCTTATAATTTAAAGACCCTATATAAAGGGGCTAAGCATTCCAAAGCAAAATTTACGTATTTATCGGTGCATCAACACATACATTTTGTTCATATGCTTCCTAAAATGAAAATTTAATTATGATCTTTGAATAAGTATGTATCCAACTAGTGTATAACTCTGTGGATTATGACATGAGTGACAGGTACTTAGCGCATGAACGAGATGAAATGAGGTAACTTACACGAATAGCACAAAAGGATATTAATGAGATGCATACAAAGTTTTACGCAATCCTAACATTGTGAACTGATAAATTCAAAATTCAAGTTCATTTTATGTTATTGTTAGCTAAAATTGACGCCATTGTTTAACAACGACAGGGATAAACTTATCAGTTACAATGTTAGTTTACAGCACCAAGCGAAATTTTCTTTATTTATAAAATCACCTAATCGTTTCCATAGGAATGAAAATGCCGATATTAGAGAAGTCTTTAGAGTTTTTCAGGTTAGGAGGGAATTAAAATGGAATCGATTATAACGGAATTAGTTTCAACAATTTGAACTAATTTACTGCTAAATAAACTTGATGGTACTCCTTCTAAAAAGTACTACTTAGCAGAATTTGGGCTACCATAACGTGTGGTTTGCACATCATGCTGAATTGCATTAAAACTTTTTATAAATAAAAATAATTAATCGTAGCACCACAATATCGAAAAAACAAATGAAGAAAAATAAAATCAAATACTTGTTTTATGGGCAGCCAAGGCAAATATAGCCTAAGGCCTGACGCCATAAAGAGACCACAAGACTCTCTTGCTTCTGGATTTAATCTGATATTAGCTTAATGTGTGAACCAGATTCAAAACGGTTACCAGAAATATATTCATCTCAGCAATCCTGAAATTATTGATTCGATACCAATCTTCATCATAATCAGCCCTAAGCAACCCCCTCATCCCGTTGCTGGTGGGGGATGTATATTGATTTCAGAGACATTAATGAATCCTCGTAATTACTGATTAGCTAAAGAGGAAAGTCATGATTTAATATCGCATTCAAGTAAAAATATATACTTTACGTTCTCTACTATGCATTACACCCAAAAATCCGATGTCAGGATTATTTTATCATTATTATTATTATTATTGCTATTATTATTATTATTATTATTATTATTATTATTATTATTTATAAAACCATTTCTACTATTATCTTGTTAGCATGAAGTGGATAGTGGATAGTATAAGATTTTGATACTATCTTATGTGTTACACTCACATGACTTTCTCTAGCTGTTCATACATAAGATTCTTCTTCTTTCTGCACCTTGCTAATCGAGGTACTCATTACCACAATGTTCTTATTATTTAGTTCCGTATAAGTAGGAAGAAAATAAGGGAATACACTAGGCTAAACCAATAGTCAAATGTTTTAAAAGATGTCGTTATGCGATTGTCATCACAAATCGTTTCTTTTCTTGGCCAGGAGTAGAAAAACGGACACTCCCGTCTGAGAAAAGTATAAGTACTTCACAACTGAAACTAAGAGCAATGAATACCTCGAAAACGGTAAGCTCCACGAGAAAAATGTATATGAGATAATTTGTGTATTTTAATAAGACCTTAATTTTTTGTATAGTAAGTTTTTGTCTATCTCTAACGGTTTACTAGTTATGCCAAATTAAGCAAAATTCATCCAGAATAAACAGGTCTTCAGAAGCTTATCCGAGAAAATTCAAGATATACATTTCATTTGTTAGGTAAATATCTTTAATATATGATATTTTAATCAAAATCGTTAGAGCCATTTTTAAGAAAATAAAAATTTTCGAAAAAAGTTCCATGTAAAGGGTAGCTTGGGGTGGGGGGATTTTTCTCAAAATCTTCGTGTCGCATCCCTGGAAGATAATAAACTTAAATACCAAGTTTGGTATTTTAGCTACTTTTCGTTTTTGAGTTATCGTATTCACACACACACGAATACACGGACACACACAGACCTTTTTCTGAAAATGCTTTTTTTGGATACAGGGGGTCCTAAAACATGTATTTCCGGTGAAATCTCGGTGTCGAATTTTTGGGTGAAATACAAACTTCTCTATCCCTATGTACATTGAACATGTGGGGCTAGAGAAAGTAAAAATAAATAGTTGCAGAATAGGTAGATAAGGTCATGTGACTTTCTCATTAAACAGTTAAAATTCTCCCAAATATGCATTTATATGCATTATCACTGCTCAAACCATCTGTGAAAGTGTGGCAAGATATAACATTTCCGTATTGCTTCAAATGCATAAAAAAAGAACGGGCTTTGGTATCATCGTAGCTCCTGCAATGAAATTAGTTTCCAATCATAAAGCTGGTTGATTCTAATTTAGAAACACCTATGTACTCGCTTGTATAGCATTACATTTTTACTTTTCTACACGTACTATGTACATAGCGAATAGAGGAAGTACTGTATTACACCCAAAATTCGATACAGAGATTTTATCATAGATATATGCTTTGGGGCCCCTGGGTCAAAAACAAACATTTTTGGAAAAAGGTACGTGTGTCTGTAGATAGCATAACTAAAAGACCGTTAACTACCAAACTTGGTATTTAAGTTTTGTATCTTCCAAGGATGCGACACGAAGATTTTCAAGAAAATGCCCCCATCCCAACTACTTTTGATTTTCTCAAAAATGGATCTAATGATTTTGATTGAAATACTGTATATTAAAGACATTTAAAAGACAAATAAACTGTATATCTTCGATTTTATGCGAATAGCCTCTGAATACCTGTTTATTCTAAATGAATTTTGCATAATTGGTAAACTGCAAGAAATAGACAAAAACCTACTATATATAAAACGTAAATGTCGTTAAAACACATAATTTATGTCACATACGTTTTTTGTAGGGTTGACCGTTTCCGAGATATTCCTTGTAATTGATTTCAGTTTTAAAATACTTAAAACTTTCCTCACTCGAGGGCCTGTCAACTCCTGTTGTCAGGCAAAGAAGCGGATTTCAATCCTATAGCAATCAGCTTTTAAAAGATTTTGACTATCGTCAAATTGCCTAGAGTATTCCCTTATTTACTGTTTACTTATAAGAAAGCAAGCAATAAGACTATTTCTGCTAATGGTTTATCTTGGTTAGCATGAATTAAATATAAGAATAAGCTTTTTAACTATAATTTGTTACATAGATGTATAGAAAGTCATGTGAATGGAAAACATTCGATTTTTTAATTTGTTTATTGTCGTCTCAACTATAGTCATATCGCGACTACTTTATTATAAAATATAATTACAACAAAAAATACAATGCTTTCAAACAGCGATAGTACGTTCAAGATTAAATTACAAAGAGAAAGCGACATAATTACAATGCAAAACACAATATTTTGCGGCACTAATAATGGAATCAACTAAGTTTCACTAACTGTACTGAATGTAAATGCACAATTTTATCATTTTCATAAAATTTAAGGTCCGGTATTTTCTGAGTTTAGACAGATCCTTTTCGATGTAAAACTTTCTTTTTTGAAGGAACATACCTACATACACATTATATGACTAATGATATCTGCATCGAATTTAGAGCGTAGGATGGACAGGATAGAATCACACATGGGCGTACTACTACAGCCACTTAAGCCTTGCAGGCGTTTTGTGCCTACTTCATAACGGAAAAGGAGTTGAAAGTAGCCGACACAAATCCCCACGATAACGCCACCCACAGATCATTTTCCCCTGAATATTAAAATGACACAGATTCCTTCTTCCGCAAGAAAGACATCTTACTTCACAAGGGATGTAAAGTGCATCATATACATGTAGGTGTGTGTGTATAAATAAATATATATATATATATATATATATATATAATTTATAATATATTCAGCGTGAAGTGAACATTTATATCAGCATTTGGGGACGTGATGATATATTATTTGC
This sequence comes from Hymenopus coronatus, assembly GCA_030762935.1. Taxonomy (NCBI): domain Eukaryota; kingdom Metazoa; phylum Arthropoda; class Insecta; order Mantodea; family Hymenopodidae; genus Hymenopus; species Hymenopus coronatus. The sequence goes on along the minus strand of CM060896.1, from coordinate 117,991,643 downwards.
AGTTTTTTCGCTATTTTCTAAATCTTAATCCACGAGGAAAATTTCACGTCTTCAGGATGGCTGTTATTTCCTATCTCAAAAGTTCGGTTATTTACGTAACAGGTCACACGGCCAACTCTCCTTTGTATCCTGCCCTGTGATGTCTGTATGTAAACACAGCAGAGACAAAGCTCAGGTCTGTTCAAAACATTACACCCTAAAATTTGTAGTTTATTTATGATAATGATATAAGTAAGCGAACAAAATGAGATACACTTGCGTGTTATACCACTGTTCTCTGTTAAATATCACATTCTTTGCACTTATGCAACTCCCACCACTATATAAACATACACAGTACTCGATGCGATATGAAAATAAATATTTTAACCTAACAATATACTGATTACTTGAAAATATTAATTCTATGTCATCTTTTTGCTTTGGAAATAATTGAAAACAATCATCATATTCAGTTTTACCGTGTAAGTTTTAATCCTTGGTACAACAATTTCATTAAAGGTCTTCAAATATTTCCTTTTCCAACAGTCTGTAATTCCGTGGTAATTTTGTAGCCCTGCTTATACCCACCGTTTCTACACATTCCTTTCACTACAGCCTATATCTTATTCGTTTAGGCTTTCTATTTTAGTTTGCTTGTTGTTTTTATATCTTCTTTATGTTTTTAATAAATGAATTTAATTCAGGAATATAAATTATTTTTTGTTTAACTATAAAACTATTTTTTTCTTCTATAGATTTATTACCCTAACTTGTAAAAATTAATTTTATAAATTCTACTCTTCTTTTTTGATACTTCATTAGTACTCAACTTTCAATCCATGCAGCAGCGTTGGGATTTCCACCACTTTGTAAAGTTTTAGTATGTTTCTTTAATTTTTTAAACTTGTTTTGTGCCACAAATTGTTTCAAATTGCTTAATTTGCTGTTTATGCCTATTATACCCAAGATGAGTAATTACGCAGCTGCTAAATAGATTTATTTTCAGGTCTATTTAAATTAAAATCGTGTCTTATAAAAGCCAACACTTCATTTCAATTATACTTCTATATTACATTCCTTTGAAATATTATTTAATTTATAATCTTTTTGTAGGAAATCCCCCGAATTGCAGTTAAAATCTCATTTCTCTGAACAATAATATCTCAAAAGTTCTTTTCCTTATTTTATAAGAATCCAATGCTAAGAATATTTATTTTTCTTCCCTTCTGTTGTATATAATGGCCAGAATGTCTTAAAGAGCTCCAGTTACTTTCTAGGCTATATTACGGAATAGAAAGAACCGAAAATTTTCTCTCTCTATTTCTACTACCGAGAGAATCTATGATACGAAAAAGCGCCTAAGTGCGAGTACGAATACCAATTAAGGATATGCAGACTAAGTATTCCAATTAATAAAACTGGCGCAAAAAATTACGTCAATCGCTGATCACTTAGTTAAAATAAATCCCAATTAGTGACTATACTTATAGTAAAGTTTTAAAAACCACAATTACTCAGTGTGTAGAATACCTTTAAGAGGAATAACTGATTAATGATATTTTAGTGTGCATTTTAAGAATGTTTCTATGAGAATAAAAATATCATCGTATATGAGTGATTATCGAGTAATGCTAACACAAAAAAGCGCTTCCGTTCTTGAATAAAAAGGATTTTACAGCTATTCGTATAATAAAATTTACAGTTTATTGGTTTATTTTCTTGAAAAAATTCGTGTTGTATCCTTGAACGATACTGGACTTAAATAATAGTTCATTCTATTCTTTCTTCATCCAAAATAGAAAATAACCAGATGTGTTGGAGTCTAATTATATGTTATAGATAAGGATTACCTGCAAATTGGTGGTGGGTAGAGACAATCACGTGTGTTACGCCTAAAACTGTTTTCCAACTCTCAGCATGTACTCGCATGTAGGTATATAATTACAAGCCATGTGACTGAAAATCAACAATGTATATCAAAGATAGTAAGGTACACAAGACAGCTGGTGTCAGCACATGATAGCAATAGAGCCAAAGAAATTTAGCTGTAGGTGATTGGAATCTCGTTTCCTGGTTTTAGTTCATGTGGAGGCGAACATGTATCTTTCGACATTTGCTGCCCACACCACAATTATGCCATGCATGAAAGTAGACTAAAGCCAGTATTTCAAACGTCACCCGACAAATATCACTAGGACATTGCATACGGAAGAATAAAGTGCAGCGAAGCATTTACTCATCTGCCCACAGAAATATTTATGTTGGTCTGGGTGGCTCGGTTAGGCGCTGATTCCGAGATCGCGCATTCAAACCCGGTGTAGACCACTGGTTTTTAAATACATAAGCATCCCTAAGTCAGGAGATTTGTAAAAGAACTCCTGCAAGACAAAATTCCGGAATACCGGCGGCCCTGATATGATCCGGGCTATTGGTGGCATTGTTAACAAACAATATTTAGAAACATTTAGACGATCGACATGCCAGAATTCTTGGAATTAAAAAGGTGCACATGCAATTTTGATTAAAAGGGGAATTATAATTAAATTGTTCCAAGTTCCTGTTTTTATAAAGTAAAATATTTCGAATCTATGTAGTTGCAAATATGCACTGTAAGTAAACCAATCTTTAAAATATTTTTAAATTAAAGTTGTGTTAAATTTGATGCATCAACGTTATAAACGCTCTTCTCCAAAGTACAATTTTTATATACAATCAAGAAAAACTATTAAAAGGCTTTGACTATATTTGATTCCTCTCCACCATAAATGTCTTGTAGGGACATGCAATAGGTACTACTATTATCTCATTTAGAAAAAATTGGTACATATCTACTTTTTCTACTTTGTACACAGCACTTATGTAGAGAATATTTTGCATTCCATCCAAAATTCAATGCCGAGATTTCATTTAAAATAAACGTTTTGATTTTATCGCAAATGGCTAAAAGATTTTGGTTAAAACACCACATACGTTTAAGACATTTTTATGAAAAATAAAAGGCATGTCTTGAATTTTTAGGGAATAGCCTCTGAAGTTCTCTTCATTCCTAACGACTTTTGCTTTACTCGTAAACCTTAAGAGAAATACAGCATATTTCTACACTAAGGATATGGATCTCATTAAAGCACACAATTTGTGTCGCTTATTATGCAGTCAACCATTTTCAACATATTCTTTGTAATTGGTTTGAGTTTTAAAATAGGAAGTCGTTATTCGCTTCTTTATTTTTCTTTTCATCCCCTGATTATAAAAACAAAACGGAACAGCGACCATCTGTTGAAAATTTTGCCTCACTTAAGCTTACTATATTACACAACTTACAGTTTACTTCAAATAAAATATGTAATACACCCATTTATTCAATTATTAATATCGATGAATATCGAATAAACAATTAAGAGCAATTTGTAGAAGATTGGGTACAAAAGTCATGTGAATGAAACGCAGTTTCAAGTATGTATTAACAATGTTGAAATAGTCAGAAAATAAAAAAGAATTGATTTATTGTTTTACCTAAAATGCATGTTGCAGAGAATTTTCAAATTCTATTTTTTGAATTACGGTTTCATAAAATTTTTAATATCATGGAAAGTAATTATTACATAGATTTGAAATTTTGTAATTGAGTTCTCCAAATCACAGGAAACGTGTGCGAAAATGTTAAACTAAACCTCTTCAAATTACAGAGATTAGTAAATTCAATTTCAGCAAATTCTATCTCGTATAAACGATTGTTTATTAGGATTGATAAAAAGGCAGAATTATTATGGAAACGCTTGACTAAGGAGAGCTTATCATTCCTATTGTTATTCTTTTTTTCTCATTCTCTTTAAAATTTACAAAAATGTATTACAACATATGCATTTATAATTTTGAAAGGCTTTGAAGAGTAATTTAAAATCGGATGATGGTTATCAAAAGAGTTCAAAATGATAACATTGACTATTATTATACATTAAAATTTTTTCAGTAACAAACACATTATTTAAGTGTTGGAGAAAATATATTAAAGTAAATAACTTATAAACGCAATATTAGCTTTTGTTTTCAGTTTATTTAGTGCGTACTTATATCAGGTAAACAAAGTATGGCATTCGACATTCATATTTTCCCAGATATAGGTATGTTTTAGGATTCCCTGAATAAAAAAATACAAATATCTATTTACGTGTCTGAACAGCAAAATTGAAAATCTAAGTCAGAAATACCCCAAACTGCATATTCAAGTTCAGCTTATTTTAAGAATGTGACATAGCTATTTTTAAGGGAAATCCTGCCCCCAAAATATGTTGTGCAAGAGCACTTTTCCGTTGTTTTTATTCTCTCAAAAATTGTTGTAATTATTTTGATTAAAACACCGTACAGTGTTTAAGTAATTTGCTCGGCAAATATATCTTTAATTTTCTGCAAGTAAACACTGAAGTTCTTTCTATTAGAATGAATTTTAAATAATAAAATCACTGACATGTGTGATCTACTGTCAGGAAAATTAAATATGATGTCGTGAGACCTTAATATGGAATTTCAATAAAATTGCTAATGATTCCGGACTAACATTTTTTCCGCTAGATGAAGGCCTATTTTCATCAACATTTTGGTATTATTCTAAAGGTCTACTCTTCTAAAAGCTGTAATATAATTATGTAAACGTCACATAAGTAAAAGTTGAAAACTCGTGCCAAGAAACTTCTTGTAAATAGATAAGAGCTTTTTATATTATTTTGAACAGTTTTTTCTCAAATAAATTGTGTGTTATTTCTGAAATATTGAACATACCTAATTTAAATTATAAGATCTCCCTATAGTAATTATAGATAAAACTGCATAGATATTTGTCATGTTTACATATATGGAACTTCAAGGTTCTCTTTCTCCTGTTTCACATATGCTAGAAATTGCCACTACTACTAGTAAACAATTGAATAAATACCTTTGTCCCGAAAGTTAACACAGGGACTTTCCAGGCAGAAACAGAAACATTTACAAACAATGGGTAATAACAGACCGTTAAACCTTAATTAGTCTCTGTCACACCTTGCGAAAATGTTCTCAGACGTTTAACCGAGAAAGCATGAATAAAATATTGTCTCCACTGTTTATAATGGAGCACCAAATTAAATGTCTAAAAAACACTCCAATGAAAAAAGAAAATTGGTGTATTATGTAAGAGCATTTCCATTCCAAAGTAGATGATGTAATTCAAGGCTAGAGATTCATGTAAATGGTGTCTCCTACTTACTATCTACATTAAAGCAATAATCATTCTTATCAGCAGGAAATGTCGCACGCACTCTCTCTAGTAAGTTGGGTTGCCTGCATTAGCAGGGGCTTTAACAACTTGAATTTTTTGTACCCCTAATATCTACAACTTCTCTAGTTTGCTGAAAGCTTTACATCAAGGGTTATCAATCTGGTACACAATGATGATTAGGAAACTTGCTTGTTTTCCTGCCCGTGCAATTGCGATTTTATAGAATCGAGGTGGAGAAGAATTACGAAACAGGTATTCTTCTCCACTGTCATCTCAGTCGGAATTTTATATCGGTATTTTCTAGAAAAGAATGTTTTTTTTCATTTTGACATTGGAAGCATCATAATATACTTTTACATAAATTACAACGAAATAACTTGTTTTAAAGCGAAAGATGACTGAAAAGTTAAACATTTGAATGTATTATTTTTGGTTCCAATAAAATGTTAGATCTTAGCTTATAAAACCGATTCAATTATTCCTTTCTAATGTTAAAAGACACATATACTGTACTTAAAAGGTTTATCATATGCAGTCTAATAATAGACATCGTTTATTTCAGTCGCTATTTTGTACCATTTAAATGTTTTTAGCATTGCCGTCACAGAACTCCGCTTTTAAATTCCAACCCATGCATTCATCCTTAAATGAATTATAAAATATTATATATAAACCAAAGACAAAACTAAATGATATAAAGCGTTAAATAAATATATAACCAAGTTAATCTGAATTTTTATGAATTAGAATATATGCCGAAAACAAAAAATGATTTGCTCCTGTTTAAACGGCCAATTTTTAAAATGACAAAAAATTTTATCACAGATTTGTTTAACATAATTGTAATAGAAAAAAATATTCCTTAAAAATAAATTAGAAAGTTTTAAAGTTCACTCTTATTTCTTAAACAAAGTCAAAGCTTAACATTTTGATTTAAAACTTTTCCTAGGAAAAAGTATTTAGCATGAAGAAAATTCTTTCGATTTCTTCTACCTTTAAATAAGGTATGTGAATAACAACAATTGCATGTCTGCCTTATGTTTAAGACGTCCCGAGTTAAAATCTCAGAGAGTTACCGGATAAGGTATTCTGGGGTTTTCTCTTATCCTGGAATGCCGAGTAACTTTAAGCGCCAATACTCTTTTGAGAATCGGTTCACCGAGTTCTTCGTCCGATATGACCTACCTAGTTAAAGGGCGTTAAGCTTTAAAAGCTATTGCATCATGAGGAATAGTATACAACAACAAAAATCAAACTTTAAAAAGTCATGTGCTGTTGTCCATTTAACGTCAAGTTTGGGCACTTAAATGGCACAGGGGCAAAACGGCAATAAAATTTAATTAGCATTACGACTAATTACCAACAATTTTGTATTGAGTAAAACGCTTAAACCCAACGTATCCAGGGGTAGTGGCAGTGAAATAGATATCCACATTTTACAATGATTTTTAACGTAATTTCTGTGTGGATTGTAATTCAGTTGTATGTCAAACTCTAAAGCCTCAGAATGTCGCTTCGAGACTCCATTTAGTAGTATAATTTAGCGGAGCGAAAAAGCCAAGGTGTGAATCGTAAAATCGGAATTGCTTCTCAAGACAGAGAACTATGAATGATGAATTATTACTATTTACATAACCGATCTCAGTCAGTCCTGTTAGTATTCATAGACAGTTCTCATTCACATAAGCTGTGGTGTGAATAACTATTACTGACTGTTACTTAATACGTAAATGGCACAGTAAACATGTCTAATGTTTATTTACCTGGAAGGACGTGAAGATTTATTTCTAACGCAACGTGCACGTACCAAATTCCGTTACGTTCCAAGTGTTTGACAGATTACTTAGCTGAGGACAGCGATGGCTGTTAACTGCATCTTTACTCGTTAATTGTTGTATACTTAGTGTTGTCAAAGTAGGTAAGATGTAGATTTTGGTTTCGTATAAATATTTATTGCTCTTAATTTTTAAAAAAAATTCAAAGGAAACTGAAAATGTGATGCTAGCAACAAAACTTTTTAAAATATTATATTTTAGAAAAGTGACGAAATTTTCCTTGCGCGTGCTTTGTACATTAAAGATTCTTATTGAGAATCACTGGGAAATACAAATTTAGCAAATAAAGCATATCTGATGCATCATGTTCACATGACTTTCTCTATCTGTTCTGCAAACAAACTATTCTTATTTTATCTACGAAATACTAATCAAGATAAAGTTTAGCAGAAATAGTCTTATTGCCCAGTTCCTTATAAGCAGAAGAAAAATAAGGGAATACACTAGGCTAAAATGACAGCCAAATATTTTAAAAGATGTTGCTGGCGATTATCATCGCCAGGAGTAAAACAAGAGAGAGACATGAAACACATGAGGAGTTCCAGATTAAATAAGTTTCAATAATTTTAAAATTGAAACCAATAACATGGAATATCTCTGAAATGATTAGCTCTACAAAAACAACTGTATATGATATAAATTGCGTGCTGTAATGAGATCTACATTTTATTTTTTTGCATAGTAAGTTTTTGTTTATCTCTTGTAGTTCAATAGTCATACAAAACTCATTCATAATGAAGAGGACTTCAAGGGCTACACCCAACAAATTCAGGATATACATTGTATTTGCTATGTATAGATATTTAATATACGGGATTTTAATAACAATCATGTCATTTTTTTAGAAAACCGAAAAATGCTCCATGTGTGCTTGGGGTGTGGGGATTTTCCTAAAAATCCTTGGAAGTTACTAAACATAAATTTCAAGTTTAATATTTAACAAAGTTTTCGTTTTTGACAAGCTCTCTAAACAAACACACACATACAAACAAACATGGGTCTTTTTCTAAAAATGCTTTTGGATTCACTGATGCACTAAACCTGTATTTCTAGTGAAATGTCGGTTGCTATCAAATTTTTGTTGTAATACAATACCTTTCCTACATAGTGCAAATATGCTAGAGAAGATATAAACGAATACATAGACAAACCATATGAATGTAACAAACATCTCTCTTTTTACTCCAACAAACAACTATTTATTTCTCCCACAAACTGATTACAATCCGAATCTCCTAAATATAACGATTTCGTCAAAGTTTACGGTACTAAATACACTAGGCTAAAGCGATAATAATCAAACCTTTTAAAAGCTGGTTGCCATATGGTTGAAACCCGTTTCTTTGCATGGCCAGGAGTTTACAAATTCCGGTATGAGAAAAGCATTTTAAAACTGAAACCAATAACAAAGGAAATGTCACAAATGGTAAATTGCAAAAAAAAAAAGTATATGACATAAATTGTATGTTTCACGAGGTCTACCTTTTTGAAACAGTAAGTTTTTGCGTATTTTTTACGGCTTAACAGTTATGAAAATTCAGAAAAATTCATCCAATAACGAGGTCTTCCAAGGCCAAGACTATTCGCAGAAAAGTCAAGATAAACACTGTATTTGTCGTGTAAATCTCTTTAATATGCGGTATTTTAATCAAAATCGTTATAGCCAGTTTTTAGGATATAAAAAAATAGACATTTTTTCCATGTAAAGGGTAGTTTGAGGTTAGGAGCATTGTCCTCAAAAGCTTCATGTCGCATCCTTGAAATACACTAAACTTGAATACCAAGTTTGGCTTTTTACTGACTTTTCGTTTTCGAGTTATCGTGTTTACGGACACACACATGCAAGACCTTTTTCTAAAAATGCTTTTTCTGGATACATATTTCAGGAGAAATCTCGGTATCAAATTTTTGGTTGCAATACAATGCATGTTTATACCCTCTAGCATGGAATTTGCACAGGTGCTAGAAAAGTAATAAAAGGACAAAGTTATCGTTTGATGGAGTTTCAACATGAATGTGATCCACAAATGTGACATCTTGTTCAGTAGTGTATCCTCAGATGACAAATCTGTAATATAACTCAATATGATTTATTCCGCTTACAAGTATAAGGAAATCGTGCTTGGCGTTTTACATTTATATAACGAAAATTCATGTATCACGCGTGTTAAGTGGTGTGACCCAAGTGGGATTCGAATCCGTTCTCATCGTAGGTAGTGATAACCAACGCCCTATCCACCCATGCTTATTGGTGCATTAACCGTTTAACCTATAGGTGCTATGTAAAATACTTGATTTTCTTCTAATTACCACACTAACGAGTACGACAGGTATGAAAATGAAATTAAACGGAAGGCAGGTGTCAGTGTTGGGGTCACATATTTACTTTATGAGTATCGTAGCGTTTACATTACCATTTATGGTGCTGGATCGTTTTCGCTGAGGTAAAAATTATGCATTCCTTTCACAAGAACTCTGTTCCCCGAAGCTTCTAATAATGGTTCCGAGTTCAGGTTTATCCATCTGTACAGTAATAAAGGAATTGCCCACTGAAGAATTCATAGGCCCTTGGGTTAAATACTTTTTTCAGAAGATTGAACTTGTAACTGCATACCATAAAGCATTAGTATTATGGCAATATGCAACTAACTTTTGTACAGTTTTATCAACATTTAATTGTAGTCAGCAATTTTCATATTTATAATCCTGCATGAAGTCCTTTGAAACAAAGATTTCCAGATCGCAAATTCCAGTAAAATTCTCTCCCAGGTAACTTATTTAAAATGGTAAATTTATTAGTTGTCTTCGTATGTACAAACATACGCTTAACCCATTTACGGCTTAATAAAGTAGATTAATATCTACTTTTAATCAAATTCTGGTCTTCTGGTGACAGACGTGAGCACAAACCATTACATCATACAGTGACTGAAAGAGAGGTATACAAATATGTTAAATATAGTATGTCCACTGCCCTGAATTCCATTATTGTTGTGGTTTTTCTTTTCTTTTCCTTTTGCAACGAGGATGAATATTAAACACAATAAATATATCTATATATTTCCTTATATCGTTTTGTAGTCAATGCTCTAAAGTTTATCTTCAATTCAGAAATATTCAGCTGTATTTTGCACAAATTTTACCAATTTAAAATGTCCATAACATTTGTTCAACTCTTGTGTAAAGAGTTTCAATTCTATAAGATGCGATGTTTTGCCCAAACATTTAAAATGTATAAGAAGCTCTCCACCTAAACTGCTTTTAATTTCGTACCAATTTCAACGAATATGGATTATTTCGGCAATTTTCTTCAAACTCTAGCGGATTCTTTCCCGCTGCTGTCCACATTTGGGTGATGTATCACTTCATCTCCATCCCGCAGAGGAGAGGATCTTCAAGAAAATTCTCGCCATGAACTACCGTTTAATGAAACATTTCATTGGTTGCCATTTTCTCAAAAAGGACTATTAATTTTATAAAAAACTACAACGTGTTTAAGATACTTTCATTTCTAATAAAACCCATATCCTGAATTTTCTTTGAATAGCCTTGAAATCCTCTTCATTATACATTCAATATAATTGTGTAACCGGCAAACAAGTAGGGCTAAACAAACCTAACTTTAGTAAAATGTAAAAGAATGCATCTACAGTCTGATAGGCTAAACGCCGCAAATATTACCTCAGATGTTTAAGGCGGCATATCAACGGGAGGAAAATAATAGGATATATAACAAAGCAGTTAGTTTTTGTATAATGATACAATACTTTTTAAATATTGTTGTTACATCTTTAAAGTTTCGCTAGTTGAACTTTATGCGGACTCTTTAAGGCATTTTCATGTGATTATCACTCTTTTCGCCCGCAAGGGTTCGTTAGTAACAGCAACTTATATGACCATTTTTTGTCTGTCTGCTTCTTTCTTTTCTACTTTAACGTCTTTTAAACTGTAGGAAATATCGGACATTAATGAAATGGGTGAAATGATGCTCAAATGAGCTTGGGTCCCTGGAGTTTTTTGAGTTATTCGACATTCGTCTTCTCAGGATAAGGGAAAACTTCAGAAAAAACACCTTAGGCGGGTAACACCCTAACCGAGATTCGAACTCGGTATCTCTTCATATGAGACAGACATACTGTCCCATACTACCGAGGTGGGAGTAGTATTTTATTTTCCGTATTACATCCATATCATTGTTGTTTAACTTGAGATATTTCTAATAAAAGCCCTATCGTTATTAACGCAGGAATGAAAACCATGGTTAATAAGGAATAATGTTAGGTTCCTCATCTTCCTTATGGCATCGCATGACAACTCCCTTCCCCAGTTGTAGTTATAATTTACAAGTTACAGTTCAATTATTAAGATGTACTCATAGCAAATACTGAAACTGAATACACCAAGTTTTATCGAACTGCTTCTGCATCAACATTTTCAATTTTGTATGGTGTTTAACGTCCGCTTTTACTACATAGGCACAGCAGGCGATGACAGTGATTTTCATGAAATGAAGATGGAGCACTAGTGGAATGCGATGGCAGGGGAAAATCGGAGAATCCGGAGTAAAGCCGCCTCTGCACCGCTTTGTTCATCATAAACTCCACATACACCCGCCTTGGTGAGAGGCAAATGGGGGAACTATTTGGCCACGGCGCGACCACATTTTCAATCCCTGCAGAGCTATAGCTACATCAATATTCTACAGCGAGTTTTAAAGATAAACCGGCAGATGTTGGCACAATCAACACCTCGTGCCAGATTATTGCAGAAGAAACATTGTACACCTATTAGAGCATGGCTTAGTTACCAGTTACACTTTCTTTAGCAGTGAGTTTACACTCACACTTTCTCACTCTTAACAGATTTGGACTATTTATTCCTCTCAGTTCGAACATGACGCACCATAAATTAGAGATTCTCATGATAATCCATTGAAAAAGGAAATATGGTTAAATATTTGATTATTTCACATTCGTAATTATGCAGGATATCTGTGCGACTATGTACGAGAGTCGTTTTTTTTTCGACCTCCAATAGGTTATAAATAAAATACAAGTTCATAGAAAACAATTATTTTATTACTAAAAGTTTTGTACACTTACGGTTACCGAAAAGATTGAGACATTTATCGTATCTGTGCTCAAGCTTTGCAATAAGCGCTTCAAAAAATGTTACCGCCAATGATTTCAAATGAGCATTGACGTTGTTTTGAAGATCTTCGTTGGTTTAACAGTGCTGCCCTCCTAACTATGCCTTCAGTTCAGGGAAAAGGAAGTCGCTGGGTGCCAGGTCAGGACTGTACGGCGGATGATCGAAAATGTCCCATTGAAATTGTTCAAGGAGCCGATGGATTGTGCCAGCAGTGTGTGGACGAGCGCTCTCATGGATTAGCACAATTCCTGAAGTCAACATTCCTCTTCGTTTGTTTTGAATGGCTCTCCGCAAACGTCGTAAAGTACGAAGATCTTCAAAACAACGTCAATGCTCATTTGAAATCATTGGCGGCAACATTTTTTGAAGCGGGTATTGCAAAGCTTGTGCACAGGTATGATAAATGTCTCAATCTTTTCGGTGATTATGTTGAAAAGTAGCCATAAGTGCAGAAAACGTTTAGTAATAAAATAACTGTTTTCTATGAACTTTTCTTTTATTTATAGCCTATCGGAGGTTGAAAAAGAAACCCGGCCCTCGTATAAGCTTTATAATGAACCATGATGCACAATACATTAGTCGCCGTGCTTCTAAAAGGAAAAGCCTTAGGAATGTAATTGCGGGCATAATTTATGGGCTATTTTATTAAATTACAGGTATAAATATTCCAAATCGTGCAAAAGTAAATTTAATTGTTAAATCATCATAAATGTATAGCATTTCAGTTTAAAAAATCTGATATGTTCCGTTCACTACACTATCACTACCTCTTGCTTCATCGCAAGTAGAAGAGAAATAAGGGAATTCATTACGCTAAAGCAGTAGCGAGATCTTTTAAAAGCTGCTGGCTATGTGAAACAATTGAAATTGGGTTGTTGCTGGGCTAGGAATAAAACAAAATAGGTATGAAACGAAATATGACTTCCCGTTTGAGAAAGGTTTAAGTAGTTTAGAATTAAAATCAATAAAAGATAATGTATCAGAAACAGTTTACCCTAAAAAACAAATTTATATGATATAAATTGTGTGTTTTAATGAGATCTACATTTTTTGTGTAATAACTTTTTGCCTAACTCTTACGGTTTACCAGTTATATAAGTCACCCAAAATGAATCTTCACAGGCGATTCTCGTTTATCGTGAAAATATCTTAATCATATAGTATTGTAATAATAATCGTTAGAGCCATTTTTGAGAAAACCAAAATGTTCGAAAAATATTTAATGTAAAGGGTAGTTGGGGGTGACCGATTTTCCCGAAAATCATGTGATATCTTGAAAGATTCTGAATTTAAATATCAAATTTGTTATTTAATCGATTTTTCGTTTTTGAGTTATGCTGTCCACAGACATTTTTAGAAAAATGAGTGTAAATCGCCTAGCTCAAAAACGAAAATTCGGCTAAATACCAAACTTGATATTTAAGTTCAGCAATCTTGCAAGGATGCGACTGAAGATTTTCAAGAAAATTCCCACTCCAAACTACCTTCGACATGGAAAAATGTTCGCAAAACTATTTAAGATATTTTCATGACAAATAAAACGTATATCATGAATTTACTGGGAATATCCTCATAAGTCCTCTTCATTCTGAAATACTTTTACGCAACATCTAGGGTGGTGGTGGTGGTGGTGGCGGCGGTGGAGATGAAGATGATGCTGATGATGATAATGATTAAGTATGGTTTAAGGGCGCAATGCTCGATCAATAGCGCCCTTAAACTTCAAATCATGCCAATTACCACGAATAAGCAATATAAAAACAATAAAATAGGAATAAAATTAAAAAGATAAAAACGGAGATATATAAAAACTAGGTAAATAAAACTACTCAGTATTAAAACCAAAGACAGATGAAGTTATAACACTATCATTAGGCATTTGAACGAAATAGCTAAAACGAAGTCATTAAAAGGTCACATGTGATTAAAAGTAAAACAGTTTAAAAGTTTAAAAAAGCATACTAAAACCTCCATAATAACCCATCAGATAAATAAAACCAGCTAAATCTTTGCTGTAAAAGTAATGTTGGATACGTAGAGTCACACTGAAAAACTCAATGCCTTAGCCGTGATTTGAACCATGAATCTCCCGGTCTCCAGCCGGTGGTTCTATCAATGAGCTACCATGGCAACATGCCGGCATATTATTGAACTTCTCAACTGACTCGCATATTTCCCGGTGATCTCAAATTTTGAGATGACGACCACAATGGTGACTTACAGGATTCATAGTATAGCCAACTGTTATGGCAAACTAGTATCGATGTAATTTTTTTCATACAAATCATGTGTATGACAGGAGTTGGATAGGTAGAAATTCAAAGCTATGCCGGCATGCTGCCATGGTAGAGCAACCGGCTAGAGACCGGGAGATCCGTGGTTCAAATCCCGGCTATGGCATCGAGTTTGTCATTCTGACTCTACCTATTCAACTGCTGAACTACACACGGCCGTGTGAAAAAACAATTAAATCAAAAGTAATGCTGGCTAAAAATTAAAAACCGTATCTATCGCTCTGTTATAAGCTGACCGGCATTTGCGGTGATGTTCGAATATGTGCTAGAGGAACACACTCCAGCAACACATGACGGTGGACAATGCTTCAGTATAGAGCGGTATAACCAAAGTATTTGTGATCGATTTCTTACATTTATTAGTGTAGTGCTCTTGGTAGAATTCATGTGAATTACCTGCAATATGCGGATTCGATTCATTCACCGCCTTGCAATGAACGATTTAAAATGAGGTCTTGCCACAGAAATAGCAATGACGCCGCGTGATTATGAATAGTGTTAAGGCTGGAGTGTAAACACAAGCACTGAAGCGTGGCGCTCGAGATTTACTTACAGTCATTACCGCGTTTCCTCGGCCTGCTAGCTGGGGGCTGTTGGTTCAAGTACTCTCAGCGAGACGAGGTCCCAATCTCTGACGTCAATCTCCTTCCATCAACGTCCTCCGGGAAGGTTTTTCTGCTTTCGTTAAACTCATTAGAGCATTTTATGCTGGCACCGCACACAAAATAATCACCTGTGTCCCATCTAAGGTACCAAATATGCCTTGTATAGTCCCCTTATCTACCCACGTATAAAAAAGGAAGTTGCTTGAACACGCTAATCATGGCAGCGTTTCTTGCCAGCGTAATACACAAAAGATTATCGAAAGCACGCAGCGAAATACGGGCAAGTTTGATCCAATGCGTCTATCACGGTACTTTCGTATACGGAAAATATTACTGGGAGGTGGTCGCTATTTAGTAGCTGTACATAGAACAGTTATAAATGTAGTGTAAAATGCGCGAGTATGCCAACTTTGATTGGATCTATTTTATTTACTACTTTCTCTACAACGTACCTATTGATGGGTGAAATATGGCATTCCACGAAATAATTCGATGGGGAAATTTACCTAAAATACATTTATTTTGAGAATTTTAATCCAATCTTTTCAGAAAAAGATCTCTGTGTGCAAGCTACCAAAAAGCGATGAGTATAACTATAAAGCAAAAATTCAGTTAATTTCAAAATTAGTTTTAGCGAAATACGAGATTTTCAAGAATATCCTTCTACCCCATACATCCTTTACAGTTTTCAAAATTTTCAGCTGCATTAAAAATGGCTGTAACAATTTTGATTAAAGCACCATACGCTTAAGATATTTACATTACAAATAAAATGTCTCTCTTGAATTTTCTGGTAATAGCCTGTGAAGTCTTTCGGAAGAAATTTTGAATAATTTTGTACAACTGGCAAACCATAAGAGATAGACAAAAATGTAATTCACAAAAAATGCAGCTGTTTTTAAAAATAATGTTTTGTGCAATTAGTCATTTCCGAGATACCCATTAATATTTGCATGCATTTGTCAATGAAGGCAATTTTAAAGTCGCAATTTAGTTGTTTCTTAAGATGTCATGAAAAGAGTATAAAATTTCTAAACTAGCATATTACAACTAACTTTTACACATCTGACCACAACTTCAGTTTCTTCTACCCCTCCTGTACCTTCAACAAAATGAGTAATGGGACTATATGCAAAGTAAGAATATTTTGTGGAAGCTCTATAAAAAAAAACCTGATGTGTTACACTCACATGACTTTCTTACATAAGATAATTCTTCTTTCTGCACCTTGCTAATCGAGGTACTCATTAGCACAATGTTCTTATTACTAGTTCCGTATAAGTAGGAAGAAAATAAGGGAATAAACTAGGCTAAATCAACAATAAAATGTTTTAAAAGCTGTCGTTACGCGATTGTCATTACAAATCGCTTCTTTTCTTGGCCAGGAGTAGAACAAAAGAAAAACGGACACTCGCGCCTAAGAAAAGTATAACTACTTCACAACTGAAACTAATAACAATGAGTACCTCGAAAACAGTAAGCTCCACGAGAAAAATGTATATGACATAACTTGTGTATTTTAAAAAAGCCTACATTTTTTGTATAGTAAGTTTTTGTCTATCTCTTACGGTTTACTAGTTATGCAAAACTAAGCAAAATTCGTCCAGAATAAACAGGTCATCAGAAGCTACTCCCAGAAAATTCAAGATATACATTTTATTTTTCAGTTAAATATTTTTCATATACGATATTTTAATCAAAATCGTTAGAGCCATTTTTAATAAAAAAAATTCCATGTAAAGGGCAGTTTGGGGTGGGGGGGGGGTTTTCTCAAAATCTTCGTGTCGCATCCCTGAAAGATGATAAACTTCAATACCAAGTTTGGTATTTTAGCTACTATTCGTTTTTGAGTTATCGTGTTCACAGACACACACATGGACCTTTTTCTGAAAATGCTTTTTATGGATACAGGGGGACCTAAAACATGTATTTCCGGTGAAATCTCGGTATCGAATTTTTGGGTGGAATACAATACTTCTCTATACCTATGTACATTGTACATACGGGGCTAGAGAAAGTAATCAATTGATACCTAGTAGGTAGAGAATGTAATGTGAATGTAACACATCAGGTTTTGTTTGTTGACTTTCTACAACCCTTACCCAGTGTGGGAAGAAACATTTCACAGAAAAATTCTTCAGATGCCCGCCTGGGTAGTGTGGTGGTAGCATGTTTACCTCACATTCAAAAGGTCGTGAGTTCGAATCTCACTTAGGGTGAGTTACCCGGATAAGGTTTTTTTTTTTTTTTCGGGTGTTTCCCTTATCCTGAGAAGACGAATGTCGAGTAACTTTAAGCTCCATGGACCCCGAGATCATTTGAGCATCATTTTACCAATTTCATTCATCGTCCGATATGACCAACCAGGTTAAAGGACGTTAAACCATCCAAAAAAAAAAAAAAAAATTCTACAGATAGGAATTTCAATGAAAGTACTAAGTTTTAAGGTTCTCTAAAGAGCATAATTAAAAAGACACTCGCCCGAATGTCCCCATTCATTACAGCGTCACACAAATCCTTATATATTATAATATTTCTATAAAAAGACTACTATTCAATTTATCTCATCTTACATAATATAAACTTGTTTGCATCCCCGATAGGAAAAATAAAAATGAATATTCATATATCTCAAAATTATAATTAATTGAAACGCCCTGGTATTTTAGATAATTTTTTACAAAATGTATCACTACTAAGACTTCAGATCCATTTAAACAAAAATTCAAGATATTAATGTTATCTGTGGTGCCTATATACATAAACATATAGTGTTTTATCAAAATCTTACAGCTATTTTCTAGAAAATAAAGGATAACGAAAATGTTTCAGGCAGCGTAATTTGGGATAACAATTTTTAGAATCTTGATGTGCCATCCACTCTCTGCTTTCAATTATGCTGTTATGTCTCTCTCTCTCATACACGTAAACATTTCTCTATTTATTTATTCCAATGTGTTTTTTCAGCGAGATAAAGATATTGATTTTTTAATCGGAATGCAGATCTTCCTTTACCTACCAAAGGTAAATGATAGAGAAATAATGTGAAATTGTATAAATACGAAATTCTACACCTAAGTTGGTAAGGTTTATTTTAGAAAAGTAAGAAAACTTGTCATTTTCTTCCAGTCTAGATATCTCTTCTATAATAAAGTTTCTGTTTTCCTTTTCCTACCAAAGGTAAATGATAGAGAAATAATGTGAAATTGTATAAATACGAAATTCTACACCTAAGTTGGTAAGCTTTATTTTAGAAAAGTAAGAAAACTTGTCATTTTCTTCCAGTCTAGATATCTCTTCTATAATAAAGTTTCTGTTTTCCTTTTCCTTTCTCTTTCTTTCTCTCTCTCTCTCTCTCTCTCTCTCTCTCAAAAACAGAATTGAAAGTACAATAAAATGTATGTTGAAGATATTGAAATGATTAATAAATAACCATAACAAGATGTCTAACCGATTAAAATATGCACGTTATATTAAAAGAGTAACTACTTCGAAATACTTTAAATACTATGTGTTTAAACTTTTCATGGATTCAGGTTTTCTTTTGTGCATGAACCATGTTACATGCTTGAAAACATACCGATTTTTTATTTATTTTCATTAGTTTAGTCCCCGTTTTAGTTCTATTTGGGGCTTTGACTTGGGTTACAATTGTTTTGCTGGTGCCGTGCTCGCTGAACTGTAGGGTATCTTAACTTTAGTTTTCCAGTTTTATACTATTAAGCTTACACACACACACACACACACACACACACACACTCTGTCTCCCACATTCATACTTCCAGATTCTGTGAGGGATAGATAAGGATTATAATCAAAGAACACGTCCCCGCTCCAGCCGGGGGTCGAACTCGGGGCCTCTGAATCAGAAGCCAGAACACTGACCACTGCACCCATGAGTGTCTTTATTTTCTTTCGTAATTTTTTTTTACTTACGACAAAAATCGATTTTCTGTAATAAACTGCTGAGTGTATCTTTTGCATCTTGCTTTTAACCAAATCTGCATTGGATAGGTAGATCATGCCGTCTGTCCTGCACCTGGTTTGTGTGAAAAAAAATTAACATATCTACATTTTTTAATTGATATTATTTTTCGCCAAAGATTGTTTGTGATCGATCTGTAGCGTTGCTTCTACCGAATGCATATAGTATAAAATAAATGCTAAACTGTAAATTAGCATCAAGTAAATAAAGTATCGTGACTGTTAGACTTTTCAGCGTTAAAGAATCCCTTCCTGGCATGGCTGAACTGTGACTGGTTCCTGTAAGGGGCTCTACATCAATCCAGTGGAGATGAGGGCGAAATTGAGTTGAATGGGTTTTCGGAAAAAAACATCGATTTATTAGAACAAAGAACAGCGACCCTTTGCAAAGAACAAATAAAAGTCACCCTAGCAAAAGACTGACTTACACAGTAACAAAACAGCCATTTTACAGTCTTCTGTGCGACCTCCTTTGGGTAAGCCGCCAAGTGAGGCCGATTTTGCTTAGGCAAAACAAAATGGCACGCTGTCAATAATATGTTATAAACATTACAAACTCGTCATAAAATGTCCTTAGTTAGCCGAACTAAAGAGTTTTAGCTTCTGCAGTAGAACACAGCATGTAACTCATTTTTTTAAACATTCCCATTTTTTGCGTGTACACATTCGATTTGAAAATCATATGCTTACAGAAGAATTAAGCCTAACGAGACTTTACTTAAATAGGTAGTGTCACCATGAGAACCATCCCAAATTCCCATGTCCGTTTCGATTATCCAACATAAGAATAATAGTCGAGACTACCTAGCTGTGCGGCAAGCCAGTTGGTAGCGTTATCTCTTCGAGTGTTTTGAGAATGAAAGCTTGTACCATTCACACATATTTTGTCTTCCTCATTGTCGAAACATGACACTTTCGAATATTATTTCCTGTGTTCATCGTGAAATTTCCATTACGTTTACGTATATATTTCTAACTTTAAGACAGTCACGTCTATTAATTAATAAATCAGACACACTTGCAAAGTTCAACATCCGATACGCTGAAGTAACAATAATAATGTTAATGTGAAGAGGAAGTACAGACATTTCAGCTGTTAGCTCACTCGTATCAAATGGAAAGGGGATTTCAACTAACAAATAATAATCCTATAAAGTATTTTGCTTTTCAGAACACAGTTATTTCTGACGCTGCTATTAGATTGCAAACGTTCAAGACGATTTATGTAGGTTCTAAAAATGGCACACAGTCACAAAAGTTCATCTGTTGTAAGCGCAAGAACATTTATTAGACGTGATTATTAACCCCATGCTTCAGTTGTAAGGATCTTATTCCGGTGCTGCTGCGAAGTTATTGTCGAACTAGAGGAATTTTCGCGGGTTCATTCTTGGCGGAGATATTTTCTGAGGTAAAAATTCTTAGCGTGTCTTCATTCGGAAGGGAAGTAAAACCTTAAACCCGTGTAATGTTTTATCTGCATGTAAAAGAACCCCATGCCTTGAAAGAAAAGTCCCTAGGCAAATTCCGCCACCTTAACGTTCACAGGATAGTGATTTAGTCTTATGGCGCCATTTATGGGCGATGAGCTGATCCCTCATCACTATGTGTGCATAGTTGCAGAATCGCAAATAAAAAGTCTACTCGAACAAGAAAACATCGCTAGATGACTCAAATACGCCAACATGACATGCTGGAACTCGAAATAAAATGAAAGCATGTCCAGCTAAGCCGTATTTTTCCAGGCTTTCCTGAATAAGCAATGCTTTAACAATCATTGGTAATTGTTCTTTCACACAAAACGTGTGAAGGACAAGTTTAGATATATAGAATCAGACAGAAATACAATGACATAGTCGGGATTTGAAGCACGGACTTTCGGTTTTCGTCTGGTTGCTTTAGCCAACTGAGCACCCATGGCAGTATTGTAGGTAGGTTATGAGGTATGTCTGTCAAAAATGAATTTTGGATCATCTTATTTATCGGCTTAGGAAAACCCGCTGTGAAATTTAACATCGTGCCAGCATATTTCCATAATAGCTAAGAGAACTGGAGGAACACCGGAATATCCGGGTTCAAACCCCGGTAATGACATTGGGCTCTTCAGTCTGATTCCACCTTTCCAATGATTAAACAATGTTTAATTATCTATGTTGCTTTAAACACTTTGCGTTTGACCCTGACTATATATGAGCGTCTATAAAAGCAACGGAATAGCATTTTAATGACCTCTCAATTATTCAAACCAGAGGTCACTAAATTGAAGCTAAGAATAGTAATTCATGGGATAACAGGTTTTCTCCTTGACATTTGTTATTGCATGAAGCAGGCCTCCATTTTATATAACTATGTATTTGTATATTTGCCAATATGTATTTCACTCAAATGACTCTCTCGATCCATTAAAATTCTCAATACATGATTCATATAATAAGTTATTATTTATAAATACGTTATACAACAAAGCAGCTTGCTTAGAAGTAATTTAATATGGACAGTTGCAGTATATTATACAGCAAAATCACTCAGATGTTTATTATTCATTCGTAAAAGTCCATTAAAAGGAAGGCAAACGTTTATACAATAAAGAGTAGTTACTTTAACTTACAAACTATTCACAGAAAAATCAGTGTTACATATGTACATTTTATCTCGACTTATGATATTGTGGCCAAAATGCTCAAAAAAATGTTGAGGACTAAGAAATTGTGGAAATTCTTGGATGTAAAAGGTATTTGGCAGTTTCGAATTGCATCCTAAGTTCTGCATTTATATAATAAATGTTTGTATTTGAGACCACAAACTTATGTTTGTTTTGTTTTCTTTTTTCTAACAATCTTTCTCGGGGACTTGATTGGATCTCAATATTCTGTTTTCGTTGAAATATCAATGTCAAACGTTTAAATCGAATACAATCATCCCTCTACCTGCCATAGGTACGTAGCAGATAAAACATGCAAATTGTCATATCCTCTGCTTCGGATTTACTTTGACAAGAATGAGAATTCATAAGAAAAGAGTCAGACTGCAGACTTGTACTCATGAACCAGAGGATTAGGTCTAAATCCCACCGTTCTCCCTGATGTTATATCTGAAAAATGGCTGGAATGTTTCCTTCCCAAAGTTCCTTTACCAATCATCATTTCAGCTCATGTTTCATCAGTGTCCAACACCATTGTGTCGTATGCAATAAGAGCGCACCTAATAAAAATCTGATGTGTACCATTCACATGACTTTCTCTATATCCCTGCAAATATATTATTTTTAAAAAGCTTATACTTTTATTACCTTCATGCTAATCAGTAAAACATTAGCAGAAATAGCCATATTACTTGCTTCCTTGTAAGTAGAGGTGAAATAAGGAAGTACCGTAGGTTAAAGTGATAATCAAAGGCTGGTTGCTATGTCACTGATGTTCCTTTGTATGGACAGCAGTTGACAAATTCCTGTATGAAAAATATATAAGTTTTTCATAGCAGAAACCAAAAATAAGGAATGTCACAAAAACGACGAACTCCACGAAAAAAATGTATATAACATAAATTGTGGGTTTTAAAGTGCTCTACATTTTTTGTGTAGTAAGTTTTTGTCCATCTTTTACGGTTTAGCAGTCATTCAAAATTTAGTAAAATTCATCATGAATAAACTACTTTTCAGAGGCTATTCCCAGAAAATTCAAGATATACATTTCATTTGTCAGGTAAATGTGTTTAATATCCGAAATTTTAATCAAAATCGTTAGAGCCATTTTTGAGAAAATCAAAATTTTCGAAAAAAGTTCCATGTATAGGGTAGTTGGGGATGGGGGGATTTTTCTCAAAATCTTCGTGTCGCATCCCTGGAAGATACTAAGCTTAAATATCAAGTTTGGTATTTTACCGACTTTTCGTTTTTGAGTTATCGTGTTCACAGACACACGGACACACACACAACACACGGACCTTTTTGTGAAAATGCTTTTTTTGGATATTGGGGGCCCTAAAACATATATTTCCGGTGAAATCTCGGTATCGAATTTTTGGTGGAGTGCAATACTTTCTCTATACACTATGTACATAGTGCGTATGGAGAAAGTAAAAAGAGAATGGAAAAAAATGGAAAAACCGTATGTTTCCATACTCACGAGTTTCTCTATTCTGTAACAAATTATTCTTACAAAAAATTTATTGATAGTGTTTACTACTTATGGCACCGCATTCGATGGCACTGATAATACATGGAATGAATATGGAGCACTGGTGGAATGTGATGGTGGGGAACCCGGAGAAAACCCACTCCACCGCCGCTTTGTCCATCACAAATCCCTCATGCGGTCGTTTGGGATCGAACCCGGGTCGCCTAGGTGAGAGGCGATTGGTTTAACCACTCGACCACGGCGCGGTTTTACTTTGTGTTTATTCTTTTATCTAATGCATGTTAACCCAGATACGGTCTTATTAAATTAGTTCCTCATAAGTAAAAGTGAAATAAGAGAAAAATCACTCGGCTAAAGCGATTATCAAATCGTTTAAAAGAGACGCTATTGAGAGTCGGCTCTCTTTGCATGAGCAGAGTAAAATATATGAAAAACGAATGACGACTTTCTTTTTTAGAAAAAAATAGTAAGGCTTATATAACTAATACCAATAACAAGGAATTCTCCGAAATCGCTAATTGTACAAAACAAATGTATGTGACTTAAATGAAGTAAATTGTGTTTTAACGACATTACATTTTTTCTGTTGTAAATTTTTGTCTATCTCTGACGGTTTACCAGTTATGCAAAAGTAATTTAGAATGAAGAAAACTTCAGAGACTATTCCCAGATAATTTAATATATACGTGTTATATTATGTAAATATCTTTATTATGCAGTATTTTAATAAAAATCGTCAGAGCCATTTTTAGATATTCGAAAATTTCAAAAAGTATTCCATGTAAAGTGTGGTTTGAGGTAAAGGATTTTGTTGAAAAGCTTCGTGTCCAATCCACATTGTTTTTTTGTTTTTTTTAATACATGGGACCCTAAACCGCGTATTTCCAATGGAGTGTATCTTGCTATCGGATTTTTGGATCGAATGCAATACCTTTTCTAGTATACACTATGTACGAAGAGTAGAGAATAAAAATAGTCCTATTAAATTGGCAGTTCAGGAACGACTTTCACCCAGCAAAAAACCAGGCAAGTTGGTATTTTCGGTGTTAAATACAGGTAACAGAAGTGTAAAATTTTAATAGCTGTAATGTTACAGTGCACTCCACAGGAGTTGAGCAAGTAATGCGGTTTCCCTTTCACCGTAGACCTAACAACTCATTACATGCCTTATTGATACTAACTCGTTCTTCCGTGAAGTGTTCCTCTACCGCGTAATTACTGAGCGTGAAGAAATAGCTGTGTTTGCTAAAAATATAACTTTATCCAACCTCTGAAATGATCGCTTAAGCGTTTCTATTTAGGACATAAATCATTTCATTTCTGCTTTACTTGACACAATGGTCCAACTTAATTATGCTTAACTGTTTTGAAAAATATTAAGGGGATTTTATAAATTACTAAGTGCAAGTTTCCATATAGATTGTGTAATTATTTAGCAGTTAACCAATAATTATTATATTTATTTTATTGTAAATGTACTTAGTTCATTAAAACATTCCTTCTGCTAAAATCATTTTTTTAGCTTAACGTCTTTTAACTGGTTATATCGGACGATGGATGAAATGATCTCAGATTCCATGGAGCTTAAAGTTACTCGAAATTTGTCTTCTCAGAATAAGGGAAAACCTCGAAAACCCCCTTATCGGGTAACTCGCCTTAAACGAGATTCGCAATCACGACCTCTGGAATGTGAGGTAGACACGCTGCCCCCCAAACTACCAAGGCGGGCTAAAATCAATTTTTACCTGTGGTAAGTATTGTATTGCACCCAAAACTTTGTATCAAGGTTTCACCTGACATATGTTTTAATGTTCTTAAACCACCAAAAGCATTTTGTGTGTGTGTGTCTATTGATCTTGACTAAAATGTAGTTATTGGTTCAAATCCCGGCTGCGGCATTGAATTTTTCAGTCTGACTCTACTTATCTAACTCCTGTCCTACACACGGCTTGTGTGAAAAACCAATTAATTAGCACTAATTGACCATAATAGTTGGCTAAACTATGAAGCCCGGGACTTAAAAATAAACACACACCAAGTCTCCATTGGTGTGCGTCATCTAAACAATAATTTGAGATCACATTGTAGTTTACCGGGAAACATGCGAGTCAGTTGAGGAATTTAGTGCCATGGTGCCACGGTAGCTCAGTGGTAGAGTAACCGGATGAGACCGGCAGATCCGCGATTCAAATCTCAAAATCTCAGCTGTGGCATTGAATTTTTCAGTCTGACTTTGCTTATCCAACTCCTGCCCTAATTCCGTGAAAAAAAAAAATAAATGAGCACAAAATGTAGGTACTTTTCTGATACTACCACGAGAAATAAAATTATGTTGAATTTTATATTAATAGCCTGTCAAGTCCTCTTCATCCTGAGGATTCTTCGTCATTCTTATGGCGGCTTAAACATTTAGATCAGTTAAAATAACTCATCCGTATCAAATAACTTATTTAATTAGAAGTATTGAAATATTCCTTGTTACAACTTTAGGCTTTCCCAGTTTGCAACATGTCACACGGCACCTATAAGCATCTTATGCGATCACTCTTTTTTCCGAATGTTTCATCAGTAACAAAATCTGACACGATATGAGAGCTTTTCTGTTTTGTTTTGCGTATCCTGCATATAATGATGTCTATATAGCTTAATTTGAGTCAGTTTCTAGGCATTCATCGCGAGTAACATAATATACAGAGAAAAACGTTTTATGTTAATACTATAGTATGTAAGGGAGGACCATGTGAAGTTGTAATGGTTAGAGGAAGGTGTGTAATTGTGATGCAGCAAGATTTTTTTTTTTTTTCGCTCCATCTACCCGATGGTCGGTCAACGAATGGAGCAAGACTTCTTACTAAAGCCCCGCTCCCTCTAATCCTCTGCTCTATGAGATGTGGAGTTAGTTATAGCCTTGCTCCCAGTTGTTGCTTTAAATTTTAAAATAACACGAAAAAATTGCAGAGACGGGAACAGAGAATCTACTACATATATGTACAATATCAAATATATTACAAGTAATTTTTTCTTAAATGAAAACAAGTATTATAAATAACAACACATTAGACTATACTGTTAATAATTGCATTTATTTTACTGAAAAATATTACTGTAGATTATCCAAATTAGTTAAATTTCATATCTAATTGGTGTCCCTTTTCTTTTCAGGTACGCGATAGTTTTGTGTCTCAGCTTGTGTATCGCACCATGACAGGTATGAGCAACGAATAAACATAACTATTTATAGATGGAATCTTTCTCCCTTTATGCAATTTATACATTTTACTAATTTTAACCCTTCAACCTGAAATTTTAACTATCTTTAGGTACTTGAAGTATAATGTGGAAAAGCTATAAATTTCACTTCTACAGCTTATTTATTGCTTAGTCTTTGTACTAAACTCGACTACACTCCATAATTAAAAGGTGAAAAATGCCTATCTACACGAAATGTCATAAAAAATTTGATGTTCCATTCACATGACTTTCTCTAGCTATTACACAAACAAATGTTTCTTATAAAAAATATTCTTTTATCCACATCATGAAAATGGAGATACACATTAGCAGAACTGATCTTATTACTTACTTCTTTCTAAAGTAGGAGAGAAATAAGGGAGTACACTAACCTAAACAGATAGTCAAAAACTTTTAAAAGCCGGACGCTACATCAAACAATTGAAACTCGGTACTCTTTGCTTGCTAAAAGTAACCAAAAGAGAGACGAAAAGAAAGATGAATTTCGATTTGGGAAATGTAGCTTAAAACTGAAACCAATAAACGGAATGTCTCGAAAACCGTTAACTCCACAACAAAAACGCATATGACACAAATCGTGCGCTACATTTTTTTGTATTGAGTTTTTGTCTATTGCTTACGGTTTACCAGCTATATACAAAATCATCGAGAATAAAGAGACCTTCAGAGGCTATTCTAAGAAAACTCAGTATACAATAAAAAATACAATCATAAAAATACAATAAGCATATGGCATTTTAATCTAAATCGTTTGAGCCGTTTTGAGAAAATTAAAATTTTCGAAATGTAAAGGGTGGTTAGTAGGGGATTTTCCTGAAAATCTTCGTGTCGCCTCCTTGGGAGATACTGTACTTAAATACCAAGATTGGAATTAATGGATATGAGTTATCTGTCCACAGACGGACAGTTTTATAAAAATGTTTTGTTTTTTGTTTATTTAGAGGACCCTAAAACATTTATTTTAAGCGAATTCCAGGTATCGACTTACAATACAGCTATCCACTATGTACATTGTGCATATGTGCTAGAGAAGGCAATAATAATAATAATAATAATAATAATAATAATAATTTTAAACACTTTTTGTTTCCGAGAACAACTTATACAACAAATCATTAATATAAATAGGTATTTAAGAGAACTATTACAATAGAGACAACGATACATTTTATTCTCATATATACAAGGAACGAAAATAAAGGTCAAACTGTAAGGTAAAGGGAATTTTCTTAATAAATTCAAATAAAATAGTTAGCTGGCATATAGAAAATTAAGTTAAAAGCAATTTCATACGTTACATGACGTTTTCTATCCATTACAAATTAACATATAATCCTTATACGCTATATAGCTTAAATAAAACATATCCTCCGTCACCTTGTTTTAAATGAGAAATGTTTCCCTAGATCTCATTTCAAACCAAGTAAGCCCCTGTGTGTGGAGAGGGCGTATCTACCTCATTTCAAAATATCCCGAGTTCGAATCTCGGTTAAGGTGAGTTACTCGGGTGTTTTCCCTTATTCTGAGAAGACGAATGTCAAGAGGCTTTAAGTTCCATGGACTCCGGAATCATTTGAACATCATTTCACGATTTCATTCATCGACCTACTAGGTTCAGTAGTTTAAATTACAATAACAGACTTCAGTTATATGGATTTAATTACATATAGGTAACTTACGGCCGTTTTGCTTACAAATTGCTCACAATAACATAGGGCTAAGATAAAGGAAACAGAATTGTCAAAATGTTCCACCATACGGTGCGCTTTAACAAGAGGAAAAGTAAAAATACCTCATAAACCACTAATTTAACAAAGAAATATATTCCTTCGAGGGCGCCTCCACCTAGAAATGGGTCCATGATGGAATGATGTAAGCTCTTAAGGTCTGAGACCGTATGAGGAGCTTTGGTAACAAACTAACCATAAAAAAACATTGTGATGCAAGTTGTATATATGTGTTAACGACTTCTATATACTTTGTGATACTTTTTTGCTATCTAGCTATTCAAGATTTTAGTACATCTATTTTCAATTAAGATGATCTCACAGCCTATAAGTAGGGAATTTCATATAATATGCCTTTTATTATTGGTGTCAATGTCTCAAACATGCAGTATTTAATCAAAATCGTTAAAACTATTATATACTCTTTCATTTAAGTTTTTTTTAATAGTGTTTAACGCCCGCTTTTACTACCATAGCACCGCAGGCGATGACACTGGTGATACATGGAATGGTGATGGACCACTGATGCAATGCGATTGCGGAGGAAATCAAGAGAAAACCCGCCCCTGTGCCGCTTTAACCACCATAAATCTCACGTGCCGTCGCTCGGGTTCGAACCCGGGACGTCTAGGTGAGAGGCGAATGACCAACTACTCGGCCACGGCGAGGCCATATTTAAGAGTTTAGGTGTTGGTTTGGGATGACAGACTTTTTGTAAACCTTCTCTTGAAATTATTAAGGGATGTCTTGACACAAATTTTAAATATTGTATTTATCCGATTTTTCGGTTTTGAATGTATTTCCATGAATCCATGATAAAAAATTGTCTGTTTAAATCAAATCTTTCTCTGCCCACCATAAGTAAAATTTTAATTAATTTGAGTTCAGGGTACTTTAATCGTTAAAAGGCCATTCTTGTCATAGACTTTCAAAAGATACCTGTTGCTTAACTTATGCAAAAAGCAAAATTAAAAGTTTTAAAGAAAGAGGGAAGAAGACATTTAAATTTATAGCCTCACATTAAGCAAATACTTTAAACTTCTGCTGGAGTTATTAACCATTGAGACAAGAATACAAAAAACTGCAAATAAAAAGCATTATGCTGGAACGTATTTGTAACCCTGTGGCAAGAACATGTACGTATTTGGAATTAGCCACTGCGCAGTCGGATGTAAAGGAGCTTGCAGATTTTTCACGACTTCCGGATCACATTCATTCGTCATGCATACTACCAAACTAGTTAGGCAGGTAGTGAATCACGGGCGCTCCAGTAGCGGTACCCACTATAAATATACAAGTATGCTTGCACTGAAAACCAACTCCACTGTATATTAAACAGAAAAAGCAAACAAAAAACCAGCAAGCTATTATATCGCCCTACACAGGGCAGCATTAAATGGGTGTAATGAATGCTCTTTCTCAACTATGAAAGCAAGACATGTAATTGCCTCAGATTGCGTTGATATTAAAATAATATTTTCTGTTTCGAATTTCAAATTAAATACTTCAGGTAATATGGCAATTTACGATCAATATTTACTTTCTCCACCGTTGAACTATGTTAGGTAGATAAAGAAATTTATTCTATCCAAAACTTTAATATACAGATTTAAAAACGGACGTTTCGAGACTCCTGAAACTAATATGGCATGTTACATGGAAAGTTATCAGTAAATTTTCACAAAATACGCCCATACGATTTTTACTAAATAACGTATGTTGCAGATACTGTTAAGGCCAAAAAAAATCTGTATTTGAATTATCTGTAAATAGCCTGTGAAGTCTACTGACTCTCCCTGAATTCACCATAGAAAAAAAGCAAAAATCAGATACGTTTCATTCACTGGAAATGCACGTTTTAGGGTCCCCTGCATAAAATCTTATGTTTTCCATTCGTGTGATTTCTCTACATCTCTATAACAAATTGTTAAACGCTTATTCTTTTACCTGCCTCACGCTAATCAAGATAAACGTTACCAGAAATGGTCTTATTACTTCCTTCCTTGTAAGTAGAAGGGAAATAAGGGATACACTCGGCAGGTGTGAGCCGCGAGTTACTCGCTACTCGCTTGTGGCGCACCCAAGCTGGATGATTCAACTCAACATATGGATTGATATACAAGTCTATCTGGATTTGGTTGGTGCGAACTGAAAGTAAACAATCATGTGTGCCACAGCCTAGGGATCCTTCAAGTCTTAAAGGGATATTGTCACTTCATGTTACATATCGAACTGGGACAGTTTTCAGTGAAAGTAGATCGAAAATAATAATACCCCTGTCTCGGCTCACCATACGTCGAAGTTTAATAAGAAAGAAATATTTAAAAATTACAATGATTCACCAATAATATTTAATTCCCTACATATGTCGGGTTTAAGAAGTATTAAAACGGGAGAATTTACAAAAAAAAAATATATAATTTCTATCCATATTTTTTTTTTTCTTGGAGACGCCTATCACGGGGAAAAAATGAAATATAATTGAGGCCAATTTTCTCTTGACACATTAAATCTTGGTTGTAAGTTAACTTAAGTGCAGTCTTGCACGCAAATACTTGTTTCTTCGGTTGCGTGACCAAGTGTTTCGGCGCCTGGTACAATGGCAACTAATCGTTGAGCGGAAGACAGACCTTATCATAATGTTTCTCAGCGAATAGGAGAGAAAGTCACAATTATTTTGGTTATCGAAGTATTTTCATTATAAACAAAATAGCAACTCAATCTGTAACAAGTTAACAATGGCCCCTTGTTAGCCAAGATCACGAAGGCATGCTTTCACCTTAGGCACGCCGACTTATGGCAATGAATTTCAAGAATTCGGATTCTTACACTATCCCAGATGAGGCCCATTAATCCTAATACACAGGTTGTGATCATCCAATATGATGGAATGGTCCTGCTCGGAGACCAAGAGAGATTCAGTACACAGCAAGACAGACCTCGTGCAGGTGAAAGAAATTGCTGTCACTCTTTTCCTGCTAATACCGGGTCAAATGGCATTAGACCTGTCACGACTGCATTTATACCTATGAACTGTTTGGCATTAGAAAGCCTGTAAGGTAAACCACCAGTTAATGCCTCATTTTATTATTGTGCATTACACATGTGTTAGTGGTATTGTTTTCATCCAAAAATATTTGTAATGGAGTTATTTGTGTTTAAGTATTACTTCTTTTGCTCTAAAAATTCATAGAAAAATAGTTACTTATCGGTTACCGTTATGCGAGTGCAAAGATGCCCAAATTGAGGAGCGCAACGTTTTTACAACTCAAAAGGAAGATATCTACACAAACTTAAAAGAGAAAATAGCCCAACGCTGTGAGGATAACGTGATTTGCCTCACATTTCATACGCTCAAATTCGATCTCGATTAGGACGAGTTACTTGGATAGGTTTTTTTAGAGGTTATCCCACACCCTAAGAAGACCAATGCAAAGAAACTCTTAAACTCTAGGGACAGAGATTCATTTGAGCTTTGTTTCAAACATTTCGTTTTTTCGCCTTCCGATATTACCTAACCGGATATAGGATTAATTTAATCATCAAAGCAAACAAACAATAACATATCGATAGCCAATTGGTCCTGAACGAAGGCTCTACAAATGGGGATAATAATAAATGTTACTGACAATAATAAATTTAATGCAAGTTTTCTTGCTTTCTTTGCATATAAAAGCTCTTTAAATTATATCACAAATACATGGTAACTGGATATGTTGAGTCAATGAAAAATTCAATGCCATACCCGGGATTTGAACCACGGATCTCCCGGTCTCTGGCCGGTTGCTCCACCACTGAGCTATCATATTAACATGACAGTATGGAACAAAAGTTCTCAACTGACTCGCTTGTTTCCCAGTAAACCACAAGGTGATTTCAAATTATTTTGAGACGAGATACCCCAATGGCGACTTACAATGTTGTACGTACTGTTAAATCCCGGAATTCATAGTTTATGGTCAATTGGTGTTAATTTAAATGTTTTGTTTTTTTTCAAACAAGCCGTGTGTAGGACAGGAGTTGGATATGTAGAGTCAGACTGAAAAATTCAATGTTCAATACATGTTAATACTTAGGACGCGATTTCGATTCGAATAAAGGAAAAATATGCCTTACACAGACTGACCTGGGCAAGCCCGGAATCTCGGGTTCTGCCACTAGCCATACCAACTAATAAACACCTCGACATGATAGGGTATCAGAAAAGGACTGTAAAGGAATAGTAGCACAGCCTCGCGTAGCAACCGCGTAAGTGAACGAAAGATGCATAGACTGAGGTTAAAGTCTAGGTACAGCCTTGATAAACTGCCTTAACTGCAGCGTAGAGGGTTCAAGGTGAAGTTATGACTGAATGGAAAATATAGATGGCGATTCAGGTGTCTCCGTTGTCTTTCTTGGTTCAGAGCACGGCATTTTGCCAGGGGAGGCTGGTGTTCAAGGGGAGCAACAAACGGGTGTCTGAAGACCTGCTATATCGGCGTCATTGAAGATGAAGTGGTGTTGATGAATCAGCTGGCTGCATATAGGACCTTCAGTTGCTCAGAATTACGGTCCATCTTAGCTGACAGATCAGCGGCGGTGGTCAGCTGAGAGGTGCTAACAGCGGTGATGACAATTTGCAGGGCCTGTAGTTTCGCCACGATGATGCTGCTGAACGCCTCTTCCAGCACAGCTAGATGGGCATCGCTATGTTCGTTGAGAGACATGTGCTGAGGCGTCGTGAAGAGTGTTGATGTCAGACTGTGTGCGTCGAAGTTTGCCTGTTCTTCGGTTAGAGAGGGGGCACTGGCCTTGCTAGGTAAAGTCTCCATAGTGACACAGAACCGTCAATCGCGGAGGAATCGTGCCTAGTGCACTCGAAAGTGTTGGCGTCGGCGCACAGTAGTAGCACCTAGGTGGGACGAAGATCAGACAGAGTTGTCCCCGACGATACAGCAGCGTCGCAAGGCCAGTATCTCTCCTGTCGCTAACCTTGATGAGTAGTGTCTCCGTAATAAGGCACCCCAGATGCCAAGGCAGTTTCCAAGTCCGGAGCTGAAGTTCGATCCGACGGGCACCGTGGCAGTAAATGCCCTCACAGACGAAGGCCACCGCGACTGTGTAGCGCGGAGACATGTCGGGTCGAGAGGTCCTAAGGGACCTCCAGAATCACAACATAGGGGGCGGCGACGGCGACTGCCTCTCCCAAGGTCAAAGTGTGTTCACGTTTTACCATACTCCCCCAACACCCTCTCTCAAGTCACAGTACATTCACGTTCTACATTACTCCCCAAGCACCCTCTCCCATGTCACGATTTATTCATATTCTAACATACTTCACCAGCACCCCCTCCCACATCACAGTGTGTTGACGCTACCATATCTCCCCAACAACCTCTCTCTCATGTCACGGTGTGTTCACATTCTATATTACTCCCCCAGCATTCTCTACCATGTCACATTTGTCATATTGGTGTTCTAATTTAATTAAACCATCTCTGTAGTGCGATTTATCAAGGTCCTCAAAATAGCTGTTTACCGCATCAATGACCACCTCGTTGCTGTGAAATCTTTGTCCTCCAAGAAATTTTTTGAGATTTGGGAACAGGTGGTAGTCACTGGGTGCTAGACCTGGCAAATAGGGTGGATGTTCAAGCAATTCCAACTTTAATTCGCACATTTTTCCCATTGCAATGATTGAACGATGGGCCGGAGCATTGTCATGTTGAAACATATTTTTTTTGTTGCCAAATGAGATCTTTTTCTTTTCACTTCATCACTCAAACATTGCAATAAGCTTGCGAGTAGTCTGCAGTGTACTTTTACCCTTTTTAAAGTAATCAATAAAAATAATTCCCTGTGCATCACAGAAAACACTTGCCATAACCTTGTTAGCTGAAAAAATTGACTTTCCTTTTTTTGGAGTTGGTTCACCTGGCGCAATCCACTGTTTTGACTGTGATTTACTTTCTGGAATGTAGTGATATATCCAAGTTTCATCCATGGTAATAAGCTGACTCAAAAATTACTGGGATTTATACAGTAGAGCTCCACATTCTTAACAGAAACAGTTTTTCTTTGCAACTTTTGTTCAGATGTCAACTAATGCGGCACCCATCTTGCACAGACCTTGTGAAAGCCCAAAACATTACTTAAAATGTTACCTGCACATTCTTTTGATATGTTTACAGCCTCTGCTATCTCAAACAACTTTAATCTGCGGTCTTCCAGTACCAAACAATGAATTTTTTCACTGATCTCTGGAGTTGTCGCTTCTACAGAGTGTCCAGAGCAAGGCTCATCACAAGTGCGCATACGTCCCATTTTAAACTCTGCAACCCACCTATTAATCATTGAAGATGAAGGGGCAGAGTCTTTCAATGCACTGCCCGTTACCTCCTTGACTTCTTTAGGCGTTAAGCCTTTCAAATGGAAGTATTTAATCACTGCTCATTTTTCCAAATCCTCCAT
This sequence comes from Hymenopus coronatus, assembly GCA_030762935.1. Lineage (NCBI taxonomy): Eukaryota > Metazoa > Arthropoda > Insecta > Mantodea > Hymenopodidae > Hymenopus > Hymenopus coronatus. The sequence continues at coordinate 117,956,979 of CM060896.1, read as the reverse complement.
TTTCATGAAAACTCTAATAGCTACAGATACAAGCTGGTCTAGAGTTAAACTATACGATGCTACCATCTAACTAGCTGTGTGATGCCCAGGACTTATCAGCCGACCCTCATACATTACTCTCCCAGCACCTTTTCCCATGTCACAATGTGTTCACATTCTACATTACTCCCCCAGCAACCCCTCCCATGTCATCCATGCTTGCCACTTATTAATCAAAACAAATTCCAATCTTAATAAATAAATACTTCTTTATTTCTCAAATAACACCTTTATTTTTTTTTTCAAGTCCATTAAGATACTCCCAGTTCCTGTTGTATATGAGGTGTATTGTTAAAACATTCAAAAATTTTACTCAAAAAATGAATTCCAAACAAATATTCAATATCCAAGCAAATAAGGAAGGCATGTGAAAAACTTGGTAAAATTACTTCATATGATTATTAAAATGAAATAGTTATAAAAATTATTATAAGATATGATAAGCAGTTAAACTGTGGTACTCATTAAAAATATTTTAGTTACCTTTGCTGCTAATTTTCTTACTTCCTGAATAAAGAAAATGAACACATAACATTCTCTTTATGCTTTCAAATTCATTTACAAACATGTTTTATTTTCCAAGATAAACAATAAATTGAAACTGATTAAAACATTGGTCAGTGGATTAAGTGAACAATAAGCACAGATATTATTTTTTAGCATGAAGTCTAATACTTTCACCTGCATGGCTGTGCAATCAAGGTTGCCAACTCGACATTTTTATTCCTAGATGTACCAGTTTTTCAACAAAATATTTTGGATTTTTAATAACAGGTCTTCTGTTTCTAGTATAAATTATAAACATAATTTTTTGTAATATTCATATTGTGTTATTCTAACAATTTCAACCTATTTGTCCTTACCTTAGATTTGTTCTGTATGAGCACTCTCTGATAAAAATAGTATAATGCAAAATTCCACAAGTTAAAATCTTATTATGGGTGAGTTTGAGTACAAAATTTTCACTTTCTCTACACATACTATGTACATAGTGTATAGAGAAGGTATTGTATTGCACCCAAAAATTCAATACCGAGATTTCGCCAGAAATATATGATTTGAGACCCCCTGAACTGAAAAATAAGCATTTTTAGAAAAAGGTCTGTGTGTATGTGAACACAAAATAAACAGATGAACATAAAAATGCTGCTTTTTTTTTTTTTTTTTTTTTTTTTTTTTGTGGATCCGGAGGTCTCAAAACATGTATTTCTGGTGAAATCTCGATATCAAATTTTTAGGTGGAATACAATACTCTCTCTATACACTATGTACATAGTATGCATATGATGAAATTCCTTTTAGTCGCCCTCTGTGGTGTAATGGTTACCATGCTGACTTCATATACCCAAGGTCGCAGGTTCAAACCCGGCGGAGGACGATGGATTTTTTTCGGGTGTAAAAATCCTTAGCATGGCTTCCTTCGGAAGGGAAGTGAAGCCGTTGGTCCTGTGTCATAGATTTATGGCACGTAAAAGAACATCAAGCCTGATAGAGAGGCCTCTGAGCAAAATTAAGCGGTCTTTCACACCCAATATAGAATGGGACGCTGAGAACCACAGTAGTTAAAGAGCGTCCATAAATAACAGGCCATTTCCATTTTTTGAAATTCCTTTATTTGTATGGCTAGAAGTAGATAAATTCTTGTATGAAAAAAGTATCAAGCATTTTCAAGTTGAAACCAAATAATACGGAATATCTCAGAAACGGTTAGCTCTACTAAAAAAACAGGTATGACATAAATTACCTATTTTAACGAGATGCACATTATTGTGTAATAAATTTTGGTCTACTCTTACGGTTACCTGTTGCAAAATTCATTGATAATAAAGAGGTCTTCAGAGGCTATTCTCTTAAAATCCAAGATATAATTTTATTTGTCATATAAATATTTTACATATACAACATTATCATTAAAATCATTAGAGCCATTTTTGAGAAAATCAAAATTTTTGAACATTTTTCCATGTAAAGGGTAGTTTGGAGTGGGGGGGATTTTCTTGAAAATCTTTGTGTCACTCCCTTGAGAGATGCTAAGCTTAAACATACACACACACACATACTCTGACCTTGTGCTTTTTTTTTTTTATTCGGGGTCTCAAAAATGTATTTCCAGTGAAAACTTGGCATTAAATTTTTGGGGCTAATACAATATCTTCGCTATACACTATGTACATAGTATAAGTTGAGAAAGTAAAAAGACACATGAAAGTATGACTTGATTAATAAATTTTCTGGAATTATTTTCTTTTATCCAAAAGAATGATTGGAAAATGAAAACGGTTTTACAACCAATGTTTTGAATCCTGAAATTTATAGATACCTTTTAAATTGCATATATTAATCAAACTTTTATTTCTAGTTTCTTCTAGAATGCATACAAACACATTTTAAAAACCAAATTGAATGCACAATAGCATACTGAAAACATAACAAGAAATAAGGTTCTACTGTTGAAATAAAGGAAATATACAACTATTTTTTTATAGCCTCCTTTAAAATCTACATGTAACAACTCAATTGTAAGTTCTTTTAATCTTTTTTTATTTTTCAAACACATGTACATTCATTCTCATATACATACCTATTTTAAAACTTTTTGGGGAATAGGGAGGTGTGGAATGATTCCGGTTAAAAAAATGTCCTGCCCCCAGCCAGGAAGTGAACCCAGGACTTCCTGGGGAAAAGTCAGTTTGTTATTAATTGGGATCTCATATGATACAGAAATTAAATGAAAATGTTATGGTGAACATTACTATGAATTATTTTTTTAATTCACCACTGGAAAATTTTTGTTAATGAGAATATAGATTTGGTAATATGAATAAATGAATCTGAAATGCATTTAAGGAAAAATTTTACTATAATGGTATAGTATACTGAAGATTTAGTATACTTTGTTTAAAAGGTCGCTGGCCTTGAACACTGCTTGAATTTCCAACTAAAGAGCTCTAAATAGCAGAATTAATTACTTATGACAGCACAAGGGAAAAACAAACACTCATGATTTAACAGTACTTGCATATCTTTGCTTCACCTTTAAGAGAATACAGTTATCAACCAGACTATATAAAAACCAGTACCTAGCTAATTTTCCACCTAAAATGCAACTTACCTTCAACAACTTTTACTACTGCTGACACAGTCACTTGTCACAGGGCTGTCCACTTATAACTGCTAATCCTTGGGCAAGTCAGTTTGCCACCCACCACCTAGTAGAAGTAGGTAGGACTTTAACACCAATATAATGATAAGCATTAGTCACAAACTGCATTACGCTGGTGAAAGTTATGTACATATTTAGACAAGTGATTTTGTTTAATTTATAGTTATTTTTTAAATGAATCACTGACATGAAAATAATGAACACTTCACTGTTTCTATTCCTCATAATATTGAAATGTGCCTGCTTGCAAACCAAAACTTCTACGGAAAATGGAACGTATTGATCCAGGATTTACTTTCCAAGCCAATGTTTACCAGTTAGCACTACGTATGACTTGACACTTCACAATAATAAAAATTCTGATGTATCACAAGACTTTCTCTACATCTCTCTAACAAATTATTGTTAATCATCGTTATTCTTCTATATACTTCATGATAATCAAGCTAAACATTAGCAGAAATTGTCCTTATTACTTGGTTCCTTGTAAGTAGAAGGGAAAAAATTTAATGTGTTCCATTCACCTGATGTCCTCTAGCTGTTCAACAAACAAATCTTTTATTCAAAACATTAATCTGCTATCTACATCATGCTAATCAAGATAAACATAAGTAGAATTATTCTTATTACTAGCTTCTTGTAAGTAGAAGGGAAATAATAAAATGCGCAGGCTAAAGCCATAGTCTCGTGCTTTAAAAGCCGGTCGCTATGTGAAACAATTGAAATTCCAATCTTTTTGCTTTCCAGGAGTAAACAAAAGAGAAACGAGAAGAAAGATGTCTTTCCGTTTGAGAAAAGTTTAAGTGGCTAAAATTGAAACTATTAATCCGGACAATCTCGAAAACGGTTAACTCTACAAAAAAGAAGTATACAACGTAAATTGTATGTTTTATTGAGCTCTACTTCTTTGTGCAGTAAGTTTTTGTATATCTCTTACAGTTTGCCAATTATACAAACGTCATCCAGAATGAAGAGATCTTCAGAGATTATTCCCAAAAAATCCAAGATATACATTTGTTTGTCATAAAAATATGTTAAACATATAGTATTTAATCAACATGGTTAGAGCTATTTTTGAGAAAATCAAAGTTTTCAAAAAATGTTACATGTAAAGGGTAGTTGGGGGTGGGGGGAATTTCCTGAAAAACTTCGTGTCGCATCCTTGGAAGATACCAAATTTCAATTCTAAGTTTAGTATTTAACAATCTTTTAATTTTTGAGCTATGCTAGACAGACAGACAGACATTTTTCTAAAAATGCTTTTTTTGGATTCAGTGGGTCTCAAAACATGTATTTCTGGTAAAATCTCAGTATCAAATTTTTGGGTGCAAGACAATACCTTCTATATGTCTACATAGTATGTGTCAGAGTAAAACTCTGACTTATTCCATTCACATGAGTTTCTCTACCTCATCTGCAAACAAGCTTCTTACAAAACATTATTGGTCTTTCTATTTTATGCTAATTGAGATAAACATTAGCAGAATGGTCTTATCACTTAGTTTCTTATAAGTAAAAGACTAAAGTGATACTCAAATGTTTTAAAATGTCGCCATGCTATTGTTTAATGAAATTTGCTTCTCCTTGAATGGTCAGGGGTAAACCAAATCAAACATGGACCACTTCCTGTTTGAGAAAAGCATAAGTATTTTAGAATTAAAACCAAGAGCAAGGAATGATTCGGAAATGGTTAGCTCCACAAAAAAATACAAGAATATAAATCGTGTGTTTTGACGAGATTTACATTTTTTGTGCAATACATTTTTCTCTCTCTCTTACGGTTTGCCAATTATGCAAAAGTCAGTCAGAATGAAGAGATCTTTAGAGACAGTGCCAGAAAATTCAAAATATATATTTTATTTGTCATGTAAATATCTTTAATTTACATATTTAAGTCAAAATCATTAGAATCATTTTTGAGAAAATAAAAATGTTCAAAAAATATTCCATTTAAAGGTAACTTTGGACTAATTTTGAAAAAGTATTAATTTTGATTTATGTTTTAGAAAGTTGCAACAAATGAGAATACTTTAACCTAAGGTAATCTTTAAAAATTATGCACAATTAAACATGAATTTCATTTCAGATAAGAGTAATATAATATTAAGAGAATGCATTAAAAAAGTATTTTCAATGTGAAAATTTCACACCTTTAGTAACATATGTCATGACCGAGACTAAAAATAAATTCAATAATGTTTGTTCCTCAAATATTTTCTGTTTACCATGCACTAAATCAGTAGATATTGAACTTAAACATAGAGATGAGTCTACAAACAATTGGAATATTCATTTCTGTTCACATAGAAAATGTTGTATGGTTTAATGTGTCCATACAGCTCTATGGGTTCAGTGATCTTAGTGATGCAACATTGATAACTTACTTCCTGAAAGTCATATTGTGTTACACAACTGAACATATATGGAAAGACCACCAAACATTCTACTTTTGAACGATACAGCTCTTATGAAACATTTTGTATAATAAAAATTATAAAGGTGGGCTCAGAACTGTAAATTAGGAGCATCCCACTTCTGTTCACAAAATAAACTGTGTTTTAAGATTTATAGGACAAAATGCTTTACTGAAGCAGATAAAATTATTTTTTTATAACTAGAGCTTAGCGAGTCCTTTTGAGACTTTACATAAGATATGCAATGGGTAAGATGTTGCTGACCATGGTTGGTTTCGAATACCATGAAATTATGATCTCATAATCTTTTTCTCTTAAAGTATTTAATGTAAATTTGATGCAATAAAAAGACAATAAAGCACACACTCCAAAAGTTATTCTTTTACAGATTCAAATTTTCAAAAGATTGACTCTTTAAGTATTTATAAACTTCATACTTTTTATAAACAAAATATCATGGATTGCCTCTGAGGTTGAGTAGTCAGCATTGAGGTTTCTCAACCCAGAGATCCTGGGTGCTATTCTTGGCTGGGGTGGGGAATTTTTCTTTAACCAGACTCATTCTCTACCCTCTGCAGGATTTTTAACATGAATTTAGGAGTGTTTAAAAGCGAAGTTTTTGCTATTAAAAGCCAATGTTAAGATAATCTACAGTTCAATGAACAATGACACCATAACTTGTTTATTGAGACAAAAATCACTTGTTTATGACCTCAAAAGTTAAAAAAAAAAAAAACAAAGAAAGAAAGAGAGAGAGAGAAAAGAAACAAAGAAGAATAGCATATACTTCATATTACAAATGATAGAAAACATGTGCCTTAAAAAAATTCTTTAATACATACATATATTTTTTTAAAATTATATTACTTTCGGTTAATAAATATTTTTCCAAATCCTCCACTTTCATGACAACTCTAAAGTTGTATTGTTTAAAACGCTGTCATTCGAAAACTAAACAAGCTATTGACTTGTAACTAGGGATACAAGCTAGTCTAGAGTTAAACTATACAATGGTACTGTCTAACTGGCCTAGTGGTGCCATATCTGAGTTTGAATTTTGGGCAAAATTCTTTTTTTTTTGGGAGGAAGGGCCTTTGTTTAATTTTACTTAATTCATCCCTCACCTAGTGAGGCCCAGGACTTATCAGTCAACCCTATTATATATGTATTTAAACTTTCTCCCTTCAAATTCCCTTTCCAGCCATTTGGATACTGAATATTTATCAATATTTACCAGATCAAGGTCCACACTGGTTTCACAGTATACTATACAGGTTTGCTTTTAGGTGTGAAAGAACACAATGTTCATTTTCTGCTGTACCGCACTTGCTATTTTTAGTGATCAGTACTACTCTTTTCTTTAAATCATGTAATTAAGTTTCTCTTCAGCCTAAATAATGTGTATAGTGTACATTATTGTATATAATTTAGAAATTTTTGAGAGAAAATTCTTTGATATGATTTGAACAGCCCTGCAGTGAAAGCAACCAGCTTTTCTATCAGTGAGATATAATCATATAATTAAATTTCTTTATAGATCCATGTTTGTTTATGAAAGTGTTATATTTGTTTTTGTTTGTGTACAGGGGCACATGGTGACAGGGAGATGTAAGGTGGAATGCCGGATGTGAGCCGTTCAGATTCCCAGTATTCTGATTCGTCCAGACCACGTGTATCGTTCAATCGTGACGTCCATGTCAAACGGTTTGGTAAGAACATTTTGCATTGCTATGATATTTTTACACTGATCACTTAATAAACATTGCAATATATTTTCAGATATTTAAAAGTGAAAAATACAACATTGTTTCTAAGCTTGAACTATGACATTTTTCATATTAACACGAAATGCATCATTATTCTCATGTCCCTTTGGTTTCTGAAATACTTTCTATAAGAAGTTTACATAATATTGTTACAGATTTCCAGAGATGAAAGAAGAACAAAAGCATCAATTTGAAATAAGAAATGCTATTTTGAAAAAATCTCAGTCAAAAATTATAAGACAAAAATGCCTCCATATTTCAATTAAAATCAGAGAAGAAAACTTCAAGATCATTAATTTATGAATTTATATTAATGTTTATAGCAGCAATAATGTCACCCAATGCAGTGGTGCAACATAACATTCTTATCCTTTACATTGTAAAGTTGTTTGAATTTCAGCAAAATTAAATTGCCTAACTGAAGAGTTCATTTGTAGTTTTCCTCTTTATTGCTTTGGTCTTCTTACATTGTCTTCAATTACGATTCTTTCAAATCTTTCTTCCATTAGCTTATCTTTTTTTAATTTCTGTAATTTTTTCAGTACATTATGCCTTTTTCTAAGTACCTTAAAGGATGTTCTTTCCTCTTCATATTTTTACCCTTCTTGTAAAATTCTGTAAACAGCAAGATACTAATAGCTGCAGAAACTCTTTCTTGCAGTCCTTGATTTTTTTGTAAAGCTCAGGAGAATATTGATCTTTATGCTTGGAATCTTCTTTCATGTATTCATAAACACTTCACAAGTTTGAATATGCATAGTGTTTTCCTTTTAACTTTGAAATTAGAGGAGGTATTATCACAAAGTTAATTAACTTTTACACTAATGTCTGTATAACAATGCATTACACTCAGTTGTGCTTGTGGGCACAATTCACACTTCATATTGCTTCAAGTGATATGAGCCATAATTTTGCTGAATACATGACAGAGAGAAAGGTAGAAATGGTTTACTGCATTGTTTACTGCAACAAGGTCATTGTTCAAGAATGAAATCATGGGCTGTAAATAGTTTTGGGGAGGGGCATCAAATCTTTAAAAGTAGGTGATCATTAAAGTGTACTACATTTGAAAGCAGAAACTAAGACAACTGTTCTCCCTTGCAGATGCTCTTGAATGTAAAATATTCATTGTAACAGCGAACTAAAAATATAACTTATTTTATATCACTGTTATTGCTTGCATACCATTAATTCTATTTCTATAGTTAAAAGTCTTACAGATTTTAATTTTGCAGAAACGTTTGTGGCATTAGTTGCTTAATTCTGTATTTCTCTCTTTTCTTTAATTTTACCTTAAAGGATAATGGTAATGCAACAATTTTATGCACCGTTGTTAATCAGAAAATGTATTACTTCCCTTGATCAGTAGAAGCAATGTACTGAAAAGCTAACTCTGACTTTGGTCAACAAGACAGTAAAAGAAATATTTGACTCAGCACCTTTTAAGTACACTTGTATAAAATACAATTTAAAAACAGATTGAATTTTTATTTAATTATGTCACAATTTGAGCAGATTTCACAGTAATTAATAAATTAAAATATTTTTACCTGACAAATAACATTTTTAATAAATGCCATATTCTTACTATTACTAGTACTATTATTATTTGTATTATTATTATTATTATTATTTGTACAATGTTAACAGTTGTATGTGTGATGAAATTTATGTTTTTTTAGGTGCTCCCAGTACCCCAAGGGTTTCTGGTGCCCTTACGGGTGATGGGGAACGCCGCCCTGTGCCTTTAGCAATACATCGAGAGGATCCTAGTCGTCTGTCAAGACGAGAACTAGCAGAACAAGCTAAGCGTGTTCTAGCCGATGCTGATAGTGTGAAATGTGTGAGCCAATCCCTTTTAGACCCAATACTAAAGAAAAGCAGCACAAATTCACCAAAGAAGTTCAACACACTACCTCCCCTTCGAAATAAAAGACACAGGCAAAGTAAGGCTAATCATAGTTTTATAGAAGAATCACAGTCATCCTCTCCAGAGAGAAGCGCTTCAAGAGAACCTCGTAAACATTTTAAAAGTACAGACAATAACAGTGTGGACGAAGGTTCACATTTATCTTCAGAGAAGGATATTTCTAAGGTAAAGGGAGGGAAAAGATTTCTTGTGCCTTCTGTATTTGCCTCTCTTGATCGTTCAGAGAGAAAGAAAAACAAAAAGCAAGTACAAAATGAGCATAATAACAATAAGCTTGGGAAAAGTAAAAATAATTCATCTAGTTTGACTGATCTAGCAGACTCTGCATCTTCTGCAAGAATAGCTGAGAATAATAAAAAGAGAAGGCATGCCGTGAAAAGAAGCATAAGTGATGTTGGAACTAGGAAACCAGATAAGTACAAGAAAGCTGGACTATTTCTCTCCATAGATCGACTTACTGCAAGAAAAAGCAAAAATAAGAACTCAATTGTCCATAGCGATTATTCTGATGCCTCACCAGCCTATCCAAGGAAGAATATATTGAAGAAAAGTCACAGTGATTCAGAATCTGTGCCTTTGCATCATAACTTGCATACTGAGAGACATAAAAAGAAACAACTTTCACCAATAATAGAGATTACTCAGAAAGATGATTATTTTCATAGGAATGACAAGAATTTGGATTTGAACTCCAAGAAAGCTGAAAGTAATAATAAGAGAAATTCTGAAGATACAATGCTACACAGTAGCCAGCTTCCAGCTGATAAGCCTGTTTTAACTCGTGGCCAAAAGGTGGATTTGATGATAAAGAAGCTAAGTCAAGAAGAAGCCCACATTCGTGGACCTCCAAGAGGCATATCATCTACAGCTGTTTTGGTCACCCCTGAACACAGCAGACAACATAACAACAACTTACCTTTCTCATATACAGAACCCACACTACAAAGTGAGTCCAAGTCGCCTACACGAGACAGCCTACACAGAAATAATGCTCCAGCTAAAGTGCCCACTGCAATAGGCGATGGCCAAGTCATATATGCGGAGGTGGTAGTCAGTGGAGGTGGAACTGGTGGAGGTGCGCTCAATAAACAGACAGTTCACACTAAGGTGCTTTCAAGTGACAACATAGTGCAACTGCATCACGAGGAACCCATACATCCCAACCTTCATAATCACTTTTCTGAGGATACACATTTTCAAGAACCAAGGAACTTCTCACATCAAGAGCACACAGTAAAAGTTAAAGTATCAGATTCTAACCAACACACATCAGACGACGAAGGACTGGGGCTCAGTATGGATCACGGAGGCTATAGAAGAAGTTCTCTGGACTACATTGAAGAAGGTAGAGAGTATTATAATGGCGGAAATACTTATAAAAAGAGAGATAATAGACTACTTAGTAAAAATGATGATGACGATGGCTACTGGTATGAATCCTCACGAAGGGATTTTACATCTGAGTATGATGGTGGTCTAAGAAAGGAGTACCAGCTACATGAAACAAAGCACAGAAGCAGCAATCACATCATCAGCTCTTCTGAAAGAGGAAGAGCTGACGGAATGGACTCAAGGAAAAAGGATTTATTACTGTCAGAAACCTACAAACCCAGATATGACAGTAGCCTATACAATCACAATGATGACGTTGCTTCACCACCACCAACACGCAGGTCCAAGGATGACTACAGAATAAGGGAGAACTTTGTAACAGAATTTGCTTCAGACTCTAGGATAATCCCTCCTGGTGATGATATATCATACAGAAACTACCCTGGACATGATGAAAAAGACATTTTGTCTCGTAGCATTGACAGTAATGATCTCAGTTTAAGAAGAAACAGGTTGGAATCAAGAATTGAAAGTCAGATGAAAGATCGCTTTGTAAGTACAAAATACAATTCAGATCATTCAGATCCTAAAATTACAGACGGTAACAGGAAACATGTATCAAATATTAATTTAAACTCACGGCAAGAATTTCTTAACTCACAGTTAAGTTCAGGAAGAAACTCACCATATCATGATGCTATTCGCCAGGAAAATGTAAAAAATATTGCCATGAAAAGCAGCTATTCTTTTGCATCCTCAAGAACACATGATTTTGATAGCTATAATAAGAAGGACTTATTAGCAGACTCTGGGATTGAAATTGACTACCGTACCAAAGATCCTGCAGTAAGTACCAAAAAGTATGAAAACAGATCACCATCCAATGAACATTTAACTCCTAAAACTCAAACTATGCATCACAAAGTTAAGCCCAGTATTGATTCATATCAGCATATTAATGATGATGACCAAGAAACGGATGAAAATTACAACCACCATAATATTGTGAATCATCATAAATCCAACCATCATCATAAAACCAAGTCAAATAATTCATTTACAGCAACTCAGCTTATTAAGGAGCAAAAGCATTCTGAGGCTATTCCAACATCAACAGTGCTGATACGACATTGGGCACCATCAGCTAAGGATGACTCACCTCCAGCTAAACAAAAACATTCAGCATCAGAAAAAGATAACTGGAAAAAGGGTTCACCACCTTCCGAAGAAGAATACAGTGATTATGAGAAAACACCACCTAATGAAGCAATAAAAGAAAGTGGTAAAGCACAGAAAAAGGTTGAAGAAAAAGAAAAACAGAGCAGCAGTAAAGAATCTAAACAAGACAAAAAGGTTCAAAAGAAAAAACCAAGTTCCACAATGGACAAAGTTAAACAACTATTTTCACGAAATGATAAATCCAAGAAGAGCAAAAAGAAAGAAGAGAAAGAGAAAGTGAAAGTGATAGTGGAAAATGTGGCCGAGGAAGAGGATCCACTGACATCTCGCTATAGAGAATATAAAGGAAGTGACATGGAAGATGATCATCCAAAACTTTCTTCTAGAGAAAAATATCAACGGGAAGTCAATGACTTAGAATCAGATCGGGAGAGAATCAACAGGTCACACAAAAATCATAGGCTAATGGAACCTGATAGTCCAAGATCTTCACCTCGAGATCGTGCACATTACAGAAGCAACACAATGCTGGATGATACTCAAGTGCCACACAGCCCAAATCCTACTCACAGAAGGAGAAATCAAAAGCAAATAGAAGAAGATGAGCCAGGATTTTCTCACAGAAACAACATTGGATCTAAATACCACAAGTCATCTGCAACTGGAGATAATAAGGTAAGCACCAAAGGGCATTTATACTGTCCTATAAAACATATCATGTTTTAAATCCAAAACCTTATGGACTGTGCTGTAGTCATTTTTGTTACATTATAGGATTTTTGATATCTTAACAATACAGCCATTTACTAATTATGCAAACAGCATGAATATGCTTAATAGCCTCAATAGAGTACAATAACTGACCCCTTCAAAATTTAATTTCAAAATCCTGTAACTGAACATAACATGATACAAAGTCAAAATAAAAATATGTGATCCAAACATTGCATAACTTTAATTGCTAGATACATTTTCTTGAAACACTCTCACCACACACTTAACATATAGCTGTATAAAGACAAAGTTGCAATAAATTTATCTAGAGAATTGGATATAATTAGACTATCTTTTTCACAATGAAACATGTGAAGATTAGAGGAAATATTCCAATATAATAAAAGTATAATTGCAGCATAACTTTAGGCACAGCTAGATACAGAATACCAATTCAATGCAGTACAGCTTCTAAAACTATTTACAAAACAGGTAAACCTTTTGTGAAAGGAAGATGGATTACTAATACTGTTTGATTGCTATTTAAAACAGGTTGTACTTAGATATAAGGGATGTAGATAAAAACTGCTTCAGAGATTATTTCATCACAAGAAATGAATGAAAAATTATAGTATTATTTGAATACTATTTCAGAAGAAAAAAAAAGTGCATTCTTATGGTTTCCTAATTTGCACCTAACACAAAAGTATAATAATACCATTTATGCAAATGTTTATCTTGATTAACCTAAAGTAGATAAAACAAAACAAAAAATTGTTGCAACAATGGATCACAGAAAAACAAAAAACAAAAATCCGTGTTCCATTCAAATGACTTTCTGTACATCTCTGTAACAAATTATTGTTAATATAATTCTTCTATCTAGTTCATACTAATCAAGATAAACATTAACAGAAACGGTCTTATTACTTAGTTCCTTATAAGAAGGAAAATAAGAGAATACACTAGGCTAAACCAACAATTAAATATTTTAAAATGTGGTTGCTATGGGATTGAAATCTGTTTCTTTGCATGTCCAGGAGTTGATAAGTTCCCATATGACAAAGGTTTTTAAAACTTAAAAGTATTTTTAAACTGATACCAATATCAAAGAGCATCTCAAAAACAGTCAACTCCACAAAAAACGTATATGACAAATTGTGTTTTAATGAGATCTACATTTTTTGTGCAGTAAATGTTTGTCTATCTCTTACAGTTTAACAGTTGTGCAAAATTCAGAGAAATTTATGCAGAATAAAGACATCTTAGGAGGCTATTTCCAGAAAGTTCTAGATATACATTTTATTTGTCATGTAAATTCTTAAATATAAGAGATTTTAATCAAAATCCTTACAGCCATTTTTGAGGAAACCAAAATTTTTTCCACGTAAAGAGTAGTTGGGGGTGGGGGAATTTTTTGAAAATCTTTGTGTCGCATCCTTGGAAGATACTAAACTTAAATATCAAGTTTGATACTTAACAGACTTTTCATTTTTAAGCTATGCTGCACCCCCCCCACACATACACGTGCATACATTTTTTTTGGATTCAGTGTCCCAAAACATGTATTTCTAGCAAAATCTCAGTATCAAAGTTTTGGATGCAATACAATACCTTCTCTATACACTATGTAGAGAAAGTAAATGGCAGTAGGCATAGAAAGTGATATGAATGCAACACATTAGTTTTTTTTGTTGTTTTTTTTTTAACCTAAAAGAAAGATGCATTAATTTTTCTTTTAAATGTTAAACAGTAAATTACTTTATTTATTGTGTTCTATTAGTTATTAAATATAATAGGAATTTTGCTTTTTGCCTTTGTTGAATGATTTATGAAAGTTGGGCATTTTTTGGCATTTTATTATATAGTTAAAAGCTAATGTAAATACTGATTTAGTTTTTGCTTTAAGTGCACATAAGTAGAATAAACCATTTATTTTTAAATTCTTTCTTTCACATCATGGCTAAACATGCTGCTTATTAGATACCCTAAGAACATTGCCTTGTGCTTTCATTCTATTAATGTAGGAATACAGAATAGACTACCGTACTCTAATGCTCATAGAAATGTATAATTTTGCTTAAGTATATCTTTTTGGCAAAACATAATTTTATTGCATTTCATAAGGTGAATTAATTGTATTTCTACCTCTACACCAATCATTACAGAATTATATTGTACACAATTGCTCTAATTAGTTAAAGAAATATTCAGTGGAGACACACTATCTGCAACTACCCAAGTTTTATGATATGCTGCATATGATTCATTGCTAACAGTGTCACAGCTTGTTTCACTTGTTCTTATTTACTTAATGTAGTGTAATGCAGAATTAATGTTTTATTTTTTACTCAAAAATCTGACTTGAAATGTTTTGTAATACAGACACACAGTAATATACAAAAGCTCTTACGAGAAAAGATACTTAAAAATACATGCATCAAGCAGAACATAAAAGCTGTATATTAGTTGTCCTTCTTGAAATATATTATAAATTGAATATAATTTAAATATATTTGTTTTATGCAATGGATTGCATGAATGTGATATCCACTCAGCCTACTACACTCCAGGGTTTTCCATTCCATAACTCCTATATTAATCATGAATACTAATAACATATAAGTAGTCAGTAATAACCTTATAGGTGTTGTCAAAGGTTGTGTCCATTCCGTGAGGACATTTGTGACATTGTTGGGTAAAATTATCACTCACATGCATAAGTTCTTCCTGCATAATGTTAATAATTTCTGCATTATAGTGACGTAAAAGGCTTCAGTTTTATAAGTTTAGTAGGTATATGAACAGAGGTTTGTGAAACACCTACTTGCTGTGCAACACAGCTGAGAGACTTCTTAGAGCTTGCTGTTCAAATGCAGCACCAATTTTATCTAGCTTTTTTCCATTAAAACATGTAATTTTCATTTCTTTGGTTTAGTGATCCTATTGTTCTAAATTAATAAGCAAACATCTCACATGTATCTATCTGAAACTGGATAACCAGGAAATTGCTGCTGAAAATGTCTGCATACCTGTATATTATTTAGTTTTCACATATGTATCGTACATAAAAATATGCTGTTCAAGCATGAGTTTATTTGTTGGTAGGCAATTGCATGGACTGTCGCCCTCCGTGGTGTAATGGTTACCATGCTAACTTCATATACCCAAAGTCGCGGGTTCAAACCCGGCGGAGGACGATGGATTTTTTCGGGTGTAAAAATCCTGAGCATGGCTTCCTTTGGAAGGGAAGTAAAGCCGCAGGCCCCTTGTCGTAGATTTACGGCATGTAAAAGAACCTCAAGCCTGATAGGAGAGGCCTCTGAGCAAAATTAAGTGGTCTTTCACGCCCAATTTAGAATGGGACGCTGAGAACCACAGCAGTTAAAGAGCATCCATAAATAACATGCCATTTCATTTTAATTCCATGGACTAATGAGAGAATAACATTCCTAAGGAAATCACACACAGCATATGTATTGTCGAAAAACTTCACATAATGAAGACAAAGCAATGACCCTATCTATATAGCTCATAGCTGACAAATGCACCTTTGACACATCCTGGCACCATTTCTGCACATTGGCATAATACTGGGGTCACTACCATTTTGGCTAATATGCATAAAGGCAGTTGTTGCCTGGGCATAAAACAAAGGCAATAAAAAGGTGCATTTTTGAGAAAGTCTAATACAATAAAAATGGTTTCCAAGAATGACAACTGAATGTTTTATAATGCAAATTAAAATGTTGGTCTTAATGCTTATCAAATTGTAGGAGTATCTCCATTTAACATTTTGGAAGGGCATCACAGGATCTGGAAAAAAATATATATTTGTAGCATAAAACAGAAATTGGATCCTTATTTACTTTTTTCTTTCCAATTAAAAGTTTAAATTCATGTAATTTTGATGGTGAAAAGGTAGCAATCATTAGTCTTTTAATTGAAGACTTGTTAGCTTTATCAATATGACTAAGTTTTATACTTTTTGGATGAATTAATAATGCTCATGTGCATATATACATCATCTATTTTGTTTTTTTATTTTCATTTGCCCGCACAATTATAGTTCAATATGGTCCTGATTGTAACTTAAAATCAACTACAGTATTTAAAGTAACACACTATTTCTCTTTTACAGGGTGATTATCATCC
The DNA here is from genome assembly GCA_030762935.1 of Hymenopus coronatus. Classification (NCBI taxonomy): domain Eukaryota; kingdom Metazoa; phylum Arthropoda; class Insecta; order Mantodea; family Hymenopodidae; genus Hymenopus; species Hymenopus coronatus. The sequence goes on along the minus strand of CM060896.1, from coordinate 117,940,287 downwards.
ACCTACCAGGCAGCGTTTAGCCACACCTAGTCCTAGTCCAAGTCCTATTCCCCAGCGTCCTTACAATAAGTCTACATCTGCTACACTTAACCGGATAAATAACAAGAATAAAGAGCAGCATGGAGGAAGCTGGTTCAAATCTCTCGACAGACTGGGAAAGCGAAGCAAGAAGACTAAGGTACTAAATAAAATTTTTCCAAAGAGTTATGTAATATTTATCTGAAAATATTATTCATTGAAAAGTGTCATAATATTGAACAGTTTTATATGATTATACATTATCTTCCATAATTAAGAATCAATGTAAATAAGACCGAAATTATCCCAATTTTAAACGATGTTCAAATATGCCATATTTAATTTTGAAAGGACTCTTTTACAAAAATTTGCGGTTATTATTGTACAAGGTTTCATGTCATGACAAAATTTTTAAATGGCAACTATTATGTTTCTTGTCATATTAAACCTGTCAGATGTGAACACCTTTTACAAATAGTTCATTTTAGTTTTGTTTGTATTACTCCTTAGTTTGAAAGACCGTTTATATGAAACAAATGCATAATTGAGTATTCTTTTTTTTAGGGGGGGGGGGGAATTGTCCTAGAACAATATTGATGTAATATTGTTTATAGATTATACTGTACCTGTCAGTGCACAGTAAATAAATATCATGTTGCACTTTAAGATATTTAATTACTATAAAGAAATGTATTGCATTTTCTATGCAAATAGATTTTAAAAACAGCCTCATATTTACAGGAACAAGAAACTAATGATGAATATGAGGATGATCCAAATGACCCAAAGCTGCAAACTAACAGCAGCAATAGCAGTAAAAATCTAAGATTCTTTGGTGATACAGATCAAGAATCTGTAACATCTGCAGCTCGGCACTCAAAACATGCAGCCCTAAGACGTTATAAAGCAAATACCAGCACCAGTGGCAGCAGTAGTCATAACAGACTGAAAGTTCCAGCACGTAATCCTGGCCCACGCCACCACCGCAGTGCAGGCGATATGGCTACTAGTTCAGCAGAAAGCACTACAGAGGGAGATAGTAGCCAGCAGTCCCAAAGATCTGTATACTTGCATGCCGCTACAGGTTAGTCAGTCATTGTAAAACAAAAGATGTACTATGCCAGTACATTGCTACAGTGTACCATGTTCCTAAAGAAGGCAATCAGTATATACTTCTTGAGAAAGTGCTTCCCCTCTACCTACCACAAAACCATTAATTTGTGTAAATAAGGGGTTTCACTTTCTCTAAAACACAACTGCCTCCATTTTCTTTCCAATGTAGTAAAACTATGCCATTAAGAGTGAAACATGTATGGGTATGCACACCAACTTCAGTGAAAATGTTATACAAGGGTCAGTCAATAACTAATGCCTACATTTTTTTTTCTCTTTTAGTTTGTAAGAAAATTAAACTTATACTAAACAGCATGAAAATCACAACATTGAGGATTAAATTATCACTTTTCAATGTAATCCCCGTCCTTTTCCACAGTTTTACTCCACCTTTTAACAACGGCATGTATTCCAGGTGGTAAAATGCAAAGTCTTGCTTCCGAAGCATTGACGCACAGATGTTTTCATGGCCTCTGCATCTTCAAAATGAATCACATGATGAACTTCCTTTAGTGGCCCAAACAGATGGTAGTCTGATGGTGCTTGGACAGGGCTGTATAAGGGATGAGGCAAGATTTCCCATCTAATTTTCACAATTGTTTCAGTGGTGTGATGACTGGTGTGTGGTTTTGCATTGTCATGCAAAAGAAGAACATCTGCCATGGTTTTTATCGGGCAAACTCGTCAAAGACATGCTTAAGTTTTTTGAGGGTGCTGACTTATCGGACAGAATTTATCGTGCATCCCTGCTCCAAACATTCAACCAGAATCACACCCTGTGCATCCCATAACACTGTCGCCATCACTTTCCCGCCGATAGCACAGTTTTCAATTTTATCTTCTTCGGTGGGGTTGTGGGATGCCATTCCATTGACTGTCTTTTTAATTCAGGTTCAGAAAAATGAACCCATGTTTCGTCTCCAGTCACAATGTTTTCCAGAAACTCCCCTCCCTCCAAATTGAAGCACTGCAAGAGTTCGGCAGCTATTATTTTTCTTGTCTTCTTATTCTCGTCAGTTAACATTCTTTATACCCACCACCCCAGTTGTTGAATAATTGTCATCACACTGCCTTTACTGAGGGTCATAATGCAGCACAATTCATCTGTTGTTACCTGGTGGTCAGTACGAATGATCTCATCTACTCACTCAATGTTGAGTGGAGTCACTGCAGTCACCGGTTTACCGCTTCAATTTTCATCAGCCAACAGTGTTTGCCCTTCTGCTTCATTACAGTGACGGACCCATCTTCCAGCAGTGCTGACATCCATTGTTGCAACACCATACACATTTTCATCCTTTCTTAAATAAGAATGGGCGTTTCACATTCCACATGCGAGAATTCAATTATAGAATGCTGTCTAATATGCACATCAATGTCAGCCATTTTGCAAAAGGCAGCAGTGCTGCCACCTGTAGACTTAGGAAGTTGCTACTGCTGTGGATTAGAGAAGAAGGTTTGAGGAATTGAGACAAATTCAAATTGTTCACATCACTTAGTTAAGCAGAAAAAAAAACAGTTATTGACTGACTCTCATAATTATGTCTAAAATAGCTGCCCAACATCTATAATTTGAAAAATTAAAACAAATAATAAATATGTACTAGCAAAAGAATTAACATTATTAGTAAGAGTTTTAAAACACTTAAAAATAATAAACGAAAGAAATCAGATTTAACCAAAGAAGGAACTTCATCTTAACTTGCTGAAAAAATAGTTCTTTTGCCTGAACAAGGCAAAAGTGCTAAATTCTTTTACCACAAATGTTTATTACACAATGGCCCAGAAATATATGGCTCACTTAAGACTAATCAGTAAGATACAACTTCTCATTATATTTTCTACTCCTCACTAACAAATCTCTAAGTATTTGTGCTTACATTCCTTCTAAATGTACATTTATCTGTTCAAAAAAAGCAATCAAAAGGCATATGGTTTAATGAAACCAAAAAATAACTACCCAAAAACAAATATATTCTCATTATATATTTTACTACTAGGAATATTAGTCTGCACCTTAATTTTATTAACATATTAAGACTAAGTTAAACTAATATCCTTCAAAGTTATAAATAAGCTTTAAGTTTAATCTACCCACTACCAGCTCACAGGCACTCCACAGATATCTAGAATTCATGTAATCCATTTAATCAGAAATGTTTTATATTAGGAAATACAGATATATTTACATGCAGCAAACATACATAGCATTCAGAAACATCATTTCAATTTTCTGCTTGGAGAAAGAAGGCACGCTGCTTCCATATTTTTAAGTGAATTCCTAATTGACACAATTAATTCTTAAGTAGCTCTTCTTTTATTTCTTAAATGTGAAATATTTGTAAATAATTCTTTTAGTGACTAAGTATGATGCCATCAATTTTGTTATTCATGAATCAAAAGTCTCTGTTATAAACACTTTGGTTATGGAACTTGTGCAAAAGAGAAAATTGCTGATTTATATGTTTGCTGACAATGTACTAGACACTCTTCAATGAGGGGGGGGGGCAGAATTTTAAAGGTGCAAGGACAAATGTTTTGGTGATGATTAAAAATATGAAAATTTGAGATCAACTGTATACTTTATAACACAACCATTTTAACTTGTCACTTGGGTAGAAAGTGGTAGAATATTCAAATAGCTCAAGAGGTATGATGAAGGGCACGTTAAATACAAATGTAAGATAATTTTAGTGACAATTGCTAAGATTATAGGGGATGCAGACTATGAGAGATTACTAAAATCAAAAATGACAGATGCCACAGGGCAGACAACATACCAGAGTAATCATTATAACCAGAGAAATAACTAAACAGCCTATTTACAAAAGAAGCACTATTCCAGCCTTCTGTTAGTATTATGCACCATTGTTGCAACATATATCAAGTCAGTCAATATATTAAAACTGAAATGAGATAATTGCAATGAGTTTGGCCATCACCTTTCTTCTATGCCATAATTGTTGATTACCTATAACCCATAATCTGTATGAATCATATTAATCACTGAACCATGCTATGGACATAATTGATACACCACATGAATGTCAATAAATGTTATAAATCACTGCAGTGTAATAGTATGAAGAACCTTATAATTACATTTTGATATATTTTATCTAAACCAAACCAATTGCTTTCTAAACATATCATCTTCCTCTAAAAATAAAACTCCACAAAATCAGACAAACACACTTACACCCAAAAATTGTAAAACAATACAAATGTCTCGTCAACTGCAAAGGTATGACATAATAATAAACTAATAGCCCAATAACCTAACCTTATAAGGATTAAGTAATTAATACGATATAATTAGCCTAATTCAGATAACTATTACATAGTAACATAATAATATATGATGTAATCTATAACATAATGTTATAATCATAGTGTACTTGATAACTAAATGGTAAAATGCAAAATTTGAACTCCTGCGAATGATAAATCAGGGTGCCAAAGTAACAATATAATAAAGCTAACCTTACCAATAATGTAACAAGCACATATTTGCAGGGGAATTTTTAGGTATGAATAGAATTGAACCATCAGAATATCACCAGATTCTAGTGACTTATCTTATGATATGGGAGAATTTCAAAAGTTGTGGTATAGTAACCTCTTGTGTTCCCTTTGATTGGTTCAAACAGGCAATGTAGAACTATGGGGACTTCTAAACAGTTCCAGCAACACTCAGTAGCATCATCGTAATATATTTTTCTTATAACAAGCTCAGTCTACCTTTTATGTTTATAAATAAAATAATAAATTAAATTAAATAAAAATAAAGAATAGAAAAATTCTATAGCAAATTTTAAATACATATTTTGCCATGTCAGCATCTCAACTTATTACACTAAATCAAAATGATTATAGTCACACTTAAAAAAATAAAAATTATTCCACTTAGAGGATTTTTAGTGTTGGAAGAGGGAGAAAAAGAGAAATTCCCATTTCATCCGTAAAGGTGTCCAGTATTAAGCATCAAGTTTGTTATGACAAATGGAAGGAATTGAGATATTTATTTCTTAGGTGGTGATCTATGTACAAAAACAATAAAACTATATAATTTTAGTCTGAGGACATTTAAGCAGAAAAAAATACAGTAAAACCCCACTAATCCGAGTCCCGCAAATTCAAAATTCCTAATAATCTGAACATAAAATCCATGGTAAAAAAAAAAAAAAACTTATTTGAAATGTAAAGAAAAGAATTTTATTATAAAACTGACAAAGTCTTTTAAACTACACACATCAGAACAAAACATTTATTGCATAAAAATGTTTTACTGAATGTTGCTTTACGCTGTGCCTGTACATATGAATTTTGCAATTCACTGATAAAACATTTTCGCATTCCTTTAGGTACCATGCCAGTAACTATCAGCATTTTTCACTTAACTTGCAAAATTGGTAATCTTCTTCTGCCATAAAGAAATAAACCTACTTGAAGATGTGATGTTGCGCTAGCATTGCATAAACATTTCCTCATTTGGTATGGCAGCAGCATGCTGTTCTACATAGTGTAATGCCAAATCAAGGGCATCTGCAGCATTAGAACCTTATCCTTAGAATAATCTTCTTCACTATCTCCAGCTTCAGAGTTATCAAGGTGATCTACTCCATAGAGACAATGGCTTCATCACCGATGTCTAGATGACCATTATCAACTGATATCCATTCGAGAAGGCAATTTTCTCCTGAATTTTTGGCACATCAGGATTTCTTGAATAAGTTGAACAAAATCATTATTGTTTGATGGCAGAATGGAGGGTTTCTTGAAACACAAGACACATTGTTCTACAAAGTCCTCTTGACTTTGGCACAATTTCTTCCATAAGTTTTGTATTAAGTGTTTATCCAAACTGTCCCAAGCTTCAGCTACAGTGCACAGTAATTGTGATGTTGCCACTTCCTCACATTGCTATGTTATGTTACCTTGTACTTGCTAACCCTACAACTGTATTTATACACACATTTCCTTTTTTTTCCGGATTATCTGAGTATTCTGAATCTGAACAGATCTTCTCATTTATAACCGCATCCCTTAAAGCCTTTGATCAAAAGCAGCATGCCTCGGCTATAATTTTAGACTTAACAAAGGCATTCGATACCATAGATCATCAGCTATTGTTAACTAAACTAGAGCATAAGAGGATTGGCCAATAAATGGTCGGAATCATATCTTTCTGGTCATATGCAAATAGTGGAAATAAAATGTAAAGCAAAGAATAGATCAATTATTATCATTCCAGTCCACTCCAAGTAAACTATGGTGTACCACAAGACTATATACTAGGTCCCATCCTATTTCTTCTTTTCATAAATGATTTCCACAAATGATCCATCTACTAAAACCATTTTATATGCCAATGATACAAATATTCTGGTCACGGCAATTCGAAACCTTTTTAACCTCTATTCACCAAGTCTCAGAGAAAAATCACAAATTATTTTACATTGAATAACCTTATTATAAATGCAAGTAAAACTGTAGCAATGGATATATGTACAAATAACAACAAAAATTATATTGCCCCTCAAATACAATTGTCTAATCAGTCACTCAAAAGAGTAGAATCCATAAAATTCCTTGGGGCCTGTGTGCAAAGTAATTTGAAAGGGGATGCCCACATTAGCCTCATCAATAATAAGCTCAACTCTATGTTATATGCTAAGAATATTGACAACATGCACAAGTAAAGAAACAGAGCAGCATACTCTGAACATGTGCACTCACTCTTAAGTAATGGAGTAGTCTTCTGGGGTGAGTCTCCAGCACGCAAATAAACCTTTATTGCACAGAAAAAAATTATCAGAACTATTGAAGGAGTTAGCCCAAAGTCATCATGTAAACCTTTTTTTAAAAAATTCTGAATCCTCCCACTTCCCTGCATTTACATACATGCAGTTATTACACTTGTACTCAAGAACATTAATGCTTCCGATTCACTTTTTGTAACTAACAATATGGTGCATAAACACAACACCAGGGATAATACACAAATACATATGACCAGCTGCAACACCTCACTCTGCCAAAAAAGTATTTTATACAATAATTTACTGAGTCATATCAAGACAATTAAAAATGTAAACCAGCTAAAATCCAGTCTCAAGGCACATCTAATTAACCATTCCTTTTATTCCATCAATGATTACCTTGAACATGAATGTATTGTATATATTGTAAAAAAACATATTGTATATATTGTAAAAACCTATGATTGTTATATTTATAGCTTAACGTGTCCAATAATGATTGTACATTGTACCAAACCACTTTAACGGATGAATAAAACTAACTAATAAATGACCACATTCAAGCTTCACATGACTTATCTTACACTCACTCACTGTGAGTTCATATCTGTGGTATAAGCATTGGTACAAACGTTACACAATTTTTATTTTGTTTTATCTCATATCTTGGTATAAATACTGTTATCAACATTACTTTTTAATTCTTTTTATTAAATGTTTAAATAAAAATAAGATAACATAATTTATATTATGTTTTTACATTTATAGTTGTTAATGTTTGTCTTTCCTAGCATCTCCATTTTTCAACTAATATATGAAAGATACATATAAAAAATATTAATAAATTTTCAATGTACTCAGTATCTTTCCGGCTTAAATAATTATATCTAAATAACCCATCCGCCTGACTTGTCTTTGAGCTATTCTCTCCATGGCACAAGGAATCTCATTTTATTATTTAAAATTCTGACTGTCTGCAGACACACATTTCGGGTGAAATCTAAAATAATTTTTTTTTTTTTTTTGTACAATGCTTCCTTAGAAGTCAAAAGAAATTAAATTATTCACTAAAGTGGCTCAAGTTACAAGTACATAAATTTATTTTTTCGAACATTTGAAGACAACTTCAGGACCAGGGATAGAATACATCCTAAATTTCAAACTTTGCAAATCAATATGGCAGCACTCACTTTACTTTGGTAATATTACAAAAGATTAACAATCAATCAAATATTTATAACCAAATGAACTGTGGTTTTATTTTATTTTTATGACACACTATTAAAAACAAATTATTATTGGAGCATCTTTTTTTATGATTGTAATGTTTCAGTTGGTGATATCCCTGGTCCACCTAAATCACGCACTGGAGTGGCAAGAAGAGCCCAGAGCAGGGAAGAATTATCTTCAACCGCTGGTTCCTCACGACTGCAACCTCAAACACGAACTGTGTCACGTTCTGTATCAGTAAGTATCTGTTATTTTTCTAAGAAATTACTAAAGATTATGCAAATAGTAACATTTTATGAAACACTCATAAATGCTTCGCTTAACAGAGGTAGCTAAGTGTCAAGGTTAGCAAGCAAGTATTAATTCCCAAAATGTATAAGTTACATTCCCAGTTGAAAAGTGGAATGTTTCTTTAATTGAATTATTTTCTATCCTCTCTAGCTTTAAGTATGAATGATAATCTAAATATGCATGTAATTCAAAGTTTAAAATTATATCAAACCCAAAGATAATCACAAAATGTAAACAAATTAAGTAGTTTCTGATGCAAGGCCACCTACATGACATTGGATTTTAAAGCAAGTAAATAAGAAATGCAACTCCCCCCAAAATATAAATAAATAAATTATAGCATAGATGATAAGTTGCTGCTACTATATTTTACCAAAACAAATAAAAAAGAAAAAGAAAGAAGATAACTAGTTTTGTACCAAATACACAAAATTAGATAGAAATAAAAGGCACAAATTTTACAAATCTTTCAATGCTGTGCAAAGAATTTAATGTTTTTGCTTTCTTAGTTGCATGAAGGGAGCATGGGCTAGTTATATTTAAAACATTTTTTTTTTTCTTTTTCCATTTACTGCTCAATAACCAAGTGTGTCAGTCAATATTATTACTTCAATTCCTTTCTCTTTTTCATTACTCTACCAATGAAGCATAGTCAGAGTAAAATTTAACACTGATAGTAATTAGTTGATTACTAATACTGTACTTTGAAGAATAGCAAGCATGGTAAAATTGATTACCTATGTACAATTCAAAACAGGTTTGGTCAGGTTGTCAAGTAATATATTTCTGTCATTAACTGCTTTTGTCATAATCAGTGGCTTTGTCTTTACAAAAATGTTTGATGGTACTGTTTATGTCCCCTTATATTGCACATTTGCTCTTACCTCATTATAGGCGAGGTGTGGAAAAAAGAAAAGAAAAACAGCTGCAATTTGTTAAACAAATGTTTCCAGATTATTGAATGCAATATGTCATTATAATAGCTATTTATGTGATAGAAAATTGTGACACAAATAAAAATTAGCACACGGCTGATTTTCACGAGTGGTATAAAAGGTTGCACATTGCACACAAGTTACATACATTTTATGAGATCTGAACATAAAATGATAATAAATACCAAAATAAGAAATTTAAAATAAATTTTCATCATTTCACAGCAACAGAGAGAAGCTTGCAATTCAAGAGGAAAAAAAATTTTTTTTTTTAAAATTGAGTTTATAAGGGTAATCCAATAGGTGCCCATATTTCAAAATGGACTGTGTTGCTAAGGTAACACCATCTTATACTGTCATTTGTTACATGTTGCCAAGACAAATTTGAATGATTCATAGGTTAGTTTGGATTTGGATTTTTTAGGTATTTCAGGTAGTTGTGCAATGTGATTTCACTAAAGTGAAAAAATTGCATTATGATTCAGTGATTCACTTTTTACTTTTGGATGGGAAAACTTGGGAGAAGATAAAAGGGAAACTGGATGCTATTTATGGGAGGTTTCACTATCTATGACAACAGTTATATATTAGTTCAACAACTTTAACTTTAACTGAATATCTGTTTTGATGAGAGGCTCCTAGGACACCTGGCAGGTATGGTTGCCAAGTAAATCATTGGACTTTTTCAATGTCATTCTTAGTGAACGTCAAACAGAAATTCGTGGAGTGACAGAGGCAATAGGTTAGTCAAGGGAATGGCAATTCATATTTTGCATGATAAGTTGGAGATGAAAATGTTAGCCCAGCAGATGCCAGATTGCTCGCACTAAACAACTGGGTATGACTGTCAACTTTGTTTGAAGCTATTTAAACAAAATCTAAAGGACTTTTTCCATTGAGTTGCCACCTGGAGACCTGGATTCATTATATTCTGGAAACTAAGCAACAATAAAAACAATAGGTTGCTTCCAGTGAATCTGCTCTAAAGAACGCAAAGATGGTCCCATAGTTGGAAAAGTGATGGTGATGATTCTTTGGGATGCAAAGGGTGTCGTACTCACTGACTTCTTAGAAAATGGAAAAATGATTAGTGGGCAATTCTGCAATGAGTTAATGGCTAGATTTGACAAGAAGCTGAGGGACACATGAACCCATTTGGCAAAGAAGAAAGTGTTATTTCACCATGACAATGAACCAGTACACTCATCCAAAGTTGCCATTGTTAAACTGCATGAATTGCATTATGAGTCGCTGTCACACCCTACAATTGCCTGACCTGGCTCACTCCTATTTCTTCTTGTTCCCAAAGATGAAACAAGAGTTAGATCAAATGAGATAATTACCTTCAAGACATGCATATTTTGCAGATTTGACAATTCCTATATTTTGAAGGGTTTTAAAAAATGATAGGAACATTGGGAGAAGTGTATATCCCTAAAAGAGAACTATTTTGAAAAATAGATAATTTGTGTTTGAAATGTGCTTTCTTTTCCAACATGAGTACTTACTGAACTATCCTTGCATTATCATCAGAAGCAGAATGTAGCCATAATAATCATGAGGTTAGGCTACTGAACTGATTATAGTTTCTTTATGGAATGTTAGAAAAAATTGCCAAGCTCAAATATTCTCAATGTTGTTTGTCATGTGGAGAGTTGGAGTTTGATTCACTGCCAAAGAGATATTAACTTTTATTCATCTAAAAAATGTATGAAACAAATTCCTAATTAAAGCATGAGTTAGTATTAGTAACACTATCATAAAGTAGCTCAAGAATTGGCTCCATTACTTTTTTCACTTCATATGTGTGTGTACTTCATATTTTTAGCTCCCTGAATTGCATCTGTTGGAAGACTGTACCATTATCCTCAAATCCATTCAGCAGTGAACTATCAGTGTGATAACATCTGTTATAATTTGTTTCAGGTTCTGGCTCCTTGGAAACCTCGTCATTACAAAGAAGGCCTTGAATTACACTACAGCAATGAGACAAACAGCAAAACTTTAGGAAGGCCAAGCAATGGGAAGCCTCCAAAAGTACCAACCACTCACAACAGCAGTTCCACTATGAACAGAAGTTCTGGTGCAAGCAAATATAAAAATAATGGTGAGAAAAATAAGGAAGACAATCTAGTGCAGCAAAAACATGCAAAAAAGGCTATGTCTGTCGAATCTTTAAGTCAAAAGAATGGACAACTTCAGAGCCAGCACTCTAGAAGCAGAACTAATTTAGATAAGAAACATGCAAACTCATCTGCTTCTGTAGAATCTCTCTCTCACAGGAGAAATCGAGACAAAGAAACATCCTCCAGAAATCATTCCCGAATGAACAATTCTACCATGGAAATAAACAGCAGTGGATCTAAAAGCACTCCTAAAAAGGGTAGTGAAGGAACCTCACAGCGAAGTTCTTCAAAAGTATCTAGGTCAGCATCAATGCCAAAAGACTCAAGAAGTGCTGGTTGGTTTAAGTTGCGAAACAAAAAACAAGGAACTTAAGGGATAAAACTGCTTATATTTACACATCAGTTTCTCTTTAATGCAACAGAGTTAATACTCTAATTTTGTCCAGAAATTAAACAAACAATTAACACACTAACTGCATACATGAAGTTCAAATGAACAGACAGGACATTGCTTGAAAAGATAAAGCTGTCATACAGCCTGTATTAACATTAATGTTGTAAAACTTAATAATTTTTGCACAATTTTTATTGCTCTTTGAGTTAAAGCAAACATACGACAGTCGAGTTATGTTTCAAACAGTATGCATTTAATACTTAATGGTTTAAGGTCAGAATTTTATTCCTTCCAGAGTTTAAATAAAAGCTGTAACAAGGACGCAGAAAGCATGTAGAAAAACTAACAGGACAAAGTACATTCAAGTATTTCAGTGTATTCATAACAAAGACACTCACCCCTCTTTTTTATGTGTGCAGTACAGGTCCATTTATATTAATTTTTCAATCGCTGTTCATTTTTAAACACAATTTGTTCAATAATGGAATAGTAGTGACCTGTGAATAGGGGATGTCACAAAATAAACAATTTGACATGTTTAATTAATATCCCACTTTTTCTATAATGAATTATATAGACCTCTAACATGTGCCTGACCATTCTCCATTCCCCTGGTACCGCATATTAGTAGTTATTTGCAACAATAAATGAAATGGTTACTTAAGAGCCCATATACTATTACCCAGAATTGTCTGCTCTTTGATTTTCAGTGGAAAGGAAAAGAAGATTATTCATCCAACTTCTCTATATTAAAATCAGAGTTGAGAAACAGACCTTAAAAGGCTAAAAAATAACACACAATGAATACAAGAGAACCACTGGACCTGACTTTGCTCCAAGGAATCATATAACTATTCTTAGGCTGTACTTAAGTCAGAATAAAGCGATCTCAATATTTAGTTCTTATTAGCTATTCTCTCAATGTTTTGAAGCTGAATTTTCTGCAGTAATGTTAGCAGTAACAAAGATCAGTAATTGTATTTAGCCTTGGTGTTTTCATAGTGATGTCATAATATCAGAATTATAAAAAACAGATTCATAAAATCTTCTCTTTAGCAACTGTCTTATGGACAAAATAAATAACATAGGTATCGACATGAGAATATTGTAAATAATGTAGATTAGTGTCATCATGTAACATGATGCAGTTTACTTCTATAAGTAATGTAAACAAGTTTTGAAGTATGGTGCTGATTTGTACAATAGAATGTTTAATAATAAACAATTTGTTTAATCTTTGTGTTGATAAGTGCTTACTTATTGTTAATAACTACAAAGCTTGCCATAACTTTGTATTTGAAATCGACCACTTGTTTTATATTTTCTTTTACCACAGTGCCTATAAAAGGCAGAATGAATAAATGGATATAACAAGTTAACAATGTGTTTTTACAAGAATCCTTATCCTTCCCAAAAATGTGATATATTTGCACAACTTTATTTATCCATTACAAATTCATACACATGTTATATATATCTAAGGTCATTCAAGAAGTGATTCTTACGCACAGTGCATATCTTCTATAAATTATTTCACGTCTAAGATAAAATAAAATTAGCGAATATTTTTCTGGTAATGATGAATAATTAATACATATATAAAATATATATAATATACATATATAGCATAAATTTTGAAACCAAAAATTACATTGTAAAAAAATGTTCTGTGTGTGTGACATTTTCACTCAAGAATGGCCAAACCAATTATCAAACTTATTAACCTTTCCTGAGCAAGGGCACATACTTGCTATCAATGGCTTTGCGTTACTCATTTGGATACTTGCAATAAGTCACCCTAGTTGGAATTTTGTTCATGTAAATGATTGCTAGATGTCACTAGATTCATGTTCCTGCAATTCTGCTTTTATTTTGTCAATCGCAGAAATAAAAACCTGGAAAATCCTGAAAATAATTATGCCTGGGAGGGATTAGGGATGATTTTTCACAAGTGTGATACAGCGAAAAAATATTAACACTGTTGTATTTTCAATTTTTACCATCTTAAAATCACCTTCCAATGTGTTTTGAAAGTGCAAAAAAAAAAAATTGAAATTGAACTAAAATGCAAAGTCCAAGACTTTTTCAAATAAAGCTCTTTTCTTTCCTTTGAATACTTCAAATATAGATTTTTGAATGACTATGAGACACTAGACCTTTTGGAAGGTAATGTGAAAAAAGGGAGTAGTTTTCCTTGTTCTATAAAATTGACACAATTAATAAATTTTGCTTACTCCATTTTGAGATTTAAAATAAATTATGTTAATTTAAATATCTGAATGTTTGGGCATAGGGGAAAAAAGACACAGTGTCATCATACAGACAATGTCATTTTTATGCATCATGGCTAAATTTGTGACTCATATGTAAACCACAGTGAACTGATTAGTCAGCTCTTTCTAGCCTTTTGCACATAAGTTTGTAAGTTTAACCATGGTTAACAGAATAGGAATGCTGGAAGATGGTTAGCCACATACATGTTGCAATTCATGGATTCATTTTTTCAAATGGAAATACAGGTAGCAAAATGAAAAATATGAATAACTATTTCTAACCTTTTATCACTTATTACTGGGTATGATGCCAGCAACTTATTCGTAAGTTTGTTTTGCTCTCTACATAATTTTAATTGAGATAAAAGTTTCTGGAAATAACTGCATTAAACCTTTCTTTGTAGATACAAAGGGAATTGCGATAGTTCACTATTTTAAAACTGGATGCTATACACAAGTGGTCAAATCAGTCAGCAGTTCAGTGAACAATTCCAGGTACATCATAATAGTAGATAATACGCTCTCACTCCTATTTATAATTAAGGCAGTAGTACTAACTTTGGAATACCACTCTCAGCAGAATGCAAAAAACCACAAAAAAGATTGTGAAACAAACCTTCCCCATTCTAACCTATTATTTACATGGAACATTCTTCAAACATTGTGATTCCCCCTCCCATCCCCCCCCCAAAAAAGGCTTTAAGGGAATTTGTATTTTTTTTTTCTTAATTTGTTATGTTTTTAGTTTAATGTCATTTAACCTTTTATGATTAACTATATCAGAGATGGCATCGATAAACTGATGCCCAAATGAGCCTGGGATCCGTAGAGCTTAAAGCTACTTGACATTTGTCTTCTCAGGATAAGGGAAAGCCTGAGAAAGAAACTTTGAGTAACTCACTTGAGTTAACCATTTCCGAGATATTCCTTGTTATGGTTTAACTTTCCAATTTAAACTTTTCTTAAGGTTATTTGTCTCCTGTTAATGAAATATCCATCTCTTAAAATATCTTACTAATGATTTAGCCTACTGTATTAACCTTATTCCCCTTGTACTTATAAGGAAATAATAAAACTATTTGTTAATGTTTATCTCAATTAGAAAGTAGTAGTTTGAAGAATAAGCCTTTGTAAGAATAGTTTGTAACGAATAGACAGAGAAAGCCATGTGAATGTATCATATCAGATGATTATTTTTTTTTGCTTGGACATTGCAGTTATTCATTTTTAATGCGCCCTTCTAAGATGTACAATTGAAACTGAGAAATCAGCCATATATGAGAGCTTGTAGTATATACAAAATTAAAGTAGATTGACAACATAAGTGACAGCAACAGCTTAGAAAGACAGGGAAGATAGTTTATAAATACCCTCAAAATTGGCCCTCCTCTCCACTTCATTCCCCTGAGATCATGAGCTGGTAAAAAGTTGCTCTTTCTAATGATCCACAAAACAAATGAATTGAATTATATAGCTTATTATTATTATTATTATTATTTTTTTTTTTTAGAAAAAGGTTCCACAAACTTTTGCAAACACAACGTTTTTAACAGTTTTATTAATTAAAAACTTTCAATGCAATAATATTTTAAAAATCACAACAATTTTTAACAGTTATTTATGCATACATCTGTTTACCATGAGAATGAATGTAACTCCAACCACAAAATATACATTTCTCTATTATTATTTCTTTATTATTTTTATTTTTATTTAATTTCCTAAAAATGCAGTTTTGTTATCAGTTTTCAAAATATCACATTACGTTTTCCCAATAATGTTGCAATGAAGGGAAATAACTACTTTGGAGTGCTGCAACACTACTTGTTGACATTTTCATTCAATTTATAGTGTCAGTACTCTATACAAAATGACATCCTGACCGTAGAGCAGAGACAGATCAGAATCCCTTGACTTAAATTCTGAAAAATGCTTGGAAAGTTGCAATGTGCTTTTTTTTTTTTTCTTTTCTTTTAACAGTTCTTACTGCACATGACTCCACAGGTGGTAAACAACGATGATACACAAAATGAAATAATTTGGTAAAGAAAGGTTCCAGGCCTAAGTTTAAGGTAACTCCCCAGCATTTGCCAGCTGTTCTGAAGTTTGAGAAGAACCTACAAAAAAACATTAATAAGGAAGGAAAGCCTTGGAAGGATGTGAACAGTACATTATGTTGCAGTGTGTAAAATATGATTAGCAAGTAAATTAAGCCAAATAAAAATCTGTATGTTCCATTCACATGACATTCTCTACATCTCTGCAACAAATTATTGTTAGAAAGCTTATGCTCCTATTTACTTCATGCTAATCGAGAAAAAAATAGCAGAAATAGTCTTATTACTTGCTTCCTTGCGAGTAGAAGCGAAATAAGGGAGTACCATAAGTTAAATTGATAGTCAAAAGCTGGTTGCTATGTGACTGAAGTTCCTTTGTTTGTATGGACACGAGTTCACAAATTCCTGTATGAGAAAAATGTTTTTTAAAGCTGAAACCAATAACAAGAAATATCTAAAAAACGATAAACTCTGAAAAAAATGTATATTACAAAAATTGTGTGATTTATAGTGATCTACATTTCTTGTGTAGTAAGCTTTTGTCTATCTCTTACGGTTTACCAGTTATGCAAAATTCAGTAAAATTCATCCAAAATAAAGAAGTCTTTAGAGGCCATTCCCAGAAAATTGAAGGTATACAATATATTTGGCACATAAATATCTAAAATATAAGAGATTTTAATAAAAATTGTTAGAGCCAGTTTTAAGAAAATCAAGATTTTCAATAAAAGTTCCACGTAAAGCATAGTTGGGGGGTGGGGGAATTTTCTTGAAAATCTGTGTCACATCCTTGGGAGATACCAAACTTAATACCAATTTTGGTTTCAAACGGTTCTTACAATTTTGAGTTATGCTGTCCACAGACACACACATACACACAGATACATACGTTTTTCTAAAACTTCTTTTTTTGGGATTCTCAAAACATATATTTCTGGTGAAATCTGTATCAAATTTTTGGGTGCACCACAATTCCTTCTCTACACACTATGTATATAGTACATATAGAGAAAGTAAAAAGTAGATGTTAATTTTATTCTCCTAATATTGCTTACATCTGTATTGTAAGCAATCTCAACATTACCACTTCTAGTTTCATATTTTCAGAAGTCCCCTCCACTCATATAATTATTGATAGCAAGATACTTTCATTCAAGTAACATTATTTTTAACTTTATTTGTTAATTACTGTAACACATTGGCCTCTCCCCCTAGGAATGGCCATGATATTACCTCCAACCAAGTAATAAATAATATCCTATATAGTATATAGCTAATAAAAAAGAGGTACATAAGATAGCAGTAAAAACTATAGTTCTAACTAGCTAGAAAAATATTAAAGGCAGGGTGTTATCTATAGGGATAATTTTTTTAAACAATCTGCATAAAATCAAATGACAAATGTGAATTAATCCTGAGTTGAAATGTTTAAAATACATGTGTTTCTTATTCACACATTAGGGGCAGCAATTAGAATTAAAGTGGATTTTGCCATTACTGTTACTTTATTTTAGTAAGAAGAAGGGTTTCCAGCACCCAAAAATGATGAGTATGGGCTAAAGTGAAACTAGCGATCTATGACATTGAAAAGTATAACATATGGATCTAGAAAATAAGAGCCCTTTAACATTTTGTTGCAAGCTTAAGAAAGAATGAGACTGGGAAAAAGTAAGTGGATATTTGCAATAAAGGAGAACAAAAGTATGTATTTGGGATGGAGCAGGAATAACATGGACTAAAAGTGGCAAAAAGATGCCCATTATGTAAAAATGCAGATAATCTATTGTATAGTAATATGCTCAGAAACTAAATTGTGGAGAGAGGGGAGATAGACAGAGAGAGAGAGAGAGAGAGAGAGAGAGAGAGAGAGGAAGCGAGTTTGCAACAAGTGCAACAACCCACAAACATAAATTTTAACGTTAAAATTAGTTTAAGCCAGTTGCAAAATGTTTTAGAACAATTTAACAACTATAAACGAATAGCCAGTGAGAAATGTTGGAAGCAAGTGATTAAGGAAACTGACAAATTTAATAAAAGAATTCACAAACAACAAAGTAAGGAAACGGTGCCACATAGTAAGCAC
Organism: Hymenopus coronatus; assembly: GCA_030762935.1. Taxonomy (NCBI): domain Eukaryota; kingdom Metazoa; phylum Arthropoda; class Insecta; order Mantodea; family Hymenopodidae; genus Hymenopus; species Hymenopus coronatus. The sequence continues at coordinate 117,922,005 of CM060896.1, read as the reverse complement.
TACATATAAATGTTGAACTTTAAATGTTTATGTAAAGCAGAATGCTTAACACACAATAATCAGAGAGTTAGTTGTATACAATATAAAATCTAAGCAACCTGAGATCATTTATGTTACTAATTGTAAAACTATATATAAATCTGTTATTAACATTTTATTTAAATATGTTCATTCACTCCAAGAGTGAGTTCCAGTATTATTTATTGGCTTTACACTTTGTCACAAAAGCATAATATTAGACCACACACTGCTAACAACACTCCCAGTAAGGTTCCTGAAAATAAAAAATATACAAAGCATTACTTTAGTTATTTTTCTCAATTGTTAGTAGATCCATAATGCCTAACAATAGCTTTCACTGTAATACCTCTTTTTTTTTTCCTTACTTTTTTTAGCATGTATGTATAATGTACATTATGAATAGAGAAGGTATTGTATTCCACCCAAAAATTTGATACAGAAATTTCACCAGAAATACAAAGCACCTTTAGAAACATGTTCACAGATACACACATGGGCTTTTTTTATAAAAATGCTTTATTTGAATTCAGCTGTCCTCAAAACATAAATTTCAGCTGAAATCTTGGTATCAATTTTTGAGTGGAGTGCAATACCCTCTCTACGTACTATGTAAATTGTACATGTGACATTTTAATCATAATCTTTAGAGTCATTTTTAAGAAAATCAAAATTCTTGAACATGTGCATGTTGCATCCCTGGAAGATTCTGCACTTAAATATCACGTTTTGTATACTTATCAAATTTTTTATTTTTGAGTTAAAAAGAAAACACACACACACACAGACCTTTTTCTAAAAATGCTCTTTTTGGACTCTGGAAACATATTTCTGGTGAAATCTCGACATTGAATTTTTGAGTGGAATGCAATACTTCCTCTATATGCTATGTATAGTGTCGTAAAATTAATAGATAACCACTTTCGCAGCCTCTCAAATTTGGGCAAATGAACCGAGAGTCGCTGAGAAAGTTATGCCATTAGAAACCTTACCTTATAGTAAGTTCTGGAAACACTGACCTTCTGCTCTCAAACAGGCGGCATATCTTGTAAAAATGGTTTTGTTCATTTGCCTAAGCTTTGCAGCAAGAATCTTTGTGACTTCTTGCATGATGCTCTCAATCACTAAGCTCTTGTATTGTACAAGGATTAGAATGATGCATTAAATTAAAGAGGTGGTTCATGACAGAAGGATAAGTACTAATTTGCAGCCCCCTCGTTCCTGTGGCCTAACCAGTTGTGAGTTTTATTTATGGGGTTCTTTAGAACACCAAGTACATTGTTCTAACCCACATACACTACAGGAACTTAGTGATAACGTCATGAAGAAATCGCAAGTATTCCTGATGCCAAGTTTAGGCGAGTGAGTGACAACATTTTTACAAGGTATGCTACCCGTTTGAAGACACGTTCAACATTTGGTCAATGTATTTCCAGCATTTACCATAAGTGAGGATTTTAGTGCATCTCTGCTGGCACATATTTTCCAGCAATTCTTGGTTATTTAGCACAGTAGAGATAGCCCACGAGAGGGGTTACCGTATAATTTAACGACCCTATAGTACATGTAGAGAAAGTAATAATAGATATTTAGTTGTTTTAATCATTTGAATGAATATAATAATTGCTTATATCTGATTATCTATTTCTTTATGTTGATCAAATTAAATGTTAGAAAATAATAATGGCAATCCCAACACAATAAATTTGAACAAAATAAATACTAAATAATGCAAAAATATTCTATTACAAACAACTTTAAAATCATAAGAATACTGCTAATCCTCCTTTTGGAGTAATATTGTGTCTTCCCTCTATTTTCTATTTTATTTACAGGTATCTACTTACTTCTCTTGAGCTGCTCTTCTCCTAAAACCCAACCACACAAAGCTGTGACAACAAATGTAAGAGAATTTGTAATAGTCACAGCCACTGTTAGATCTGTGAAAAATTAAACAGGCCATCATATTTACCATCTATTGCTTCCTTCTTACCTCAGAAGTTCATCAGTATAAGAACTTACAAGATTTTATTAATTTAATTGTTTTTTCACAACCATGTGTAGGACAGGAGTTAGATAGGTAGTGTTACATAGAAAAATTTAGTGCCATACCCGGGATTTAAATCACGGATCTTTCAGTCTCCAGCCGGTTCTTCTAACCACTAAGCTACCATGGCAACATGCCGGCACAGCATTAAATTTCTTAACTGACTTACATGTTTCCCAGTAAACCACAGCGTGATCTAAAGTATTTTGAGAAGACATATTCCAATGGCAACTTATAATGCCAAAAGTCCCAGGCTTCACAGTTTAGTCATTTGTTAGGTCAATTAATGTTAATATTTTTTCACACAAGCCATGAATAAAACAGGAGTTGGATAGGTTGAGTCAGACTGAGAATTTCAATGCCATAGCCAGGATTTGAACCACAGATCTCCCTGTCTCCAGCCGATTGCTCTAACCACTGAATTTAATGCTGGCATCTTGTCAAGGTAGCTCAGAGGTTAAAGCAACCTGCTGGAGACCAAGAGATTTGCGGTTCAGCTTTAACAGACGCTACATTGTCTGGGTAGTAAGATTTTATCTATCTCTTACAATTTTTATTAAAATATCGCAGGTTTAAGTATTTTTATGACAAACAAAATGTATAACTTGAACTTTCTGGGAAGACCCTCTGAAGACCTTTTTATTCTAGATTACTTTTATATAACGTGTTCTTTTGCTGTTCCACAAACACATTTTTTTATAAAAGATTATTCTTTTATCTACGCCATGTGAATCAAGATAAACATTAGCAGAAATGATCTATTACTTGCTTCGTTGTAACTAGAAGGGAAATAAGGGAATACATTAGGTCAAAGTCAAATCTTTTAATAGCTGGTCAGTATGTGAAACAATTGATGTTCGAATTGCTTTTATGGTCCTGTCGGAGAAAAGTTAATTAGTTTAAAATTTAAGCCAATAACAAGGAATATCTTAGAAAGCATCAGCTCTACATAAAAAATGTATATGATATAAATTCTGTGTTATAGCGAGATCTACATTTTATGTAGTAAGTCTTTGTCTATCTCTTATGGTTTAATTGCTATGCAAAATTCTGCAAAACCCAACCAGAATAAAGAGCTCTTCAGAGGCTATTTCTAGAGAATTCAAAATATACATTTTATTTAACCTTATTAGGATCTCTAAGTTTGCCAGGCTTGTTGGCCGTGGTCCAGTTGTTGGCATAACCGACACTTCGCCAAAACTGTGTTTGGCGAAACGTTGGTTATGCCAACAACTGGACCACAGCCAACAAGCCCAGCAAACTTGGATAGTAAGGTTGATATCGCCGGCCGTGAAAGCCTAAGCCTCTACATATATTTTATTTGTATAAAATATACCGTATTTTAATCAAAATCATTAGAGCCATTTTTGAGCAAATCAAAATTTTCGAAAAATGTTCTATGTAAATGGTAGTTGGGGGTGTGTGGATTCTCTTGCAAATCTTTGTTTTTTTGTTTGTTTTTTTTTTTGGTAGCGTTGAAGCCCCGCTTTACTTATGGCACCACAGGTGGTGACACTGATGATACATGAATGAAGATGGAGCACTGGTGGAATGCATGGCAGGGGAAACCAGAGAACCTGGAGAAAACCCACCCCAGCGCTGCTTTGTCCACCACAAATCTCACTTGGAGTTGCTTGGGACTGAATCTGGGCTGTCTAGGCGAGAGTCGAGTGATCTAACCACTCGGCCATGGCCATCTTTGTGTTGCATCCTTAGAAGATACTAAGCTTAAATGCCATAGCCACTGGTTTTTATAAGATTTGACTAATGCTTTAGCCTGTGCATTTTCTTATTTCTCTTCTACTTAAAAAAACCGGGTATTAAGACAAATCCTGGTAATGTTTATCATGATTAGCATCATGTAGATAAAAGAATATTCTTTTGTAAGAACATTTTGTTTGTGGAACAGCTAGAAAAAGTCATACGAATGGAACACATCAGATTTTTGAGACTGATTTGTTTGCTGTGCATATCTACAAAACAAACCATAGCAACATGAAATTATAGTTAGGAAAATATGTATGTAGATAATAGGAGTAAATAACCAAATGATTCAATGGGTTACCAAACTTTATTTAATAGAATAATAAAAAGGCTTAATACACTAAATCAAAATGGACAGTAAATATGATTAGGCAGAGTGAATCAGTCCTATCATAGAAAGAAAAGAAAGAAAAAAAACAAGAAAAAAAAAACTGAAGCTTGATGCAGACACGTGATAAACAACATTACTAACTTTACAGGAGACTTTCCATGTTTCTTTGCCATATTAATTGTATTTGAATTATTTTTGTGTTAAGAGTCTGAGCACCATAGACTGCCTTTTCTCTTACTACTGCTCATTATAAGAGCAGTAAAGCTTTAAGAGTCAACAAATATTCTAACTTGAACAGTGTATAATATAACCATTGAGCAGAGTATAATCCCAGTAGCTAAAACACAATTAATAACATTAATAAAATGTATATTACGAAGTGTGTAACTTTAACAACATAGCTGTTCACTCAGTCCAAGTATGGCAGAATTCGCGCATGTACATTGAATTTAGACGCTGAGTTTTCTTTCTGTATTCTCTCTATTCTGTGGTCTGACTCCATCTATCCAATTAAAGGATCTTTCTAGGGTTGGGTTGGCAGAGGGTGGGTCCACCAGTTCACTTGTAAATTTTTGAATAATATCCAACTGCAATACAGTCATTCATTAACAGGCAGTTTGGTGATGTGAAGGAAAATAGGAATTGTTACAGTTAGAAAAACAGCCTTGTTTTTCCCACCTCATTTCTGCAACTTCATTAAATTACATTAGATTTACTGTCAACCGTAGGAATTACAAGAATTCATGGTGTCGTCAAGAAAAAAAACTACATAGTTTAGTTGTGTGTATAACCTGGTAATACATTAAAGTAAGACAGCTAATGAGAAATCATGAAACTGAACGTCCTTATGCTACTTAAAAGGTTTAGTTAATGTTTTTTTCATTTTATGTCAGCACCACAGCCCGGGGTGAGCCATGGCTTTCCATAGAATATTCTGCCAGGCTTCTCTATCTTTAGCAACTGCACTCTAGATCTTAACTTGCAGCCTTCTCATATTGAATGAATGCAAATTAGTTTGGGGGACAAAAATGACACAAAGATAAATTTAAAAATAGGAGACAAAAACATCAGCCAGATAGCACACACAAACTTGATAGAAAATTGAACTAAAAAATATCTGAAGTGTTCCATTCACATGAGTTTGTCTACATCTCTTTAACAAATTACTGTTAAAAAGCTTATTCTTCTATCAACTTCATGATAATCAAGATAAACATTAGCAGAAATTGTTCTTATTACTTGGTTCCTTGTAAGTAGAAGGGGAAAAATCCAATGTGCTCCTTTCACATGATGTCCTCTAGGTGTTCGGTAAACAAAGCTTTTATTCAAAACAATCTGTTATCTACATCATGCTTATCAAGATAAACATAAGCAGAATTAGTCTTATTACTTACTTGCTTCTTTGTAAATAGAAGGGAATTAAGAAAATGCTTTGCTTGCAAGTCGTGCTTTAAAAGCTGGTCACTATGTGAAACAACTGAAGTTCCAATCTCTTTGCTTGCCAGGAATAAACAAATGGGAAGAAAGATGTCTTCCTATTTGAGAAAAGTTTGTGACTAAAACTGAAACCCATAATCTGGAATATCTCGAAAACAATTAACTCTATAAAAAAAATAAGTAAACAACATAAAATGTGATTTAATAAGATCTACATTTTTTGTGTAGTAAGTTTTTGTATATCTCTTAAGGTTTGCTAGTTATACAAAAGTCATTTAGAATGAAGAGGTCTTCAGAGGCTATTCCCAGAAACTTCAAGATATACATTTTGTTTGTCATAAAAATATCTTAAACATAAGGTATTTTAATCAAAATCATTAGAACCATATTGAGAAAATCAAAATTTTCAATAAATGTTCCAAGTAAAGGGTAATTTGAGGTGGGGGGATTTTCTTAAAGAAGAAGAAAAAGAAGAAACACACATACAAAAAAAAAAAAAAAAAATCCATTTTGTGTGGACGAATATCTCAAAAATGAACATATATATTTATTTTTTTTTTTTTTTTTTTTTTTTTTTTTTGTAGAGTTTAATGTTTTCAATATGTTACTTGTTATTGGTTTCAATTTTAGATTACTTAACTTCTTCACAAGCAGGAAACAAACTTTCACTTCAACTCTTTTGTTTTACTTCCAGGAATGCAAAAGAGAACCAAACTTCCATTGTTTCACATTTCACAATTGTTTTAAAAGATTTCACCATTGCTTTAGCCTTACTTTTACAAGGAGGCAAGTAATAAGACCATTTCTGCTAATGTTTGTCTTGATTAGCATGACATAGGCAAAAGAATAATCTTTTGTAAGAAAAATTTGTTTGTGGAACAGATAGAGTAAGTCATGTGAACAGAACACACCAGTTGCTGCTGCCACTTCTGCCGTAGCCGATGTTGTTATACTTATTGAAAGAATATGAATGATTCTTTTCCTATGAATAGGTGACTATGTGTTTATGTAAAAATAATGAAAATTCAGAAAAATATTTGTGATTATTAGCCATAAAATAAGCAATTTCAAAGTGTGGCAAAACAGTTGCCATCCTAAACTTTCTGTTCCATTTGGAAACATTCCTCTACAACCTATCATAAAAGTGCAGTGGAGTCTTCTTCTATGAAAAATAACTTATTTTGTAAGGTAAATTAGTATAAAGAAAAATGAACCACAGCAAGTGAAATCACAGTGTGTAACCACAATGTAAAACACAATCCCAGTTTTAATATTCTTGATTATAGTACGCAACTCATTGGGCACATTTTGGTGACAATTCCAGCAGTATAAATTATCTGTCTGAGGCAGAACCGAAGTAAAAGCTTTAGTAGAGAATATATTAGGATAAAAAGTTATTAGGGTGTTTATTTTATGAATGAATTAGTGTATTTTGAGATAGTTTAAGGTATTTAATTGTGCCATATTTGAAAAAATAAATTAACATATTTTAGTGATAGCATTGAATTGGTTATCTCCAACCTAAGTATGCTAATTTCATACTTATCATTTGCTCTTGGCTCACATGACTTATGTAAAGGGAGTATTTTCAATTTTGAATGAAAAGTTAAACACTGAAAAGAGAAACAGTTGTTTGATTTTGAGAGTGTGAAATTAAAATTACTTTGAATTTTGGTGTGGCATTTCAGCATTTTTAGGACCTTTCTAAGAATAATGCAGGTTTTTTTTAATAATGCAATGAAAAGTTTCAAGTATTAAGTATAATAGTCCATCAAAACATACAGACTATTGTACATTAGAACCAATTTTCTGTATAGAAATAAAGCATACTGTAAAAGTATTTCTTTTTTTGTGTAGCTTAATATCCTTTAACCTGGTGGGTCATTATCGGACAATGAATGAAATCAGTGAAAATGATCTTGGGGTGCATATAGCTTAAAGTTACTTGACATTCCTCATCATGGGATAAGAGAAACCCCACCTCCCACAAAAAAAATCTTACCCAGCTATCTCACCCTAAGCAAGATTTAAGCATACAACCTCTTGAATGTGAGGCAGATGCACTAACAAGGTTAGCCATAAAAGTATTGTTTTAATGTATATATTTTGGGGTAAAACCAGCTTATTGAAATTGTAAAGGGTAGCAATATATTGATGTTTGGAGGAATTTAGTGACATTGACGGTCAAATTATGTTTTATTAATTTGTTGAGTTGGTTTATTAACACTACGTCAACAATGTAAGTGACATAGTGTTAAAAAACCAACTCAACAAATTAATAAAACATATAAGTAGCAATATATGTTTAATTGATGTAAAACAGGTATTTTTGAAACTCAATATTTAGTACAACTTCTGAGCTTCAAAAGTGGGGGAGGGCAAGCATCCTTCATTGTCATTTTAAAAATCTGGTGAATCTGCCTTTGAGTTTACAATGTATATATTAATTAACTTTATAACTTTGTGGAATGCAAATAGATGGTATACTTCATCATGATATTATCCTCATTCCTCTTTGTCTTTAGTTTGACCATAGGTTCTTCTCATTAATATTAGAAATTACTCAAACTAATTATGAATTATTTAATATAAGAAAATAAATGAAACAAACTTATTCAATAAACATAATACACTATTAAGAGTACTTATATGCATGTCATTATGAATTATTTAATATAAGAAAATAAATGAAACAAACTTATTGAATAAACATAATACACTATTTAGAGTACTTATATGCATGTCATTATTCATAATTTGTCGCACTAAAAGAAGAGAAGTAGTGCTTTACATGGACTATAACAAAACTTAAATATTTCTGTACTTGTTTGATTTTTCTACAGTCATTAATTAGCATCAGTCATAGACATATTAACATCTAACCTTTTGATGACAAAAACACTGCATCATTTTTAGAGTACACTGGGAAAACTTCTATTATTTTGGCCTAGCTCAGATGCAAGCTGGGAAAGAATGAATTTGCCCAATCTTATTGTTAATACACACACACAGCAATAACATTGCAAAAATGCTAAAGACTTGCTCAACGTCTATTGCTTTCTGATACAGCATACAGAAACTATGCATCATAAATCTTAATATTTGAAAAACATAATGCATAAATGAATAAGTAAATATATTTCATACATGAACACCAGAAAAAAAGTTGACATATATAATCAGAAAAAATATGAACAAAAAGCCTTTAATTGAGATAAATATTCATAAAGTTCAGTATCCACAAAGTACAACATTTGTGAAAGGCACAGAGGTGTGTTCTCATTGGCAGTAATCCAAATTATCTGAACCAGGTTTACATCTTTGTAACAAGGGATAAGATGCAGTGTAATTTATTGCTACATATATTAGGCCCAAATGCCAATGATGTCAAACCTAAAACTAATGCAACATTTTTCAAAGGATGAACCAGACCTACAGGATTACCAACCATAATTTTATCAAAATATTTTAACACATTTAAATGAAGCAGAATACATTAAAATACTGAATATTTATTTTAGCACAGAAATAGTACTAGAATACAGCTGTTTAATCAAGCATAAGTGCTGTAAAAATACTTTGTTTCAAATTTTAGTCTATTATTTTTTTTTTTTAAATAAGATGGAAAGTTAATCAGTATAAAACCACACCCAAGGCTCGAACTACGAATCTTCAGTTACCCAATACAATGTTCTTACTGCTTTAGGCACAGGTGAGAGCTTGTATGCGCATTGTCCTACTCATCCAATATTGCAACATTGCAAAATATGTGAAATGTAATATTTTGACTATTTGAGATAACCTCGAAATTTCAACAGGATACTTGAATCAGATAAGAGGTTTTAATGAGCATGTGGTATCTGACCATAGTAAATCAAGTGGTAAGAGCATAGGCACAAGAGATGTGTATTTCAAGTCCAGGCCTTAACATTTATTTTTTTTTCAAATCTGATCAACCTCCCAACTTTCTACCTACATTTGGATAACAGAAAATAACAACCGCAAATCTAATAAAGTTTATATTATATTATCTATTCAAATTTAAACAATTGTTAAAATATGCAGGGATTTTTTTATGGTTACTAACTTTCCATACTATATGGGATTTCCTGTATTTCAGATTGAGAAAACTTATCTCCTTTAAGGCCAGTTGCAAGTCCCATATTTACAGAAAAGTAAAAGAACGGCTATTTTCACATTTTCTTTAAATATTGTAAGTATTTTGCATAAGGACACCACAGCACCTTATGTAAAATTAACAATGTCAAAAGCCCCTTGTATACCTTCTCCGAAACCAGTAAAATGTTAGAACATCACAGTTACTTTGCACTGTAGAACTGAGAAATACACATACCTTGTTAGTTGCAGTAAAAACACACATGAAAATTAAACATGCTGCGCAAAACCATCACATTAAAAATGAATAATGCCATCTAATGGTCATTTTGTGAATCTTAAACATGTGCACAGTATTTCTTAATACTTCAACCATAATTTTCTTTTGATATAATATTGTTAATTATACTGTCTTCTTTACAAATGCTTCTTATTGGTTTTGGTTCTATTTATCATTTAATGATAATGTCTTAACAGCATTAAAAAGTATTTTAAGTATAAAAGGCATTTATTGAACATAATGTGATTATCATGGTTAGCATATCACACAAGTATTGCATTTCAGAACATACTTTATATACTGTATTTTAACCACCCTAGTTTTAAAATATTAAAGTATATTTTAGATAACTGTTCAGTTTAAAATATAAAACTGCTAGAAGACATGAATCAACCAGAATTTATTAATGTGTTACTATCATGATATAACTATGTATTTTTGTAGTAATTGCTTGTTTTAAGTGCTTTTGAAGCTTGTAAAAACTCTTCCAAATTACTATCAATAGTAATAAATGGTACACGGGAACATTTATTTATAATTTGAGAAATAAGGGGAAAAATATAACCTGTATATTAAAATAATAGCTTACCTGAAGATTCCAGCAAGAGATAATAGAGGACAGATCCGCATTGGTTCAGGAGAAAAGGAATCACATACTGTAATGAATAAATAAATGTGTATATTAAATTACAGCAGGAATTATAAATTAAAATAAAGTATATAACCTTAGAAAATTCATCAATTGCTACATATAATTTTCCTTGTGAATTTAAGGCTTGAAACAAATAGATAACTGTTGTAAATACATGAAACAGATTTATATCCAGCAAAGAAATGCGTGAAATCCTTTTTTCTTTCTAAAGTAGAAAGTTATGTATGCCACATATCTCTGAAGATGTATGCCACTGAATACATATAACAAAAAAAAAATTTTTTTTAGAAGAGAGTGTGTCTGCATGCATTGGTTATGTATGTACGAGGGGCATACTGAAAGTCATGAGCAACACTGTTTTACAATCTTAATATTTATTTTTAAGCGAAACCAAATACATCATCATAATCTACAGACTTTCTTTCACTTTTCGACATAGACTCCATTGTTTTGCACACATTTTTCCCATCGTTCTACAAGTTTGAAAATGTCCTTGTGATAGAACTCTGTTCCAGCTGCCCGCAGACCCTGATGCACTGCTTTCCGAATATCCTCCAGCGTCTCGTAGTGTTGGCCATGCATCTGCTCCTTCACAGAACCGAAGAGATGGTAGTCGGAGGGTGCCAAGTCGGGACTATAGGGAGGATGAGGAAGAGTTTCTCACCCCAATGTCCTGATCTTCTCCATAGTGGCATGGGCAGTATGCGGACGCGCATTATCCTGTTGAAGGATGATCCTCTTTCCAGGGCGTTTATCACGCAAAGCCCGACGGAGCTTCAGAAGTGTCTTGATGTAGCAGGCAGAATTTATGGTTTGTGCAGGTTCAAGAAAGTCAACCAGAATGCAACCTTGTGCATCCCAAAAGACACTTCCCATAACTTTTCCTACAGACTGCACTGTCTTCGCTTTCTTCTTCGATGGTGAGTTCAAGTGGTGCCATTCCATACTCTGACGTTTCGTTTCTGCCTCATAGTGATGGAACCAGCTCTCATCTCCAGTCACAATACACAAAAATTCATCACCTTCATTGTGAAATCTCTGAAGAAGGTTTTGTGCAATGGTTCTTCTCTGAAGTTTGAGGTCTTCAGTCAATAAACGGGGGAACCAACGGGCACAGACCTTTCGATAACCCAAGCTGTGGATCATTTCTTGCATTGCACTATGTCCTATTCCAAGTTGCGCAGCAATTTCATTCACAGTGAAACGCCTATCTCCTGTAATGAGCTCATCAACTCTTTCCTTGTTGCGTTCTGTAGAGGCAGTTCGAGGACGCCCGCTACGAGGCGCATTTTGCAGACTCGTGTTTCCATCTTTGAAATGTTTCACCCATCTTCTAACACTGCTGGCACCCATGCAGACACCTCCATACGCACGTTGAAGTCTGAGATGAATTTCAGGAGCAGATTTTCCTTCTTTAACAAGGAATTCAATGACAGCACACTGTCGAAATGAAACATCAATGTCAGCCATTTTTCAAACACTGTCTGTGGTCACGTGATAGAAGCTAATGACATCACAATATGTCAACATGTGGCTTAAAGTCTGTAGATTACGATCCTGCAATTCATTTCGTTACATTGTTGAAATTTAAATTTTTACAATGGGTTGCTCGTGACTTTCAGTATGCCCCTCGTATGTGTGGGAGAGAGAGAGGGAGAACAGCATAACTCAAAAACGAAGTCTGTTAATACCAAACTTGATATTTAAGTTTTGTATTTTCCAAAGTTGCATGCAACACAAAGATTTTCAAGAAGATTTCCGCATCCAAAAGTACCCTTTACATGAAATATTTTTTAAAACTTTTGATTTTCTCTAAAATGACAACAGTTTTGATTAAAATACCACATATTTAAGATATTTTTATGACAATGTATATAGGTAAGTTTAAGTTTCTGGGAAAAGCCTTTTAAGTCCTCTTCATTAGAACAGAAGAAAATAGAAATGAATAGACTTTATGTAGGAACATCAGAAACTTATAACTAGGATTCATAATAAGTTATAAATTAAGATTAGGAATAAGAAAAATTACATACTATTTCAAAAGTGCTGAAAAATTATATATACAAAGTTGTTATGAATGCTCATATTTTTACAAGTCAATTTATTTATAATTAACACTTTCAAGCAATGCTCTAACAAGAACTCTTTGACAGTAATTTAAATTTATGTGGTGCAGATATGCTTTTTAAGTGTTCTGATAGGTCATCATAAAAGCAAAGTCTAGTATGTGCAACTTATATTGTGGAGGATTAAGCTTATTTGCTCCTTTCTTCTAGTATCATGGGCATGCATTTATGAATTTGTTGAGTATGAATGAATATTTGATTTTGCAAAGATAACTGATTCCTGGATATACAAGCAAGGTAGAGGCAATGTATTTATTTGAACATTTTTCTACAACTAGTTCTTTTGCTGACCTTTCATATTATGCACATAGCTCTCTTTTGTAAACTAAATATAATATTGGCATTCTCACAGTTTCCTCATAGTATTATACCATATGATATGATACAGTGAAAATATGCATAGTTCACAGATAAAAGTGCTTTTTTATTTATGACTTTTCATAGTATAAAAAGTGGAAAACACAGTTGCTAAGTATTTTTGATATTGCAATTACATGAATATTCCATTTTAGATTTTTATCTAGTCACACACCAAGGAACATTAGCATTCCAGAGATTGGGAATACCATGCAAAGAGAATGGAATTCCAATGTAATCACAAGGCGACCAGCTATTATTAACTATCGCTGTAGCCTATTGTATTTCTCATATTCCTTTTGATCTGTTAGAAAATAAATAATAGGACCATTTCTATTAACCCTTACCTTGATTAGCAAGAAGTCAATAGAAGAATAAGTCTTTGTAAAATAGTTTGTTCCAGAAGTTAGTAAAACATCAGATTTTTGTTCTAATATTTTTATTACTAACTTTTCCTAGTTTTAATTTATTTATGTTCTGTTTTACACTCACAATCTTTGGTTATAATTCTTTTCTTTAAATTTAAAGAATTTAGTCAATTAGTTATCAAAGCTTCCATAAGATGTGGAGATTTGAAACATGCTAGACTGCTTCAATACACTGGGTTTGATATTTGCAGATCCTTCAGCTACACTCTGTTGTCGCTCCTCAGCTGTGGTCCTCCTCCACTCCTCTATTTATGAAAAAAATCACTTGACTATGATTTGCAGCTTAGGGCACTAAACATTCATGGCAGATCTTGCATATGAACAACAGACTTAAAAATACTACAAAGGGCTCTAATGGCAGAGTAACAAAATTGCCAAATCTGGAATCCAATAAGGAAGTAAGTAACAAATTATACATAATGAGACAGCAATGACAGCCTATGTAGTCTGATAGTTAGCATGCTAGCTAACAAATCCAAGATCATGTATTTAATTTCCAGCTGGAGGGTGGAAATTTTCTTTAGCAAGATTATTTCCTATCCCTGCTACACAAAAATGTGTGTGATTTAAGTTATAAAAGCATTACCAGAGATAACACAAAACAACAATTAGAATAATCAAAAAATGAACACTATTGCCAATTCAAAATGTTCCAAAAATGTATAGAATAAGCACTATGTATTCCTTACCTGCCATTTAAATATTAAAAACTTCAGTTCATGGTACAATTTCAAACCATTTGGGGGTACCTTGACATTATCAACTCCTGTGCTCCCTTTTTTAATAAATGGATTTGTAATTCCCCATAAAACTCCGACAACCAGAAAGCCAAAATATGGACCTGAAAATTAAAGGTAATTTACAATAAATAAAGCAAACAAGCTTTAGAGAGTCTCAGATATACAATGATTAAGAATGTACTGCATACAATAAATAATGACTGTTACATTTTTGTGTATACCTAATGCACTATCTTTTGTAATATAATCAAAATAACTGCATTCTTAGAATACAAGCTGCAAAACAATTTTAATGCTCTTTTCATTTAATACTGTTAATTTTTTCTGCAGTGAATAAATTTATAATCTACACTTGCAACTTAAAAGTTTTATATTGATAATGTCCCAATTGCACAATCTTTTTCCCTCCAAAAACCACTAAATTGCATTTATTTTTCAGAAACACTTATAAAAAGTTTTTGGAATGTCACTGCTACCCCTTATTTTGACCCAACCTAACATCAACAAAATCTTGAAACCAGAGGTCCCTGTTACCTGCTACAGCTTGCTACAGCCTTAGTCACACCATTAAGCAGAATAATTAACCAATGAGGTCATACCTTCTGGATCACTGAAATCTATGGGTTTACCTCATAAGCTGCAAAAATTTCAAGTTTAACAAATTGGTAAAAACTTTAAACATTAATTACTAAAGAGCTACGCAAATATACATAATCCAAATAGAACTATGGCTTAACATTAATGGTAAGCACACCCTATGCTTGGAAAAAATCTAAAAGCTCTTCTGTAGCTAAAGTAAACTTTTACCATATTTTCAAATATCTTCCTTATACTACAGAAGCAATGTAAAATGATAAAATTTTCTAGAGCTTAAAAACTTTTAATTTATTACAACTTGGCCATTGTGCCTTGAGCACAAACTTTTTATAAATCATCTATGAATTGATAAAACTAAAGACAATGTCATAATTCATATCGGTCCCTTTCGCATAAATACAAGTCAATGTTTTACTTGTTAATGTTACTTAAAGTTGTACTGTCCATCTACCCTTTTTGACAAAGCTTATATAGGGTAAACTAGCATCATACCGTAGCACAACGTAGTGAATAAATTGGGTTCATTGGGATTTGTATCTCAGGAATCCCTGGGCTATGCCCTGTCATCGCGCCGCAACACGGGAGCGTATCCTTCAGTCTATAGGGCAGGCTGCGGTTAACTTGAGGAATTTCAAGCATATACTTTGACTTATTCAAACCGAAATTATTTAAAATGAATAAAAAATAAACCTAGGCAAATGTCTAAATACTGACTGACCACAAATTCAATAATTAGGAGATTATCACACAAAATTAAAAATAGTCATTGACAATCGCTAAATGCTCGGGAACTATATATACATAAAACTCATTATCATATATTCTGTAGTTATGGCTTGGGCAAAGAATAAGTATTGGTTTTAAACCATTTCCTAGTTTGTACACTGGAATATATAAAAACATTAGGTTTTAATATAATTCGCAACTTCGCAATGTTTGTCACATGAGTAAATACCGTACTCGTACACCGCTTTGCCAGTGACTATAATATGGTTATGGTACCTTATAGAACGTATTACACTTTCGCTTAATACTTACTAACAGCTCCGGAAATATAGTCCATTACTAATCTATGACATTCTAATTATAAACCAGGTGGTTAAAGACCTGTTCATACTTTAACGCCGGAACCACATTTTAATGCGATGCGCATGTAAATAACTACAGTAGTCAGCTGCACACTGTAGTCAACTGAGCTGTAAAATGACAGCCATTGTAGCCAACAATGGAGAAACAACCCCAATGACCTAAATTAAATTGCTCTACAAGTTAAATGCCCTTTTTATTGACTAAGAGATTAAAAATGTTACTAAATCTCAATTATATATGTATATATATGTTAATTACTACGCTTAACTGATGCTTAAAATCCATTAGATATATTCATAGCATCGCACCACACACTCACAAATTGTCAATATTGGCGACAGTCCTTATAATTCAATATATCCAACACTTCAAAAGTTCAGGCAACTTAAATAAATACATTTAAAAAAAATATATCTCTACCGACCAGTAAATTCCATACAAATCATAGAATTAAATTGCACTCGGACGATTTAAGCATTATAATAACTTGAACACTCAAAAGAGCATTAATTTAAAATTCGACAAAAAAGAAAGAACATCTGGCGCGCAAGTTTGAAGCACATGGACACGCGACGCTGTCACCATTTAGATTGCTAGATCGTTTAGCCTACCATAATTTCGCTTTAGATAGAAACGTAGCAAGTGGCATAGTATTTCCATTACGGATTTTACATAATTTTGTGACTTACTTTATTTCGAATTTTCCACTACCTTTTTGGCGCGTATTTAAACTTAGCCCAATCTTGAGGGCCCTAAGCTGCAAAGCGTAACCGAGGGATGCTACTTAGGGAGGGAGTGAAGCGGTCGCAACTGCGGAATAACGACAAATATTAGGCGGGATCTGCGCATCTAAACTCAATCATCCATGCAACAAATATAGCAGAAACTCTAAACAAATAAATTAGTTGACCGAAGCTGAGAGTTAACTTTGAACATTACCTGCAAGCTGCTATTATTATCTTCCTCTCTCACTTTAAAGAATGGGAAATGGATAGAGGAGCATTGACTGACGATTTTTTTCTGAACTTCACATTTTCCTGATTGTAGTTACAGATTGCTGGAATGTCAATTTGCCGAAAGAGATGAGTTCCTTGTAGTTCATGGTAAGCTTGTCCACAACTCCACAGAATAGGAACACAAAGAGGTCATGAGGCTACACAAAAGCAAAACATTTAGTTACCCAGCAGCAACTCTTTACCTGAAAGCTGATAGTGGAAGAAGCTGTGCAACACTCCTGTCCAGAAGGAATGAAATATGCTAGCACTGATTTTAGTGCAATATTCTTTCATTTTTATGCATATAAACATTAGCAGATTATTAACTTGGAGGGAGACAGTGATGCTGGTTAGGATGAAGATGATGGTGCAATAATTGGAACTGAGAAGATCTAGAAACATATGATGAGTATTGTAATATTAGCTATGTTCATAGTAGCCAACTCATTGTGTGATAACTGGATCACAACCAAAAATTAACATACCAACATTTCTTCAAGCAAAACACTCCATCTCACCTCTACATATTGTTAATGTTGTTTATTTAGAGATACAGATATAAAAATTAGCTTTATAACAAAGTGATTTCACTATAACTATGGATGTGCCAACAATTACTTTCATGTGAACTGGAATAATTGTTTAATGCTGCATGTGATTGTGGTTGTGTTATTCATGCCAAGCTGATACTTACATTCTCCCTCTCAGCTGCTGCAGAGAGGAAGGGAAAGAAAGCAATTCCCCTAAGCACAAGATTTGTTCATGTCTTACCTCATGACCTATACTTAGCTATCGTAAGATACCTGCTTGCCAGCCAGTGCCTGTACATAATGTAAAAGTTATCTTGCCCTAGGGCAAAGAAGTGTGTATTTTTAAAATTTTAATATGTACATATAAAAATGTCCCAAACTATACAAACAGCCATTTCATGAATATTAATCCCCCATCATAAATAGATAAATTTTGATTAATTAAACACCTATGTAAAGCAATTTTATATAAAATAATTATTTTGAATAACTATTTTGAAAAAGATTTTGTAAATAAATGTGAAAGACTATCCACATATTTATATTCTAAAAATGTTTTTAAATTTGTAATTGCCCATTTATTGTGAGAAATAGAGCAATTCAATGTCAATTTTTTTTAAATGTCTGTAATGTTTTACTTTCTCAACAGATGATTGTGAAAATGTTCCACAAGTAGAGAAAAAAGCATTTATCACACTTAATTACAAACTTTTTTTTTAGTAGTCGGCTTACCCTCGTATTTAATAATGACATCTAGGACTCACAAGTGGATGCCTAGGGGTCATAAGCCTGTCAAGGCACCAACAGTGCGAAACCACAGAATGGAGAACTTGGAAGGAGTGGTTGCCCATAGCCAGGCATATGCATGAGGAAGTGAATAATATCAAATGTAAGCAGAATGATGGAGCAGTTGGTGGAATGGGTGGTGGGGAAACTGGAAGACCCCAAGAAAACTTGCCCAGATGCTGCTTCGTCCACCACAAATCCCACATGCGGGTGCTTGGGATTGAACCCAGGCCATCTAAGTAAGAGGCAAGCATGGACACGGTGCCGCTTTAATAACAGATATGAAGGAAATTTCAAATCAATTGCAACATTACACTTACTTCATAACAATTCAGTGCAAAGTTTAGAAAATTTTCAATGAGAGATAAAGTGCAGTCAAATAAATAATGTATGCTTAGATATAATATTAGAATATATAGCAGAATTACTGTTGGAAGGGAAAAGCAGATGTATAATTTTTGAAAGCTAAAACTCTGAAATTAAACCTTTTTCTATTTTTGTAACATTTTTGTAATCCTTCATCTTAAGCATTATAATAGAAATTCAAAATTTTCAACCCAATAGTGATACTTATACTGGGTGTTTTGATGGTGACAACATAATAGGCACATCTGCAGGTATATAAAAAAAAATACAATTCTATTTCTTAAAAGAACATTATGCTTACACATGCTTTACTACAATTGAGACTTAAATAAAAATTACATCAAAAAGCACCAACATGCTAGACATATAGTCTGGCAGAAACTTAGGATGTTATACCCTATTTTCTGTAAATATTAGGAATTTCAGTATGTTTATCTTATCATCTGTTAAACATACAAGGTATGTCTAGAAAGTAAGTTCTGTTTGGTAATAAAATTAAATTGTTACAGATACAGAATAATTATTTATTGCACAAAATTCTACAACTCTTAAACTACTTTTCCACATAACTGCCAAAATTTTGCAGGCATTTTTGTATACCTTCTTCATAGAAGTTTGCCGCCTGTGTCTTCAAAAAGTTGGAAACATTTTCTTTCAGCTCTTCATCATTGTTGAAGTGTTGACCGCCAAGGAATGACTTGAGATGTAAGAACAGATGAAAGTCGCTAGGAGCGAGGTCAGGGCTGTGCGGAGGATGGTCAAACACAACCCAGCCAAATCTCTGTAGGAGGTTTTTTGTCACATTTGCAGTGTGTGGTCGTGCGTTGTCGTGAAGAAAAACAACACCTTTTGACAGCAATCCTCGGCGCTTATCCTGTATTGCACGGCGCAATTTCCTAAGTGTCTCGCAATAAACATCTGCTTTGATTGTTTGACCACGCAGTAAGAAATCAATGAGTAAGATGCCTTTCCAGTCCCAGAACACTGTGCACATCATTTTTCGAGGTGTCAAGATTTGTTTCGGCTTAACCTTTGCTCGGGATGAAGTGTGCCTCCATTCCATTGATTGCCGCTTACTTTCAGGGGTGTCGTAAGAAACCCAAGTCTCATCTCCTGTGACTATCTGTGTCAGAAATTCTTCGCCGTCTTCATCATAATGGGTTACAAACTGAAGTGCACTACCCATCCATTTTGTTTTGTGTTGCTCAGTAAGAATCTTTGGTACCCAACGTGAGCAAAGTTTACGAAATTTCAGTTTTTCGGTAACAATTTCATGAATTAGTGATCGTGGGCTTTGGGGAAATTTCATAGCGAGAGCACTAATTGTAAACTTGCGGTTTTCCTGGATCTTGTCATCAATCGCGTGAACCAGTTCTTCTGTAACCAAAGATGGACGCCCACTTCGTTCATCGTGCACTTCACTACATCCTTCATTGAACTGTCGGACCCATCTTCTCACCATTGAATCACTCATCGCATTTTGTCCGTAAACTTTGCCGATAAATTTCAATTGGTTTCACTTTCCTAGCAATCAGAAAATGAATCACAGATCTGATTTCACAAGCGGCGAGATTTTCAATATACACCGACATTGTAAACAAGCACAACAAAGCATATGTGGCTGACAGCGATCTCAAAATGGCGCACATTTCTTCTCCTTGATACAGAGAGTCTACCACGCATGTGCGGAACTACGATTGCAGCGCTGCAGCGGAGATAAATTGAAACAGAGCTTACTTTCTGGACGTACCTCGTATTTAAAATTAGTCTTAAAATATTTTAAAACATTACATGCCCATTCATTCAAGATTTTAATTCACTTATTATTTTCATTTAAATCAAATAGATGCTTCCATAGAGTAGTTATTATTATATGCACAGAATTCAGCTTGACAGTTCTATCCAGAACATACCAGATTGACTTGGGTGACTCTTCTAAACGACCTCAAGAAAACGTATGTATGTGGTTAATAAAGTTTTAAATAAAAGTAAATACTTGTAATATATTAGTAGCTTGGTGCCAGTTTCCATTTATTATTACTACTATTACTATTAATTAAGTTCAATGTCCTTTAACCTAGGTTATATGAACTTGTATATGGAACTTAAGCTAATATGGCACTCGTCTTCTAAGAATAATAGAAAACTCCAAAAAATACCTTATCTGAGTAACTTGCCCTAACCAAAATCCAAGCTTGGGACCTCTGGAATTTAAGGCAGACACACTACCGCTACACATTGGAGGCAGGTAATTATTTTTATTTACTTCATGATAGTAACTGAACCAGTGAAATACTACCTGACTTGCAACAATCTATGGTTCAAAAATTATTTTTAGACCTGCATCAATATGAGCTTTAGGTTTTATTTTACTTTTTACAGTAGGGGGTTTAACAAAGTAATTCTAATATAGCAGACTGGTGCAACGGATTTAAGCGCCATAAATAAAGTTTACACTTTTTTTTAGAAAAATACTACCTCACACATTGGCTCCAACCAAACACTTTATTACCTCACATGAATGTAAGCAAAGCAGTGGATCAGAAAAGAATGTGCAGATCTTCCCCATTTGAACCTTTGCATACAGACTGTGCAACTTTTTCATATCCAGTTCTAAAAAGAATAATAAATATAGTTTAGAGTTATTCATGTCAAGGGAATGAGAATAGGTCTCCATTTTAACATTATTCTACCTTTAGCAAAACTCAGGAAATGTGCAGTTCTGTCTCTTAATGGGATGTAGAATGGTATTGCATTCAGAACATAGCATTCTTGTTCTCAGCAGACCCTGGTCAATAACAGCTGGGCAGGCCTCTGTATCACTGAGGTAAACCAATAGACTTATCTTATTAATCAGACAAGTCTATAACTGTTATAATCTGTAATAATACCACCAAGAACATGCAATTTTGTAACTCACACTACAATAAATTCTGCTCAATTGCATCTGCATGTTTGTGAAACAATAAAACCTGAGAGAAAGCATGATCAGGGCTTTTCAAAAAAATAACCAACTGTTAATATCACTTTGCTGTGCAAATGTCTGGGGATTATTTGCAGAGGTTGGCCATGATTCAGATTGTCTTTTCCATTTCTCTGCAGGGTAATACTAAAATCAATTGGTTTTTAGAAATTCAATCAGATTTTCTGTTGTTAAATACAATAGAGGTTGAAATCAAATAAAAGCACACAAGTATAAGATAATATTCCATTTTAATCCAATAAATGTTTCTGTCACACTCTATACACTGGTAAACAAATTTTACATAAAAAATTATAAGAATATGCTTAAGTACCATAGTCATCATTTTGGTACATAAGCTTTTATAAGATTGATTGAAAATTCCTTGACTTGTTCTGCACCACGTACTTCATGATCTAAAAGAGGCAGCTTAGTCACATGGAAGTCCTCATATAAATCTGCAATCTGAAAAAGAAATTATTTATATATAATCACATGGTCCTTTCTACTTCTTGGGATTATTTCCTAAAGTCAATTAAGTATACAATGCTTTGCTCAATTTAAATTGAAGAGTTGAGGCACTATTATTTCTAACTAATACATTTATATGCATTTCAGAAATGGGGCTTGTTCTCATCTTAAAATACGTTTAAGGGGATTAGTCCCATTCACAAACAAATAAAATACATAGATTATGATGTTTGTGTCTTGATTCATCTACTTGAACCATTTGATGCATCACCATCTAAACCAAACCTAGGTTTTCTGCTATATGACAACCGCATAAGCACATTTCTTCCATGTATTGACTACTTATATGTAGTCCAGACTATCATTAATTTTATGTGGCCTGTTACATGTCCAATAAGGAAGATGCTAGATGAACAAACAGGAAGAAAGATGCCCCACCAGTAATGGGAAAGAAGACTCAATCCTACAGACACTTCAAGAAATCATATTTGCTATTAAATAGATCATTGTTTATAATTCATTAATGAGATAACACTTTGTACCTAGATATATTTCTTTTTTAATATATTTTGTATTTCAATGCCCACTATTAATAGATATGAAATGGACATGTCCTTTACACAATGTGAGCTTTATGGATGAAATAAATATATTTATGCCATATTGCTTAATGAAAGCAAACCTTACAACATTTAAGGCAAGATTCTTTCATGATGTGAAATATATGGCTGTATTATTTGATAAAAGTTTCACCATCATGATCTAGAATGGCAGAACTTGAAAATGCTTTAAACAATTAGTGTATAAAGCAGGTATTAAATACAGAAGTGCAAAAATCCTGCAACCTTTAACTTGTTAACAGCCAATGCAGATGACGATGATAATAACAACATTAATTAAAAATATGTTTGAGAAACATAGTGATGCAAGGTTAGCAGAACGAAATACTACTTTCTCAGGTGCTTTATGACTCCTGGACTCTAAAGGAGAAAATGGTGTGTTATTTATGGATGCTCTTTAACTGCTGTGGCTCTCAGCATCCCATTCCAAACTGGGCATGAAAGACTGCTTAATTATGCTCAGAGGCCTCTCTATCAGGCTTGAGGTTCTTTTATGTGCCATAAATCTACGACATGGGACCAACGGCTTTATTTTCCATGCTAAGAATTTTTACACCCAAAAAAATCCATCGCCCTCTGCTGGGTTTGAACCCCCAACCTTGGGTATATGAAGTTAGCATGGTAACCATTACACCACAGAGGGCAACACTCTTAAGGAGGGTATTGGGGGAGGGGGTTTATCTGTCCAAGAATTATATTTATATTGTTTTTTCACACAAGCCATGTGTAGGACACAAGTTGGATAGATAAAGTCAAACTGAAAAATTCAATGCCATAGCTGGGATTGCAGCTGGCTAGAGATTGGAATCAGAGTCTGGTTCAAACCCTGATTATGGCACTGCCATTTTCAGTCTGACTCTACCTATAATGATGCAGTTTACCATGTGCTTTATCTAACTTAGCTCTTAAATATGTAACTTGAGAAATAAATGGCACTTTATAAGCTGTACAGCATTTTGTTCAGAGTGTTCATATACAGGGTTACTACAAAAGAAATAGATAACTTCAACTGCCTGGAAAACAAAAACTATTAGAGATAGCAACCTAATTATTTTGGAGGTATGTTGAGAAACTCTCAAAGTTTTGTTTGTTACTATTGGTAACGCTGTAGTGTTTTGTTTGTTGTTGCAGAAGCTGAAATGGCGGAAAATCCTGTGGAAAAGGCATATTGCGTGTTGGAATTTGCTAGAACGCAATCAGCAACTGTTGTCCAACGACATTTTAGAACACGTTACCACAAAAATGAAATGATGTGCTCACAAAAACCGGCATCGTCTTCATTATGTCGCAACATGTCGATGCAAAAGTCACGCCGTATGACCTCATCTTCTTCACTCAGAAACTGCAACATCTTTAATCTGTAAGGCATCATGTGCAGTCGCTTCCGCAAGATTTTCCATACAGTTTGCTGTGGAATTTGTAATTGCATGCTTGCCCTAGATGTCGATTTCTGTGGGCTTCTTATGTAGGCAGAACGAACACGTTCAACATTTTCTTCCGAAACTCTTGGTCTTCCTGAGCTCCCTTTGCACAAACATTCCGCTGTCTCGAATTTTCTATACCAGTCGTAGATTGACTGTCTAGTCGGTGGCGTTTTGTGGTAATGTGTTCTAAAATGTCGTTGGACAACAGTTGCTGATTGCGTTCTAGCAAATTCCAACACGCAATATGCCTTTTCCACAGGATTTTCCGCCATTTCAGCTTCTGCAACAACAAACAAAACACTACAGCGTTACCAATAGTAACAAACAAAACTTTGAGAGTTTCTCAACATACCTCCAAAATAATTAGGTAGCTATCTCTAATAGTTTTTGTTTTACAGGCAGTTGAAGTTGTCTATTTCTTTTGTAGTAACCCTGTATTAATATAACTATTGTTTGCATTGACAACTTTTTTAAAACTTATTAGTTTCCAATGCATTTATATGCATCTAACCATCACCCTGTCTTCTAGAACATTTTTCAGTACATAAATCTCTTAAACCTTAATGGGAATGGTACTTATCTTTGCAGACTATATATACACTGCAGATAGATAAAACCAAATTACAAGAGACTGGTTAATCACTTTGTATATGCTCATCATTTATCAATGATGAATGAATGTTGAATACATATTATCTTGTATCATCATAAAAGGTTTATTTGTTAGTTTTCTTCACAGAAGACATGCGCAAAATGTCAAGATGCTCACCTGATCTAAATATTTCTCCTGTACTTTGTGTCTTGAGGCACACATCCTGCATGGCTTCTCATCTTTAGAAGGGAACAACAGCTGATTAACAATGATATTATGTGTATCAATGCCACATTTTGTCAGTTCCTGTACCAGCCTTTCTGTCTCATACAATGATAAGAATTCTGCGATACACACACATACAAATGTGGTTTGATCCTGAAAGGAGAACATTATTTTATGAGTTTTACCACTACATAATTTATACAGTTCAGGATCAAAAGATGTCAGAAAAATACTTCTTAAAAATGCTTAAAGTTTCAAGAGTCTAAATCAAAGGAAATGTGAGTACACAAAGATTTGAGTTAAGGAATGGAATGGATGAAGTATGACTAAGAAAAGGTGAATTAGTGAGAGGGTTTTGAGGCAGCTATGAGCTAGATTTGAGGACATAAAACATTATTCTAGGTAACGATGGAAAGAGTTCTCTGAAATATATCAAATGATAAAAGTAAGATATTAAGAAAGAATCAATATCAGTAAATACAGTAAAGAAGAGGGAAAGAATCAGAAAGAGATTTAGATTAGAAATCACAGGGTACTTTGCATCGACCTAAAGCAAGATCTCATTGAAGTGTTTTACTCCTTTCAGATACTCCTAGAGTAAATTACAACAGAAATATATTTGGAGACCACCATCATGTAGCATGTTTGAGTATAGATTAGAAATTATTTTTGTAATGAGGTTGTAATGTCGATTGAACTAATACTGTATCATAATTGAAGGAAGGTATTTTAATGTGTTCAAGAATTACTTAGATTGCATAGATAATCTTGATAGAGAAAGTAACAAGGTTGCAATAGTGTATATAGGAAGAGAAAGATAACACTGATATGATACTTACTAAGAGAGTGAGGGCATTCAAGGAATGGTTGGTATTAGGAAAGAACCTTTCACATTCCTTTTGAACCTACTTAGTGACATTTACAGTAAAACTCACCAGAGATCCCAGGAAATTTTTCTGGGGCTG
Organism: Hymenopus coronatus; assembly: GCA_030762935.1. Lineage (NCBI taxonomy): Eukaryota > Metazoa > Arthropoda > Insecta > Mantodea > Hymenopodidae > Hymenopus > Hymenopus coronatus. Next base: position 117,896,087 of record CM060896.1, on the reverse strand, counting down.
GAAATTTTTCTGTAGTAACTACAATCATTCCCTATCACCCCACAGAATCTGGGAGTATGAAAGTATGTGTCTAATAATATTAATACTGAAACTGTTTCTCAAATCAAAACCTCTGATATGACCATAAAAATTAAAGGGAGTTGTATAAATGAAACAATAAAAACAAAACAAACAAAAAAATAAACTGACGCAGAAATTTGGTTTATCATTCAAATTGCAATTATTGTTATATGCCCTGTAATTATTTTATACTTAAACATTTCAGATAGTTGCAGGCAATTTATAAACGTCACTGTATTTTCATTTTTGAGACTAAGGGCAAGATCCATAAATATACCCACAAATGATAATTCAGAAAATTAAAGACAATGCTTTACTTTCAGAAGTTTTCCATATACTGTGGGTGCAATGAAAATATGAGGATCAAGAACAGTTTCCAAAGGGTTTTAAGCTGTTACTCAATACATTTTCTGCTTCTCGAAACATTATGATGAGCATACCTTTTCTTGGGCACTAGTTTTACGGAGAAGCAAGGGCTAGGTGGAAGAAGAGTTCACCTGTCTTTCTGCAGTGTTGTCTACCAAAGAAAGTTTCTTTCTTTGAGGTCCTCAGTCATTATGGTGAAAGAGTTATCTAATTTATTACAATTATTAAATGAAACACAAAGCACATGTATGTGAGCAATCTCTGGGATCTACAGATAGGATGAAAACTTACCATTGAAGCCACTAGAATATCAGGGTATATAGCATACCTCCTATCTCAATATTGTTGCTCTGCTTCCACACATCCAAGGAAAGCTGTACATAGTAAACTCATTCCATCATGAATTTTTCTTTTTATCCAGCAACTTTACAATGTGAATTTTGCACTCTAAATACAGGGTACCCATAAAGTAAGTATCCTTTTTCATGTTGATCTTGTACAGCAAACTAAATATTATAATTGGATAGATAATACGGTTGATCTAATGCTGTTCACATGTTCATCTTCATTATTAACACACTGTTCTCATTGCCTTGTGGTTGCATGGAACACAGGTGTAGCATTTGGAGGTTTATTAGCAAGCATGCCTCTCTTATCTGCCATTTCAACTCATCCAAATGTGGCACCTTGGTAACATACTCGGCTCTTGATGAAGAGCAGAAGTCAAGCGGAGTGAGGTTGGGGGAGCAGATAGCCCAAATATATTCTGCAGTTCTTTCTAGCCACCTGTTAAGGAAGGTCTAGTTCAGGTAGTCCTGCAAAATATAAGCATAGTGGGGTCCCGCAAAATACATCTAGAGTCAAGGATACCATCCTGATGCAACAACAGCAGCAGTATGTCCAGGTAGGTTGTTCCAGAAACTGTCCATTCAGCAAACATATATGGGCTTTAAAGTCTATCTTTCAGAGACCAAGCCAAACATGCCAAACATTGAATTTGAGGGAGTCCCGTTGCCATTTGGTGATTTCATGTGGCTGCTCCTCTACACACATCTGGCAGTTGTGTCTAGTGACAGTGGCTTCGTTTTGAAAGAACATGATCCTTTAGGTCATCTACAGCATGCAACAGATCATGACATATGTCTGTTAGTGCAATATGGTCTTCATCTTCCAACTTATAAAGCGCCTGGATATGATAAGATTTATTTATAAGGACATAGTGAAGCACTTCTCTCTCACACATTGGTTTTTGGCAAGTTTAGCTCAAGTCTCAGCTGATGGTCTTCTTTCCATAGCTTCCCTCACATTCTGCACAGACTGTGATCTTTCTGGATACCTTTCATCAGTTACAGAACTTGTATGCTAGAGTTTGTTTACAACCTACCAAACGTTATATCTCATAGGGGTATTCGTGATACGTCCTCTGATATAGCCTCTGGACCTCATCATAGGATTCACCATGCAAACTATATTCCACAATGGTAATTCTTTTGTTAATTGTCAACACTGTGATGTACCTTCACTATACTTGCAACTGAAATAATCCACATACATTTTCTGCAAAATGGATACTTACTTTATGGGCACCCTGTATATTGTTTGACAAATGTTCATTATTTCTAACAAACATTTATCTCTTTTGCTGAAGCTTTTCCTCTTTTTCCTATTGCACATAACCTTATCCATGATGGCTTCAAGTGAATTGCATAAATAAAATGCTATGGAAGTACTGAGGTCCTTCTTCCATAATAATAGTTAAAAAAGTAAATTGTAGTTGAGTGCTCCAACATTACTTTCAGAGTAACTTACTCCCATAATAATTTTCCCATAATTCAATTTAAAGAATCTTTCAAAACAAACTTGGTTGTATGGCATAGTAAAGAGTTAGGCCAATAACCAAAGCATTTTTCATGTAAGAGGGCCATTTTTTTTTCAACCTCTGATAGGCTATAATAAAAGACAAGTTCATAGAAAACAATAATTATTGAGACATTTATTGTACCTGTGCATAAGCTTTGCAATACCCGCTTCAAAAAACGTTGCCGCCAATGATTTCAAATGAGCATTGAAGTTGTTTTAAATACCTTCATTGGTTTGAAAGTGCTGCCCTCCTAGCCACATCTTCAGTTCAGGGAAAAGGTGAGTCGCTGGGTACCAGGTCAGGACTGTAAAACAGATGATCGAATATGTCCCATTGAAATTGTTCAAGGAGCCGATGAGTTGTGCTAGCAGTGTGTGGATGAGTGTTGTCATGGATCAACACAATTCCTGAATTCTCTTCGTAGGTTTTGAATGGCTCTCTGCAAACGTCATAAAGTTTCACAATAAACAGCTGCATTAATAGTGGTTCCAGGCTGCATAAACTCCACAAGCAACACATTTTTTTGGTCCCAAAACATGGCAGCCATAACCTTTCTGTTGTTGAATGTTTGTTTGCTTTTTTGGTATGTTTGGTGAATTTGGATGTATCCATTGTTGTGATTGTCATTTTGTTTCCGATGTGTCGTATTGGATCCAAGTTTCATCTCCAGTAAAAATTGATTTCGAAAAGTTCTCTCCTTCATCGTGATAACGGTCAAGGAAATTCAAAGCTGATGCCATTCAGTGACTTTTATGGGCATCCGTCAACATTTTTGGAACCCAACGAGCACAAAGTTTTTTGTAACCTAAATGTTCAGTAACAATAGAGTGTACGACAGATCTTGAAACTCCCAGAATTTCCATTGACAAAGCAGTTATGGTGAACCTGCGATTTTCTTTAACCATTCTGTCAACTCGTTCAACAATGTTGGCTGTAAAGACAAACTTGCATCCTTGGCCCCCTTCATCATTCACATCATTTTGTCCATCTTTAAACCTTAGGCACCAATCACACACAACACCATCAGTCACGAAGTTATCACTGTACATTCGGCTCATTCTCCAATGAATTTTTGTTGCACTATTCCCTTCTGCTTGCATAAACCGAATTACACTTCGTAATTCACACTTGGCAGGAGCAACAATGACGGCAGCCATCTGTGGCTGTAGTGCAATGCAGAATGATGCCTTGAGGTTGGCAATGGTGGAGTGTGTAGTGCGAGAGTTGTGCAGTAGCCTACAGCGCATGTCCGCTTTCTGCCGCTTGCATAGCTTCTATACTAAGCGATCGGAAGTTAAAAAAATGGCCCTCGTATTTGCCTAAGTACAAAAAAATTATATTACTTTACTATATGCTGTAGTATACTTGCATAAACAGTCATTTGCAATGGCAAGCATTAGTATAATAATATAAAACTTAATGTATAAACAATGTCAACACAAGCAATAACCAATCACAAGTGCATGAATCAGCTGAACTGTCATAGCAACCTGTAAAACAAAGTCAAAGAAAGCTTTAATATGTTATGCCCATATATGAAAATGAATGATCATTATTTAGTTAAAAATCCAAGATCAGATATTACTTTTAATAATAATAATAATAATAATAATAATAGATAATTTATTGAAGTATTACATTTTACACATATTACACTTTCCCTTAAATTTGGCCCTGGCCACTTTTCACAAGGGTAGCTCTCTTAAGTAACAACTGAATATTACATAATCTGTAATTCTTATATTTATAATCATGACCTTTTCTTCAAGTCCATTTCCATTTGTTTGTTAATTCTGCAAATATTGCTCCATGTTTTTACAATTTTTGTCTAAATTGATTTTATATTAGTAAAATCATTATTCACTCTAAACAGTATACTTACTTTTCTTCAAATTTCTGTTTGCCTGCATTCGAATAAAATGTGCTGTATATATCTTCTTTTACCCCACATACCCCTTGACTATCTCACTGCCCTTTTAGACTTCATATTCTTGGTCTTAACTATGGTATTCGCTCCCCTCTTTCTTCTTTATTGTATTGCCTATATATCTTTCTCTTTCTCAATTGTCAATGTAACATAATACCAATGACCTCTTCTCAGTTATCCAACTAAACAACTTTTGTATCTCAATATCTTCACACCTGCTTCTGAAAACCTTCTAGGAACCTTTGCTGTTTGTTTCTCCTTTTTCCAAATATTTGCCAATCCATTTTTACTTTCTCTACATGTGAGTACACAGTAGTGTATAGAGAAAGTATTGTATTGCACCCAAAAATGTGATACCAAGATTTCATGGAAAATACATGTTTAGGGGCTTCTGAATTAAAAAAAAGAAAAAGAGAGAGTGAGTCTCTCTCTCTCTCTCTCTCTCTCTCTCTCTCTCTCTCTCTCTCTCTCTCTCTCTTTCTCGTTCAATATCTTCCAAGGATGCAACTCTTAATTTTCAAGAAAAACCCCCTGCCCCCAACTATCCTTTACATGGAAAAAAATTTAAAAATATTGTTTTTCTCAAAAAATGGCTCTAATGATTTTGATTAAAATCTGTTATATTTAATATATTTACATTTCAAATAAAATGTATATCTAGAATTTTCTGGAAATAGTCTCAGAAGATATGTGTATTCTGGATTAATTTTGTGATTTTTGCATAACTGCAAACCGTACGATATAGACAAAACGTGTAGAGCTTGTTAAAACAATTTATGTTGTATAATTTTTTTTTTCAGGAGTTGACCATTTTTGAGATAATTCTTCTTATTGTTTCAGTTTTGAAATACTTAAAAAAACTTTTCTCATATGGGAAATTGTCAACTCCTGGCCACGCAAAGAAACTGATTTCAATCCCATAGTAACCACATTTTAAAATATTTGACTGTCTGTTTAGTCTGGGTATTCCTGTATTTCCCTTCTACTTATTAGGGAGTAAGTAATAAGATAATTTCTACTAATGTTTAACCCGATTAGCATGAAGTAGATAGAAGAATAACCTTATTAACAATAATCTGGTAGAGAGGTGTGGAGAAAGTCATGTGAATGGAATATATCAGACTTTTTCTAAGCTAATTCTTAATTATTTATCTAACTCATGCATTGTGAACTCGTTCTTGGTATTTTAAGCATTGTTTTTAAGTATTTCTTTCTAAATATGTTATTTGCTTTTATAATATTTGACCCTAAAATTTCACCTGAGGTTGGATGTTGCAAATTTTACTATTATGGGCCTTTTTCTACTTTGCCTTTCTACTGAATATGCTTCCAGAAGCTCCCATTCTTTTAGATCAATTTCTAAGTTGTCCGTTGGAATTTTCCTTACTTTCTCCGCTGGCCAAAACTCTCTTCTCTCCTCCATTCCTATGAACACCAAATTGAATCTCCTCTTTCTCTAATTTATAATCTCATACTTTTCTTTATTTCATCACCTCTCTCCTTATTCCTAACATTTTTTTAATATCTTCTCTTATTTCTTTGGCTACTTGCTGTGGGTTATCTTTCATCCATTCTATCTATTTTTTTTTAAGTTTCTCTAACATTATTTGTATATCCACAGGACTTGGATTTAGTTTGATTCCATCTATCATTTAGAGCAAAAGTATTACACTTTCAAGTATTCACCAATTCATCATTGTTTTGTACAGTTTTGTCTTTAATAATTTTCTTTGCCATAAATAGTCGTATCCACATTCTACACACATTTCTAATAAAATTGTCACTTAGGCCACTTTTCTTCTCAGAACAGAGCTCCCTACCTCAAAAATGTTCCTCCACTGACTACCTGCACACCTACTTGGTATAGATATTGTAAAAGCAGCTATGGCAGGTTTGCAGTAGAGAAATAAACAGATATAGGTAACTACTTGCCTAGTGTAAACATAAAAAATCTTATGTGTACCATTCACATGACTTTCTCCATATCCCTGCAACAAATTATTCTTAAAAAGCTTATACTTTTATTTACTTTATGCTAATCAGAAAAAAATAGCAGAAATAGTCTAATTACTCGCTTCCTTGTAAGTAGAAGCAAAACAAGGGACAACTGTAGGTTAAAGTGATAGTCAAAAGCTGGTTGCTATATCAATGAAGTTCCTTTGTCTATATGGATAGGAGTTGACAAGTTCCTGTATGAGAAAAGTATACGTTTTTCATAGCAGAAACCAAAAATAAGGAATGTCACAAAAACGACAAACTCCACGAAAAAAATGTATATAACATAAATTGTGTGTTTTAATGTGCTCTACATTTTTTGTGTAGTAAGTTTTTGTCCATCTCTTACAGTTTAGCAGTTATTCAAAATTTAGTAAAATTCATTCAGAATAAACTACTCTTCAGAGGCTATTCCCAGAAAATTCAAGATATACATTTTATTTATCAGGTAAATATGTTTAATATACGTTATTTTTGAGAAAATCAAAATTTTCGAAAGAAGTTCCATGTAAATGGTAGTTGGGAGGGGGGGGATTTTTCTCAAAATCTTTGTGTCGCATCCCTGGAAGATACTTAACTTAAATACCAAGTTTGGTATTTTACCGACTTTTCGTTTTTGAGTTATCGTGTTCACAGACACACGGACCTTTTTGTGAAAATGCTTTTTTTGGATATTGGGGACCCTAAAACATATATTTCCGGTGAAATCTCGGTATCAAATTTTTGGTGGAGTGCAATACTTTCTCTATACACTATGTACATAGTGCGTATGGAGAAAGTAAAAATATCATCATCAAATAACCATTATGTTCTGGAAATTTTCCTTTCAAAACTTTCTGGAATTCTAAACAGATCATATTATATATAAGCGAGTGTTCTGGCGAGCAAGTTAGCGAGTGTGTTATGATTGCTGTGATGTGCAATGCAGTTTTCTATGTGAGGAAGGATAATAAGAAAATCAGTTACAATCAAGGAAATTGCAGTGTAAAATATAACCTTGGTTACAATAGCTTCAACTGTAATTATTTAACAATTGAGTCGATTTTGTAACACTACATCACTTACTTTTTTATTTCGGAAAACATGTTTCAGAAGCCATGTGCTTCCATTGTCAATTCCTTTGGTCGACTACCGGCATTGCTTGCTGTGGTGGTTGTCTCTGTCCCTGGTGGTGGTTTGATGAACTTCTGGATGAGTAGATCGCCTGGCGGGATTTCAAAATTGAAAACCCGGTTCTTGTTTTTCCAAATATATATGTTTTCCCAAACTTTTAATTCTGTCTTCCTTGTGATGTTTTTGAGGATTTTTGGACTTCTATTTATAGTGTGTTTCTCTTTCCAAAAATGCCAAGCTACTGCAGATTTTTCTTCTTGTTTGAGTTTAATATTTCTGTGGTGTTCTTTTGCCCTGGTTTTTATATTTCTTTTTGTTTGGCCGATGTAGATTTTTTCACAGTCATTACAGCTGAACTGATATATTCCTGGTTTGTTTTCTTGTGGGATATCATCTTTTAATTTAGAATTTAAAATGTTTTTTAAACACATCACTGTCTCAAAGTCCACCATATATCAGGATAATTCAACTGTAATGTATAACTCATTCAGCTTGTATTTGGTGACAGTACCAGCAGAATCAAAGTATAAAGTATAAGCAATTACATACTGCGTTTTTTTCTCTTGATGTTTAAGGTGATTAAATCAACCAAAATTTCAATTGTCTGACAAATTAACATCTTTCAGTTATCATATTTAATTGGCCATCCACAAATATAAGTATGTCAATCCCATTTATTTCAGCATTCCTGGCTCAAATAACTATGTATAGAGAGCATTTTCAATTTTTGAACAAAAAATGGAGCATTGAAAGTAACAAGTGTTTAAATTTGATAAATTGTGAAGTTAAAATCACACTGAATTAATTTGTAATTTGTAACATTTTTATGGCCTTATTAAGAATGGTTGTAAGTTTTATGGTCAGTTCAAGGAAAACTTGCAAATAAGATACTTCATTGAATATTTGGATGACTTACTAATTGAATATTACTGGCAATTTTCTGTTATCAAAATAAATATACATAATGTAATTCTATTGTTTTCAATGTAAAAAATAAACAAAAAGAAAAGAAAAAAATGTTAAATTGCTGTACACAAAGCAACATAATATTTACAGCACTGCCTTCGGCCTTCAAAATTAGGATGAGGGATAAGTGTCCCTTATTGTCATTCTAAAAATCTGGCAAGTTTGTGGACAAGGGTAATAGAAATCTTTGAAATGGTAGAGTTCCAATCTCTGAATACTTGGCTAGAAGCCCAAGAGGTTCATTTTCTCATTATGCATAACTAAATTAACTTTTTAATTGCTATGCAACTAATGAGTGTCGAGATATTACTTTCAATACTGTAAGATCCTGAAGATTGATTTGACTAACATCTCCTTTCCCCATCTACAGACTGAACACATTATTACTAGATACTTATGAATATCTAATACTTACAGGATCTCGGAACTGCTCATTCACTTGTCTAATAATGGCAAGCATTTCTTCCATTTTTGCGGAGAAAGAGTCTGGATTGAAGTCGTTCAGTCCCATTATTGAACACATCTGGAAAAAAAAAAAAAAAAGGATAATATACTTAAACATCAAGTTACTTGAAAATACAATGTAAAGCATTAAAAGTTACAAAACAAACATTCTTTCAGTCAAGAATGATACCCCATGATAGTTTTTGTTCTTGAGGTCCTTAGTCAGCACAGCTCAGAGGTATTGAACATGTAGTTTAGCAAAACCATCTTTACTAATCATACAACTTAAGTAGGAATGAAAGGTCTAACTTTATTTCTTTTTGGTGTAATTTGAATACCACTATTTTAATAGTTTATTATATGAATTCTTTAACTCACTTAATAAAAGTAAAAAGAATCACATTATAAAAAGTAAAATAATATTACATGTAAAAAGTACATTTTTGGGCACAAGACAAAGTGAAAAATCTGTTGTGTTCCATTCACATGACTTTCTCTACATCACTGCAACACATTATTGTTATAAAGCATGATAATTGAAATAAACATTAGCAGAAATTGTCTTAATTGCTTGCTTCCTTGTAAGTAGAACAAAAATAAGAGAATATACTAGGCTAAAGTGATAGTCAAATCTTATAAAAGCTGGTTGCCATTTGGTTGAAACCCATTTCTACGCATGGCTAGGAGTTTACGACATTCCGTGTGAGAAAAGTTTAAATATTTTAAATCTGAAACACATACCTTGAAATATCTCAATAAATGGTCAATTCCATGAAAAAATGTATGTGACATAGATTGTGTGTTTTAACAAGATCTACATTTCTTACATAGTAGGTTTTTGTCTATCTCTTATAATTTACTAGTTAGGCAAAATTCATTCAGAATAAAGAGGTCTTTAGGGGCTATCCCCAGAAAATTTAAGATATATATTTTACTTGCCATGTAAGTAATTTTAATATACATTACTTTAAACAAAAAGCAATTTTTGAAATAATCAAATGTTTTTAATTTTTTTCCATCTGAAGGGTAGTTTGGGATGGGGGAATTTTGCTCAAAATCTTTGAGTCGCATCCCTGGAATATATTAAACTTAAGTATCAAGTTTGGTATTTTACTGACTTTTTGTTTTTGAGTTATTATGGAGACACACACTAACACACACATGGACCTTTTTATGAAAATGTTTTTTTTTTTATTACAGGGGGACCCTAAAACATGTATTCCTAGTGAAATCTTGGTATCAAATTTTTGGGTTGAATGCAGTACCTTCTCTATATACTATGTACATAGGAGAAAGTAAACATCTGAGTTTTCCATTCACATAAATTTCTCTAGCTTATCCATAAACAAACTTTTCTTACAAAACATAATTCTTTTATCTACATCATGCTATTCAAGATAAACATTAGCAGAACTGGTCTTAATACTTGCTTCTTTTACATAAAAGAGAAATAAGGGAATGCACTCGGCTGCAGTAGTCAATGTTTAAAAGTCAGTTGCAAAGTGCAACAATTGAACGATTGAAATTCAATTATCTTTGCTTGTTAGAAGTAAACAAAAGAGAATAAAAAGAAAAGTGTCTTCCTGTTTTACGAGAGAGTTTACAGAAGAACAAGTTGCTGTAATAGTTTTTTACAAAAGTGAGTGAATGGAATATATCAGATTTTTATAAGCACTAGTGAGTGTTATAGGGGTTAATTGGCAAGGATAGGTTACCTGTGTGATAAATGGACTGATCTTCATTTTCAATCTGAGTAGTTTCCCAAGCCCTTTCTCAACAACTTGAGGAAATGATAGAAGCCTGAGTGTGTGTCCTGTTGGGGCAGTATCAAAGACAACTACTGAAAAATTCATGCCTTTGACAAGCCTGCAAACATAAACCTTAAATCAGTAAGCTAAGTAAATCATTACACACAATAACATACTTTTCTTTTTCATCAAACACATTCAACTATGTTTCTATCCTTGAGAGTTGCTTGAACCTTATACACAACCTGGTTATTGGTGCATAAGAATTCTAGACAATTACATTCTCTCCTCTAATCATTTCTTTCTTCTTGCATTGCCTCACAATTCTATACCATTTCCCATACACCTTTCCTAAATATTTCCTGCACACTAAAATAAATTCTCTTCTATTATTTTTAAATATTCTTTTTGCTAATCCCTCTGTTCCTAGATTATCCCATTTTTAAAACTGAACTCACTTCTCCATACCTATTTTTCTTTCACTTTAAGAACACAATGCAGTACTTCCTCATTTTTGTCACAATTAGGCATATACTAATTTCATGATCCTCTCTTAGCCCCCTTAATTTTAACACACATGTTCTTGCCCAAGCATATCCTTTTCTCCCCATTTTATCATATTAGTCCACATCTCTCCAAATTTTTATATTTCTTTATAGCTCCAGCAAATGTTTCTCTCTTCAGCTGTCAAACAAATAGTATGCTAATTAAATCAAAAAGCTAAGTTCTGAAAATTACACTTGGAGACATGCAATGGAATTTCATATTTAAACCATGCTTGTTATCATTATGAAACAGGTATTTTTATATTTTGCAGTGTGTAGAATTCCATGTACATGGCATCATAAAATTTTGGTAAAATCTTCATATTTTGTAAATTTATTATTTGTTGTTTTAAAATAATACTTTTAGCAGCAAACCAGGTTTTCCAGATTTTCCAGTCTAGCAGTATTCCATGATATATGATTAGAAAACATAAGCCACTGTACAAGTCATGTGCAAATAAGAAACTGCAGCAATTAATTTATGTGATGTCACAAAAAATTAAATGCCCTCTATTCTTGAAGAGTTTTTATTTTTGCAAACCAATGCTTTTAGTGGCATATTGAAAGCAATATTAAGCAAGGACAAAGCAATGAGTAACTTTTGTTTATATTTTTCTAAGGTTAAGGGTTTCACAAACATTCAAATCTACAAACTTCATTTACCGTAATTATCCGAATACAAGACAATGTTTTTTACCACAATATTAATGTCCAGATCTTGGGGGTCGTCTTGCATTCACAATATATGTTTCCGAATACCATTTGGGGAAAAAGTAAGTTTCAAACTTCAGCAGTGGAGAAGCCTGAGGGAAAGGATATAGATTACTGCCAAGGCAACGCATGCCAGATTTTGAGCATTTCATTTCGAACTGAAAATTAGCTGTTAAGAAGCCTACGAGCATTCTCATTGGAAAAAAGATTACTCTCTGAGACTAAAATAAAATCACAGGACTTTCTTTCACATCAGTGGTTGCACGTAATGTTGTATTGTAAGTTAATGGTCATACAGAAAGAGAGAGGTTAGCTGCACATATACCACAATGTGAATTTACGTGCAAATTCGAACTAAGTAAAATGTTTTACATATTATATTATGTTATTTTAACAGAAAATAGCATTCATAAATAATCATTGTAACAGCTACGCTGCCACTACCGTGTTGTCATGTTTATCATCACCTATACCGTACATTTCGTTCTCCCTTCTCTGTCTCTCCCACTAGCAATGTGAATTTCCGGGCAAATTCAAATTATGTAAAAACATTTACAATGTGTTATATTAAGTATGTTGTCTAAATAAAAAATCATATCCATCACCGTTGTTACAGTTACGCTACCACTACTGCCGGTGCCAGCGTCACCTTCTATCATTGCATGTATCATACAATTTGTTTTCCCTTCTCTGTCTCTCCCGCTGCAATGTGAATTTCTGCGTAAATAACATGATGTGTTATAATAAGTATATAGTGTAAATACAAAATCATATCCATCATCGCCACCACTGCCGCCACGTATCATTGCACCTATACTGTACATTTGCAAACTCCTCTCTCTGGCAAACGTGAATTTCTGTGCAAATTCAAATTAAGTAAAATAAATAAATAAATAATTAAGGGACTTAATTAGCTTATGTGTCCATTAGTTTGTTCAAAATATATAGCAAACCTTTAAATTTCATTTAAAATTTTTTTCTTTTTATATGCCCATGTCTTTTAAACATGTCTTATGTAGATGATATGCTAAATTCCAAAATTAAGTTCTGAAAAATGGGGGTCGTCTTGCATTCGAGGTAGTCTTGTATTCGGATAAATACAGTAATTTGTTATAGAGAGAATTCAATGGTATGGAATGGAGGACAGTATAGAAATAGATAAAAAGCAACGGGGAAGGTAAAGAAGAAGTAAGCCCCTAAAATATAACATGTTTGGATTTAAAATATGTATTTTAAATACATATACCTTATACCTTAATAAATTATGGTGAGACTTCAGGGGATTGCGAGAATCATTGAAGGAGAAATTAATAACAGCAAACTTCAGAAACATCAATCACTTTACTCTTTTATTTTGGAACTTGATGACAGTGTTGTTGAGATCGAATTAAAAGTAAACACTTTGTCAGTCGAGCAGCTGATATGTGATATTGCTCAGAGGTTAGTTCTATGAATTTGTGCAGGAAATTGATTCACTTCTTCTTTAGTTTCCCTATATGCCACAGGTAAAGTTTTTTCATGCTGCCATTAGCTTAAGCTCCCTTATGCTCCTAGATTCCTTCCTTCCTAGTTATGCAATAAATTTTCATATGTGGTGATAGGGTGTCCATGAGTTGGCATGGTTTCCAAATTTCTTGCATGTGGGTATTGCATTCAAACGACCTCAACTATTTCTGAGCTAAACATTTCTCTACTGGGGATTGGTTAACTTCTCTCATCCTTTGATTCCATATCTGATCAAATTTACCTTTTCCTGCAATGGGTCAAAGACATTTCATTTCAGCTGCTGTCATTACATTGTTTCATTTCTCTTGCTGGCCAGTTTTTGCTTCCATTTAACACATTAGGTTCCAATACTGCATGGTAAACTTTCAACTTTGTTTCCCTGTTCAATTCAGCTTTCCCAAAAATAGTATGGTTTAGTTGGTAGTAAGAACTATTAGTCTTCTGACTCCAATTGAGTACCTCCTGATAAATCCTTCCATCTTGGTGTAGTCTTGTACCCTTATTCATAATACAAGACCTAATGAAGTTGGATTCATCTCTGCCACCTGTATGACCTTTATTTTCCCATATTTATGTGCATCCCCTTTTCTGCCAAAATGTCTCATCATTCTATGACAAGTTGTTTTAATTTCACCTCCCTGTCTGCTGTAAAATGAAATTGTTAGCATAGATAAGCCACTATTTGGCATCATTTTTCAGTTTGCTGCTTTGATCCTGCTGGTGCAAAGTTTCAGGTGTTATGAATTTCATTCATCAGTGCTATGAACAAAAGAGGATTATGGTCAAACTGATTCTCAAAAAAGCAAAATATCAAAGTGACAGACCTGCCTCACTATTCACCAGATTTGAGCTCCATTGAAAATGAATGGGGAGAGGTGAAAAGGAGTTTTAACTTGAAATTCCTTGAGATGCACATAGAGCAAACCCTTACAGAACAAACAAAGCTCTTATTTATTGTGAGTCGATGTCATAAGCTGAGATGTGTGTATTGTGGAAATTAGTTATTTTATTTCTGGTAAATGTTGCTTCAATCATTACAAGAGTTTTAAGAGGAAACTCCCCTTATTGTTGAAGAAACCATTTGGAAAATGCTAACCTTTGCCCATAATCTGCTCCAGAGATATACATACATGCTGGTTGTGATAAGAGTATTTCTACTTTTGTGGAAGATTTCTTCTTTTCCTGCAATGTTTCTTTGAGCAACTCCTTCAACATGGGATGTGTTTCCTATATCTAAAATTCTGTAAAAGACAAAAACAAGTGCCCAAAAATGTGGTGCTCCTCTATTTGGAAATCTTTCTTGGTAAATTCTTGCTGCAGATGCCACATTACAATGAGTTTCAGCATAAATGAGAAGTGTTTCAAGATACTCAACATTAGTAAAGTGAACCATTTTGTAACTGATAATTGCCATTTTGAAAACAAGCATAAGCAAAATAAACAAATAGCTGAAATATAATTCTTTATAAAGAACAACTGAGATGTGCTTCTTTCAATCATATGGTGTGTCATATTGTGTAGTCTCATGGCTAACAATACAGATCCAATCAAGACAAACTTCAAAAGTTTATAATAATACTAAGACTGGAAATTGTTTTAATCCATATTATATTTAAATATAAAATATGTATCTTCCAATCTCCTTAAACATATTTGAAAAGGATTTCATTTTGTAAAACATTCATTTAAACCAAAAGGTATTGTAATGGGCTGGTCATCCAACATGTTGTGCATTTTATGTTAGCAAACAGAGAGGAGAGATAGCAGGCTCCACCACAATGTACCGGTGGCACCTACTTGGCCACCCCAAGCTCTTTCTGTCGAGGTGGCTTACAGGGGTTAATCCAGGTTCATCATCCTTCGTCACAGGGTGAGCGGAGAGGTAGGAGGCTCCACTGCGACATACGGGGGCCACCTACTTGGCTGCCGCAAGCTCTTCCTCAGTTTGAGTTACCTCGCAAGAGTTACCTGGTTACCTAGCAGACAGCCCCAAGGCTCCACTGTAATAGGCCAAACATTCTGGGTACTATGTCGTCTCCAAGTTCCTAAGTGCTGCCCGGGATCGTCAAGGGCCTGTCCTTATGTGACTGTGGTAAAAAGATGGAGAGGTTAGAAGGCAAAGAATTGAGCCAGCTGTATTGATAACTCCAAGGTAGTTGGAGATATGTTCCAGCTTGAGTAACTACATGCATATGCGCCCCTAACAGCGTGTGATCTAACCATTTACGAGGGGCATACTGAAAGTCATGAGCAACCCATTGTAAAAATTTAAATTTCAACAATGTAACGAAACGAATTGCAGGATCGTAATCTACAGACTTTAAGCCACATGTTGACATATTGTGACGTCATTAGCTTCTATCACGTGACCACAGACGGTGTTTGAAAAATGGCTGAAATTGATGATTCGTTTCGACAGCGTGCTGTCATTGAATTCCTTGTTAAAGAAGGAAAATCTGCTCCTGAAATTCATCTCAGACTTCAACGTGCGTATGGAGGTGTCTGCATGGGTGCCAGCAGTGTTAGAAGATGGGTGAAACATTTCAAAGATGGAAACACGAGTCTGCAAAATGCGCCTCGTAGCGGGCGTCCTCGAACTGCCTCTACAGAACGCAACAAGGAAAGAGTTGATGAGCTCATTACAGGAGATAGGCGTTTCACTGTGAATGAAATTGCTGCGCAACTTGGAATAGGACATAGTGCAGTGCAAGAAATGATCCACAGCTTGGGTTATCGAAAGGTCTGTGCCCGTTGGTTCCCCCGTTTATTGACTGCAGACCACAAACTTCAGAGAAGAACCATTGCACAAAACCTTCTTCAGAGATTTCATAATGAAGGTGGTGAATTTTTGACGTGTATTGTGACTGGAGATGAGAGCTGGTTCCATCACTATGAGCCAGAAACGAAACATCAGAGTATGGAATGGCACCACTTGAACTCACCATCGAAGAAGAAAGCGAAGACAGTGCAGTCTGTAGGAAAAGTTATGGGAAGTGTCTTTTGGGATGCACAAGGTTGCATTCTGGTTGACTTTCTTGAACCTGGATAAACCATAAATTCTGCCCGCTACATCAAAACACTTCTGAAGCTCCGTCGGGCTTTGGGTGATAAACGCCCTGGAAAGAGGATCATCCTTCAACAGGATAATGCGCGTCCGCATACTGCCGGTGCCACTATGGAGAAGATCAGGGCATTAGGGTGGGAAACACTTCCACATCCTCCCTACAGTCCCGACTTGGCACCCTCCGACTACCATCTTTTCGGCTCTGTGAAGGAGCAGATGCGTGGCCAATGCTACGAGACGCTGGAGGATATTCGGAAAGCAGTGCGTCAGGGTCTGCGGGCAGCTGGAACGGAGTTCTATCACAAGGGCATTTTCAAACTTGTAGAACGATGGGAAAAATGTGTGCAAAACAATGGAGACTATGTCAAAAAGTGAAAGAAAGTCTGTAGATTATGATGATGTATTTGGTTTGGCTTAAAAATAAATATTAAGATTGTAAAACAGTGTTGCTCATGACTTTCAGTATGCCCCTCGTACAATAAGCTTGCATGTTAAAACTATTTGCACATGTGACAAATTATTTGTTTCAGCTGTAGTATGTTGTTACAGTAATATTATGCAATTTTCAGCTTTTTCTCAAAAACTACTCGTAAAAACTGCAGTGAACCTTTTTATTGCATTTACTGCAATCAAGGATCATAAGATGCCATCTTTCATTTTTATAACACAGGACAATGTATGATTATGCATATGAACATTGAACATATTAGGTGCATATATTAAGGTAGTTGACAAGACAGCGTTGGTTTCACATTTAACATTCATTGCAGCATACACAGAAGATCTCAAAGCAGTCTCCTGCAGTGTTCACAACATGCTACCAAAGATTTGTTAGGTGCTGAATACCATCCGCATCATCATTTTGCTTCCCATGTGGTCTGCACAGAATTTGTAATGCTCTCATGTAATGCAAATCACATACATCAGATTCCTTTAGCTTGTGCATGAGGTCTAAGTCAAGTGAAGGCAGTCCATGAGAGCATGGTGGGTGCTCCAATTCTTCCCATCCAGTAACCACCTGACTCACTCTGCTTTATGTGATCCTGAGCTGTCGTGGAGATTAAGTGCGCTGTCCAGCAGATGCCTAATGTTATATCATACCTACCTCAGCAGGAAGTCCCTATAGTACTCTGCCATCACTGTTCCACCATAATGAACCTTGTGGCACACAGTGACACCCCTGACATCATATGCAACAATCACAATTAATTTTGTGGGGGAGGATTCAAAGAGTACTTCTGCGTTCTGGATGATCCAGCACTTTGACACTGCAAACTGACATCTGCATTTCAGTTCACATGTCCTGGCCCAAAATTCATTGATTTCAAATATTCATGAAAGGAAACGGTATCTGTTCTGTTGCCATCATGATAGGTAATCACAGTATATTGCAAATTTGAACCTCTGTCAGTGCACGAGTTACCCATTTTTATACAATTTTGTACAAGATCATGACACAAAACCTTTGGATGGTGCATTTATAAATGCAGTAGTATTCATGATCTGTCATCCTGCCTATTGCTACACTTCCTTCCTAAAACTCTCCTACCTACTTTGTGACGTCCATTATGGGAGGGAATTATTCCTGAAGGTTTAAGCTAATTCCATGTGACGTTCTTATGTATGCATGCTGATTGACATCAGACGGCAGTCACTGGGCAAATGATTTCTCATTGCTCTCTATGCTCGCACTTGTACAGGCCATCCCAACACTAGAGCACACTAGAGCTGCCTTTGTGTTCCAAAAACTATTATTTAAAATAAAAAACAACGCACTATGGCCCAACGCTTATATTACTCATATGGTCTTTATAGGTTAGAAACTATATGAGGCAGTATAAAAATTCCTAAATGGTGAAAAATGATAGTGTACATAGAAAAGAAAAGATATGTTAACCCTATAACATCAAGCAACTCCAAGAACAGATTAACACGTTATATTCCTTATATGTAATCATGCTTGAAACAATAAACAATTCATTCAGTCTAACAGTCTTAGCACAAAATGCCTATTTAGAATATAACTATACAATTAACTTACTTCATTACTTCTGCATAACTCATTGCCTCATCTATTCCTGGAAATGCACCAACTATTTCCTGCATTACTCCCTTGCCGAGTTTCATTGCTTCACTCTCGCTCTCAAAATATTCTTCTGGTAGCTCATTGAAACCAACATTAGGATCAATTTCCTACAACATAAATTTAGGTAGCTTAAAAGATATTCTGAAAGTAATTTATGTTTTGGGAAAAGATTTGTGAATATCTTTAAAGTAATTCAAAGAAACAGCTCTATGTAAAAACAAAAGTAATAAAAGTAATTCCAACTTAAATGCTACATATTTTATATTGAGTAATAACACTTAGCAATGCCTCAGATCTTGACCAATCACAGTTCTTTATCTCATTATAAGTTTGCAAGAATGCAATTTTATTTAACAAAACATTGGTAACAGTATGTTGTGATTAATAGGCATTATTATTCAATTGTGTTTTTAATCATGCACATTCAAATAGTGTCAATTTAAAAATAAATTACTTTCCTGAAAATATCTGTCTTTATTGTGTTCTGATTTTAAGCTATTTTGAGGGATGACTATTTTCTCATTCCCATTGTTGGTAATGTTGCCTTATTCTGTAACATCTCAATTATTCATTTATTTATTTATTTAGTAGATACGAGGGGCTCTATTTACATTTTGAGCCTAATAATACAAATTATGTCATTGAAAATTGCTTTATTGTTTCTTGAAATATTCTCCTTTATGATCAGTACACTTTTGCATGCATATAAAGCATTTGTAATAGCATTTTTTTCCAATCTACTTGAGACACCTCAAACACATGGTTTTTTAACGCTTCTTCTGCTGGAGAAAATTGTTGCCCACACATTTTATTTTTTATGTTCGGAAAGAAGTCAATGGGTACCAAATCATGCAGATGAGTCATCATTTTGATTTTTTGAGTGTTCAAATAGTCTGACGTTAGACAGAATGTGTGAGCACTTGCATTGTCTTGATAAACAATCCAATGCCACTTGTTAGTTTTCCTTATTTCACCAAAGTCTTCTGGCAAACAAATGGTTGTGTACCATTCAGAATCAACGGTTTTATGTTCCTCTAAAGGCACTGTTGCCACATGAGCAGTTTTTCTAAGAGAGAAAAAAAAAAAAAAAAAAGGCAATCCTTTATTTCAAAGTGCTTTGAGTGTGGACAACTTTTATTAGATTTGACTCATCTTGAAACACCCATACAGTCGACTGCTATTTCCATTCCAGCTCATATGCATAGCTCCATGATTTGTCACCTGTTAAAATCTTATATATGTATTTTCAAGCCCCACCATTATGTTTCTTGCCTTTGTGGAATCCAACAAGAGCAAACATTTTTCTTGGCTAAATCATCATGTAATTATTTTATATATGCTGATGGAACTAATGCCTAAGGTTGCCTCTATCTTACAGTATGCGGCATGATGATTGTAAAACAACTGATTTTGGGCGAACTTCTGAATTTTTTTGTCAGTGAGCGAACAGCAGCCATGATTCAACTCATTATATTAGCATTTCACAGTAGCAGAGGATGGAGCTTCATCACAAAATATAGTAGTAAGCTGATCAATGCACTCTTGTCTTGATAATATTCATGTAAAAAATCATTATAATCATTGCACAAACATTTTCACTAGTTAATTTCATCTTTTGGCTTAGACACAAATTTAGTCACTATAAACAACACAAATAATACTATTGACAAAATTACTGAACTAGGTTAAAATCAACAATGTCAAAATTTCCAGTAGAAACACCAGATGGCATCTAACAGCAATCAGCATTGCCAAGGTGCAAAATATAAATAGTAGCTCTTGTACGCCTTGATCTGACAGCTGACACAATTAATTTGATTTTAAACAATTCAACTAACAAAGTAATTATTATTTATATAATCTGTTATATTCTATTCATTAAATAAGTACATAGCTAATTGGAGTTGTCCTTCCTAAGAGAAGTTTGGAGACCAGATTAAAGGAACACATGAGAAACCTAAAATTCAAGCAAATAGAAAAATCAGCAGTTGCCTATCATTTTTGGAAATCAGAACACGAAATCACACCGAATATAAAACTGTTAAAACCAGCATATAAACCCACAGAATTAGATGTCTGGGAGAAGATCTATATCATGAAGAAAAAGAGCTATATCAAGAATTTTGATTTACCACCATACAGCAACCTCTGCAAGTTCATAGATCCAGCAACAGATGCCTACACAAGTGATACACCACCACCCCCTTCGTTGACGCCAACAAAGTAAGATTTGGTTGAAAATGGGAACAAGTGTTCCCGAAACTGGTCCCAGTAAGTAAAAATAAGTGATTGTGTTACAAAAACTGACTCAAATTCTTGTTTTTTTAGTATGTATGCTTATTTTCAAATAACTCCCTTGGCTAACCCAACTCAATCGGGCTGGACTAATCATATTTATATTGTAGTCTTAATGAACTCCACTCAAGATAGAGAGTATCTTGAGATAAATTCATAATTATTCATAGGATAAACCTGGTTTGCTGCAATCTAACTGAAGACAGTAACTTAGTTAATAACTTGCAACTTAGCAACATTTGATCTGAGATTCACAACCAAATGAACATGTCCATTTATAATAATTTTGAGTCCTATAATTTATTGTTCATATTTAATTCACCAACAAATGTTACAGAAGCACTTCTTGGGTTGGCATTCCCAAAAATACTACATTCTCTAAATTAAGCTTATATTTCAGTTTTAAGCATCTCATGTACTAATAATTAGATTTTACTTACCATAGCATAGAGGTTGTTAAATCCTTTAACTTTTGTTGGGATTTTAGAAAATTTCTGATCAAAAGCATCCGAGATGTTATGTGCAGGATCTGTTGAAATGATAAGCACACTTTCGCGTACCTTGGCCAATTGTACAGCTAAACTGCAACTGCAGGAAAAATCATTCATTACCATAAGACAGAGTTGTTATGTTTCAGTCAATTAATTATCACTCTAAATTGTCCATAAAATTTAAGGCATCTTGGGTTAATGTTTTACATCCAATTTAACAGTGACCAAAACCATATAACTATGATTTTAAAATTCATATTTTTTCCTTGCATCTTGCGGATATATAGAATAAATTTAACTTTACATTTTAATATATAAATTAAATAATAATTATAAATCCAAAAAAAAAAAAAAAAAAAACAAGAATTAAATTTTTTAACATTCTTAAATTGAATATCATACATCTTGAGTGGTCAAAGTGTTTGCTGTCTGATCTCATGTTTATAATTTAGTGGGTCCAAGTAAAATAAATAGTGATTGGAACTCAAGGCACATGATTTTCTATATCTATTTCAAATTTTCATATATAGGTATATCTTTTATATCAACTAGCTGAAACACCCGGCATTGCTTGTGATTTGATGGTTCCATTTGCTCAATAGCCTTGAGTTTCTTTACAGGTATTTAAAAAGTATATTATTACTCCACAACTATTTTAATCTGTATATCCATTAACGTATGACTTCTAAAGTTGTAGTACAAAGCTTTAGAAATTCCTCAAGGCTATTTTTGGTCATTGAGGTTCAATACAACACACAGTTTATTTTCAAATACACCAAAAGTACTTCATTTGCTGTGGCAGCTTTATTGTGTTATATGAATCAGAGCTGCCAACATGTTTCACTAAACTGTTTGCATGCACTATTTTAGGTCTAGGCTAGTGTGTGTTTACACTGATTTTCATACAATCCAAACACCAATTTTGTGAGCTTTTCTGACTACATTACGTTCACATTGTGCAATAGTGACAAAATGGCATGATTTTCGTCCTCACAATGCATATTTTTGTAATTTTTTGAGTTTAAGCAAGTGCCTTAATATGGCAGGTGCGGCGTTAACTCAAAGCATAGATAACATCATGACTTCTAGATGCTCTGCAATGAAAAATAGTTTATTTTTAAATGCCTTATTTTCCCCTGGGACACTTCATGGAATAGTAGCAAAATTACTACACAATCCACTTCATTCAGGACAACAGAGATGCTGCTGCAGAGTTCTTGACTGTTACCAAAGGAATACGTATTTATAGTTTACATTGGAAAAAGCTGACACTATCTTGGAAATGCTGCTTCAGAAGTCAACATGTGACTTATACTTTTAATGAGCAATGATAGTAATCAACTGTTGTATAAAAATTGCTGTGGACAAAGAAAACATAGAAGAATTTGGTAGAGTTGCAAAAATGGTATACACTATGGTAATAGAAAAGTATGAAATACTAAATAACTGCAAAACAAGGTAGTAAACAATATCTTGTCCTTACACCTTAAAAATTAATGCACTGATAAATGTATTATAACAGTATGGCTTCTAGAGGCTTCACAGTGGATAATAAAAGTCTGTGTCGCTTCTTAAATGCGCTATATACAGCATTTATCCTTTTCTTACATCAATCCTTTAAAATAAATGCATTAAAATTTGTTCCTTCATGTACAAAACTATCCAATCTTTGCACCTTTAAAATTAAAACATTACAAAACATATTATAACATTGTTGCTTTTACATACACACAGATAAGTTATTTTATTATTAAAATATTTAATGCTCCTAATTTTGAAAGGGATCAGTGGATAATAAGATCACTTTCACTTTTGAAATGTGTTATATTAGCTATGTAACGCATGTAAATTCTTACTTATGCAAAACCACTTTAACACCCACAGTTTGTAATGATCATTTTTCTTGCATACAATTGAGCGACATCCAGGTTGTTACATTACGACTGCCTCGTGGTTGTTTATAGAGGACATCTCAGATGGGAAGAAATAATAAGAGTTTAAGTAATATCAATATAACCATGTTTACTCTTATAAATACATACATAGAAATACTAATAAAATGTGGAAAAGATAAAATAAAAGGCAAAAATTAATATACAAATTGTTATGCCAACTATCACCATTGCCACTGAGAAAGATACAGTTGGTCTTGTCAGCTTTGGTAGGCATAACATGAAATTAAATAATTAATCCTGTGAAATGGGACAGAATATCGAACTTCAAGCTAGACAATGCTTTTCGCCTGTGTCAAATGTTATCTGAGCCAAATTGGTCGAAATCGGTGCAACAGAGTAAGAACCTATAAAGTGCATACATTCACTGACTTTTGTATATTGAGATGTTCATTTAAAAATAATTCTTCTATCAGATCATGATATATTTTGTTTAAATATTATTTCAAATTAAGCAACTGAGATTATTTATATGCAGAAATTGAGATTTTTGTTACTTTAGCTTCACTTTCTGGGACATGCTCGAGACTACTGTCTCCATCACCTGGATTTATTGCTGTGCTTTTCCTGTTTTATAGATGGCATTCTCGGCTAGATGTACTGGGATCCTTTTCACATGGAACATCAATGAATTATTATTTTTATGGATGAATAAGTTTTGCTCGGTCTCTAAGGATTTGTAACAGTTTCAGCTTATGTTCTGCAAACAAAAAAGGCTCTACAACTGCTGGATTCTCTATTTGCTATATTTCCCATTTCTCATGTGTTCTTCATACCTTACACCTGTGTTCCTCTTTGTTTTCCATATGTATATGTATGTATATATATATATATATATATATATATATATATATATATATGTTTTATTAATTCAGAATTTTTTTCCATGGAATTTTGTCCTTTGTGTTGATCCTAAATGTTTTTTAAGCAATGCTTGAAAAGAAAAAAAAAACCATTGTGTAATCTTCCCAAAAAAGATCAACAAAACATGAGATTAATTGCATAAAACGTACAGAAACAAATTCAAATACTAATAAGTTGTGGTAACCAGCTCTTGTAGAAGAAAAGAATAAATAAGAATCATATATATGCCATTAGGTGAGATGAATAAAAGCTAGCATTTGCTTGTACTACACTGCTTTTAAATATTTGCTTGAGTTTGCTGTGAATAAAGATATACATAAGTATATGCTAAGTTTACTAACAGCTAAGATTTTTCTGGAAGCTAGCGTTTGTAAGCATACTGGGTGAATAAATTTAGGTAATACCAGATGGGGATAGTAGATGCTAAATTTTTCTCAAGTCTTCCAACAAGCACACACCAGTTTTTTTATTAGTATCAGCTATGGCTATTTTCAGAGCTAAAGAAAGATGTGTACTAAGCATAGACAAATTGATGATTGTAAAATATTATTACGATTTGAAGAAGATAATATCAATTTTTAATGACCGAATTTTTGCCTGAGGACGCCGACTCTAGGGGCAGCATGCTTTTTTTAAAAATGTTAGATGCAAATATTGTTACATTACTGTTTCACTAACCTAGGTAAGCTGCTACATAATTCTAAATTGTTTCTGTGAATGATCAATCCCAATAAATTTAAATACATAAGCACAGATATATTTTATGATTTTATGACAAAAGTATTGTAATAAAAACTCTTCTTTATTACTCCAAGAACTTTTTTTTTCTTCCACTGAATACAAATAAAAATCTGTTTTCTACTAAATGTTCCATGCTTTTGCAACAATTATACCATAGTCTCTTTTTGATGTTGCCTGTGGCAGTAACTACTATTGCATGCTCCAAATTTCGAAACCGACTCAACAGCTTCACACTATGCATTTCCAGTTGAAATTTAACTCTCAGTGGTACTCTTCTCTTCCTTTTATATCTGTTGATAACGTGGCAAGAAACTTCCAAACTTATTCGCATGTGCAAACCACTGCAGGAATCATAAATTCATGCAGGTGTAACAACATGTGGCTTCAAAGTTAAAAGAATTTGATAAAAAACACATGCGTCCATTCATGCAGGTGTAACAGTGAGCAGCAGTGATCAAAGCAAGTCATTCATACATGTGCAACGATTCTGAGACCGCAAGGCTTAGTCAAACTGCTCCATCCTCAGGGCTGGTCATCCCAACCAACACTATTTAATGTGCTAGAAAATCCAGGTGTACTACTAGCCTCTTCCCTCAGGGCAGCCTCTGGATGCAGTAGATATCATTTATCCTCTTTAGCATAAGATGTGGGCCCTTGCCATGGTTCTTGAAGCTTGGGGTCCAGATAGGGCAACATCACCATACCAAATCACTCTGCTGGCCTGCCAGTTATAATGGGTATTCATCTGGTTGCTCGCTACCTGGATGTGTTGACTGCCATCTCATGCATGTCGTGAAGCTGGTCTACAAGATTCTCCCATAGAGTACTGCCCCAGGAGGACTCCCAAACATCAGGTCATATGATAAACACAGCTCCCTGCTTTTCCCAGTGCTTCAATTTTATTGCTATATTCCAGGGGCCTCTTTACAGTCGATTTCAGGTTATTCAGCAGCTTCTTAAGCTGGCCAACTTCCACTTTCTTTCCTATTGTATTTGAGTACTCTTCAATCAATATGCTCCAGGCTTATACTTTTGATGAAATAACAGCAGGAGTCTGTGATTTATCTAGTATAATAGAATATTTATCAATTAATGTCATCATCCAGATGCTTTGTATTTCCACTTTCTGCATCAAAAGTCTCCTCATCAGATGATGTCATGCTCCAACAACTAACAAGTGATGTACATAGGTAACTCGGGTTCCTACTGTTATCATGGGGGTGAAATTTTCTGTTTTTGCTATTAGCTATATAAGCACAGGGACAATGTTACGACAATATGAACAATGTAAGAACAATGATTTCTTCCAATTTTCAATGCAAAATTGCATAAATATTTGCAAAACAAACTTAAATGTACTATTCCATAAACAACCACATGTTGTAATCCATGTGAGCAAATATTATGAAAAGCAAGAACTTACTGGCTCAGAGCATAAATGAGAGTGAAATTAGTAAATGCAGTATATTATGACATACTAGGTCCTAGTACTTGCCAAGTTTCTTTTCCAGGCAGCCAAGCATTTGCTATCTGCTTTTAGAAAAGATTATTCACCTCATTTTTAGTAAGTTCTAAAACTAGTACTTACTAGTTAGCATTTACTTCTTTTATTAATTTCACCCAAAGTATGCCCTTTTTTTGACAATGTAAGCATTCTGCATGCAATATTGACACAATTGCTTGTAGTAATACACATTAATTAATGTAATGGAGTATCCAGCAATAAAAGTATTAAAATAAAACAACAACAAAAAACACACAAAAGCGGTGCACCAAAATATGTAGAAATAAAGATAGAGAGGCATCCAAAATTAAATGTTTCTTCCAGCTAATTTATAATATAGGGTCTGAAAATTTTAAAACACATCATGTGGTGAATAACAATGCTACGTACACATATTTTGAAGGTTTTCGGTGCAAAACATTCTAAGCAAAAATTCAACATTTTGAACAGAAAAATTCCAAGTTATACATATATTATATTACATTTAGTGATCAGGTAGAACAATCAATTAAGTGCTATCTGTTGAGGCATTAAAATGTGGTGGTTGCATAAAACAGTCAAACACCATGTTATACTTTTAAATAGATATCTGAATTTTGCTCAAATTATTTATCAGCTGCCATGTGTTATGCCTAAGCTGTTCTAATATAAATTACACTAAGTTATAAATGCTTTTTTTTTCTGCAATATGATTAAAAGTAGATGATTTTTACTAATTTTGGTGACAGGATTAAAAAATGCATTTTGCTTCTCCATAGCACATCTCATTTTGGCAAAATGACAATATTCAATGAAAATATAATTGTAAAATTTGCAAAAATATTACATACAACTTTTAAAGAAGAAAAATAACACAAAAGTTTACCTGAATTTGAGAATGTATGTTAAGATATTTCATGTACCCCTTTTTCTTTTCCCTTGGAACTTCAGTATACATGATTTTCTCGAAAGTGATCTGATAGGTTCACCATGTGCAAGACACCAGTAGTAATCAGCCATCATATGCATATCCCAAAGCCCCTGAT
The DNA here is from genome assembly GCA_030762935.1 of Hymenopus coronatus. NCBI lineage: Eukaryota > Metazoa > Arthropoda > Insecta > Mantodea > Hymenopodidae > Hymenopus > Hymenopus coronatus. The sequence goes on along the minus strand of CM060896.1, from coordinate 117,868,823 downwards.
AACATTGCTCAACATTTCAAGTCCTGCTGAAACCTTTCACCTTGGTCTTCAATGACAGTTCCAAAATTTATGACTTGATGCGACTTGAACTATATCTTCAAACTCATATTACAGCTGAGGAAGAACCTGGGCGGAAAAGGTGGAAGAGCTTGGTGGAGTGATGAAAGACCATGACCAACACTTTAATGCCCTTGGAAGGAAGAGTTGAGAGAGCACCAAGGATGCTATGGGAGGCTTAAGGATTTGAAGGTCAAGATGCAACACAACATCCATACACGTGAAGCCACCCTTCAAAGTCTTTCACTGACAGTTTGATATCCACAACCAATGGTCAGCAGAAGAGAAAGCCGTGCAGCTGATAGCAAGTCTCCAGGGATGAGCAGCAGATAGCAAGTCTCCAGGGATGAGCAGCAGATAGCAAGTCTCCAGGGATGAGCAGCAGAAGTAATGAATCTGATCCCAACTTCGACGAAGTCCAGGAAGATCTGGGATGCTCTGGAGATCTGCTTCAAGAACCATTGTTTAGCTGCAGCCTATGGCAGTCAGCTTAAGGCGAAGTGCAACAGCCAGATGAGACAATGCAGCAGTTCATCCTAGCTATCAAACAGCTTGTGAACAAAACTCAGATGAACTACCACCTAGTTACGTATCTCAGGAAGCTGCCCACTCCTTCAATAACAGGGTACAATACTCTAAGATGCTAGATGCTTAGCGACTATAAGATGATCCATGAAGTGTTAATAGAGCACTGAGAATGAAGGCAGCCAAGGTTTTCTTGTCCCTAACCAGAGGATTCAGTCTTATAGCAGGAAAAGGCGCTTCACCAAGGGATGTTGCAAAGATCTCTCGATGGTTTGTGTTGGGGATGTGGCTAGCTGGGACACTATGAAACTATCTGCACCAAGATTACGACTAGATTTCAGAGGGAGCATTATGACAGTGCCATCTACGGCCATTCTGACATTTGCCTTGATATGTAAGTCGACAAGACTGGAAGACTTGGTAAACAAGGAAGCGATTTACTGGTAATCAAAAGCTTAAGAATGCGATACAGAAACATCCAGAAAGTTCTGTGAAAGGATCAACTGCAAATGAGTATGTAGCAAGTGACTGGAATGTTAGCATGCAGTGGTGTGAGAGCAGCAGCGTGAGAAAGCCACAATTGTCTATACATCGAAGTATCAAGAGAATTGTTTGCCACAATAAATTAAACATTTTATTTGCCACCAAATTTTTATTCAATAGACATTTTAATTCACTATTAAACATTTTCACATTTACTTCGGTACTGTAGCATTAGCTTGCAAAATCAGCAATCATGTTACCCCAGAGCAAGGAGAGCCTCGAGACCTATTCTATGGTAACCTAACCTGAAATAAAACTTGACTCACAGTCATCAAAGTCATTTGCATATTGCATGGCCTACTACAAAAATGCTTCAAAATGTTTTCAGTCCAATCTATAATTTCGAGTGTACTACCACTATAATTTCCAGAAATCATGCTGAAGGCACTAATGAACCAAAACTGATGCCTTGTTTTGTTTGTTTGTTTTGTTCATTTAGTCCCATCTTTGAGTCAGGCTTGGGGACATTGAACACATCATATAGACAGCCAATTTTTCAATGCATGCAACTATTTTTAACACTACCACCAAATTTTAACTAGTTTTTTTTTTAACCATAATAAATCAACATCTACAATTTTAATATCTTTTCCACTTTCTACTACAATTGCAATATTCTATGATTACTTATTACTAATAATCAGCAAAGTTATTTTACTAATATATATGATCAAATTAGTTAGAAGTGAGTCATAGGTCCTATTGACTCCAGTGGGAGACAAGCATGCAAGATAATTTAAGAGTAACATGTGTATTTCAGAGAATGCTTACATTTATGCCAGTACAGTGAGACATTACATTTCATTTTATGGCATAGTACACTTTACTGTTCCTTCATAAATTCCTGCATTGAGTAATAGGCCTTGCTGCATAGATAGTTTTTAAGAGCAGATTTGAATTTTTCTATTTTACCCGAGGATAGTAAGTTTAAGTCACTTGGAAGGGCATTGAATATTTTGACACATTCATAATATACTCCTTTTTGATAACATGTTAAGCTATCACTAGGTTTGGGTAAGTCCATTCTTTGTCTTGCATTTAAGTTATGTATATTCACATTTTTTGCAAAGTATTCCTGATTTTTTATATGGATTGTTTAATTCTATGTCTATTTTGATAGGACAATATAAAATTAAAATTCAATATTAGGCCTTTAAAGCACTGATTTAGTAAAAGTTGATCAAACCTGCATGTCGTTTTTCCTACACCTCCTTTCCCACCAACAAATATCCAGCGAAGAGATTCTTGATCAATAATATTTTGCAGGGAAGGATCTAACGGTTCAAGATCATCACCCGTCATATTTATATCAGCTGAACTTGATGTAGCCATGTTTACGTGACGTAATAAACAAGCAGACAGCAACCGGCTGTTAACTGTGATGATTAGTGATATGCACCACAGGCGCTAGAAGCCACCAATACCAGCATTGAAAAATACCAAACAGATGTGTTGGTACCAGATGGCCATGGTTAATATAGATTATAACTTTTATTTTGTCGTAGAGAGAATTAGAGAAGCATTGTAATATCAATCTAAACATTTACAGTGTTTACCACATAAACATACAAAAAATGTTCATAGAAAGTTTTTGAGATTACCGACTACGTTACATAACGTAGTTGGCAACATTTATCCATTCTGCTTTCTACCAATAAAATGAATTCCTCACTATTCTTATAAAATTTCCCTTTTAATATAAAATCTTTCTAATAAATTCAAATTACACTACTATAAATACTCATGGCCAGTATCTGCTAATATAACCGAGGTATTAATTCACCAGTATGTAAACGAAATAAATCATTTAAAAAGACTCGCGTACCTGGGTACTACTAATCAGTTCTTAGGAGGTAGAGGGATCATGTTTTCAACTGATTTTAATTATCATCATTATTTACCTTACAGACAAACAGGATGCGTCATGCAACGCGTGCTTTAGTCCCGGATCGCAAGACATATGCTGGAATAGTTTAATTCATTCACCGCAAATCTTGTTCCTTCATTTCGTTCCATGCATCCTCCCCATTGGTCTGTTTCTGGATTAATTTAAAACTGCAGATGGTGTTTTGGGCGGATGAAAAGGGATGAGCCTTGGAACTCTCGGCCGGTTGTTTGGGTGTAAGATTGTTCTTGGGAACACTGGACCCTGTGCGGATCCACGGACCATCTGTTTGACTTTTGGGGTATCTTAATCTATCGGTGTGCCGTCGCTTCTGATTCTGGCCGCCTAGTGTCTCGTCTTATCTCATCGCTCCCTATTAGGGACACCCCTCAAGGGGCATGTGTGCATTAACCCCGTTGGTTTGGTGCAGAGTCCTATCTACCTATCAGATAATGAAGGAATTATTGACCTCTATCAGTTATTAGAGGTACTCCTTTAGAAGTATAATTTGTCAAGTGTCCCCTGAATTTCCTCATGCTTAAGCCTCTAGCACCCCTTTCAACCCTTTAGGAGATTACTCATACTTAATGTTTTGTTTACTCCTGAGATGTTGCACAGAAAATATGTTCCATTCACATAATTTTCTCTAGCTGTCCTACAAACAAACTTTCATTACAAAAGGTTATTTTTATCTGTATCATGCTAATTGAGATAAACATTAGCAGAATTGGTCTTATCTGCTTGTAAGTATAAGGGACTAAGGGAATATATTAGGCGAAAGCAATTGTCAAATCTTTTAAAAATTATTTCCCATGTGAAACAATTGAAATTTGGTACTCTTGCATTCTCAGGAGCAAAACAAAAGAGATGATACAAAACTTGACTTTCCACTTGAGAAAAGTTTAGGCAGTTTAAAATTGAAATCAATAACAAGGAATATATAATGGTTATCTTTGCAAAAAAAATGTAGGTGTATGACATAAATTATCGCTTACAAAATATACAAAAGTCATCAAAAATGAAGAGGTCTTCAAAGGCTATTCCCAGAAAATTCAAGATATACATTTTGTTTGTCATGAAAAAACATTTTCAGATTTGAGCTATTCTGCCGCCCTCCCACACATCACATGCACAAACATTTCTCTAAAAATGTTTTTTTTTTTTTTATTCAGGTGGTCTCAAAACATATATATCTGGTGGAATCATCTCATTAATGTTTTGGGTGAAATATAATGCCTCTTCTATCTATATGTATGATTGAGAAAGTCAAAATGGTGCAGTGAAAAAGTAAAACTACATATTCTTGTAATTTCAAAAAATACTTTAAATAAGAACTGTAGAATGATATCTCAGGTTTCTCTTCGTATAGTTCTATATTTATATGAACAGTAATAAGTGCGGAGGCAGATAATGGAAAGTCTGCAGTGTTATACTATCAGATGCGCTTGTACAGCTATCCCATTACCATGTTCCTGCTCTTTGGTCCCTCTAGCTGCCTTAGAACTATAATTATTCTATATAATTTAAGCATATTAAAATAGTACCTTATTCTATATTTTTAGTATAGCACTTTCCATTCAAATAATGATGAATACTGCTTACAGCTTATTGATAAATATTTATACTGATTTATGTTTATGTCAAATATTTTAATGCTAGTTTCTCTGTTTACACCAGCATTCTTTTAATTTCTGTTAATATTACTCAAAATGATTTTCAAAGAACAAGGTGAGGCAACAGTATTGTTATTTATTGTATTACAGGATATTAGAGTTAAATAAATGTTAAGGTACTGAAACTGATTCTGTACATCATCCAGCAATTGTAAATGATGTAAACAATGTGTTAACTGTTAAGTGAGAATATAGTATAGGTACTTAATCACAAGGTAAAGTTACTAGAAGTTAGTGAAGTGAATTCTAAACCAAGAGTGGTCTGTTTCTTCCAGAGAATTTTCTCCAGAGGGAGGAGAGAGACCCACTGTCCAGCTCACAGAAGTGACTGGTGATTGAAAATGAATATGCCTACAGTTTTAGATGTGCTTCCTTTTTTCTACTGTTGACATTTATGGTGATTAACTTGAAGTAACTAGAGCTATTTACCTGTAAGGGAATTTTACAGTGAGGACAGGTAAATTTTGGTCTGAGATCTGTATAAACTTCGAACAGTGCCTTATATACCCTGTGAAGTGTGCAAATATTTGAATTTATCAGGTCAGATATGCATCTTTGAACAAATATTGATTATGTTGTAAGTTTCAACTGATATCTATCAGAGAGACTGTCTGCAAAGTTTCACAGTTAGTATGTAAAAATTGTATAAAGTGTTTTAAGTGTCGACAAATGTCTACATATTTAAAATTCATAAAAGGCAACTCAAAGTTGAGCACATTATCTATCTTAAGAGATATTTACAATGTTACAATACAGGATTGATTTTGTACATATGATAAAAAGAGCTGTATCAAAGTATTCTCAGGAAATCAAAGTAAATAATAGGTCAAAAATTTAATTTGTTCCATCACACCAGGTCAGCATATATTGGACCACCTTTACAGTGGATTCTTGTTCAGGGAATTTCTAGTTTGTAAGTTTGCCACTATGTTTACTTGGTGACAAGGGTTCAACTCATGGCACTATAGGACAAAATCATGACTTGCGGATATGAAACATGGCAAATTTAGCCCAGAGACGTTATCTTTCAAGGTATAGAGTTTTTCTATGTGCAAATAAATATTACACAAAACCAACACCTTTTCTTCCCTTCCAAAAGAAGCCTAAGGATATTTACATTTGAAAAAAAATCAATCACCCCCAGCTGGGTTTGAACCAACAACCTTGGGTATTAGAGGCTAGCATGGTAATCATTTCACCACAGAGGGCGACAATTGGTAGAAAACCCAGAAAATGATGTACAATTAGCTGACCATATCACACATTTATTAGCTCTTTTCACAGTTAAAAACAGCACTGCAGTATAGCTATAGGAATTGGATTGAATAGTAGGTATGGTTTTTGTAATGTTAAAATCAGTGTAGCATTTAATAATTTCTAGCTGTGAAAATAAGCTTTGAAGGAATACCAGTAAGAGCATAAAAATAATTAAAGTTATTTTCGTATAAATATTTATATATAGTTAATATTCAATATTTGCATAACATAATAAAATATCAGTCTTTTAAACAACATAGTTTTATTTCAAATTCACATTTTAAATTGCTATACAGCTTCAAAAATGAATTCTTCAGGATGCTTAGAAGGAACTTCTGAATAGAAACACAAATCATTACATTCATGATGTAAAGTATAAAAAATACAGGTGTACACATATTGTAGTCATGAAAGGAAGCAAAAGAGCAGGAAGACCAATATCATTTGGCAAAGCAGAATTGTAATATATTTTGAAAAGAACAAATACATATAAATGTTTGTAACTTCTCCAATTATAAGCATCACTGTTTACAGATGTTAGCCTTGGTAGACGGATAATATTTCAAGTTTTGCAAGAGAGTTTCAATAATTTAACAATTTCATTTACCAATCAATTTGTCTTCAATTAGCCAGAATGTATATGCTTCTTCCTGATTATATATAAATGTACAATCTTTGACAAAATAATCAATCATCTGTCAAATACAAAGTTTTCTGAAGTACTCCTAACACAGAGTATCGTTAAGTATGTACTGCAAAACTGTGAAGACATTGCACCAGTTATTATATGGCATGCATTAAAAGCAGCTGTTAAATTTTGAGCATTTTGGTTTGGAGCTTACCTGCTCAGTACATAAACGTGATGGAAGCAACTAAAAGATGAGCAGAGGGAAAATTGGAATTTTCATTTGTTCTTTCCCTCATGTAAAACAGTGGGTTAGTTCAGTTCTGGTAATTAAGTTCCAATTTACCATGGAGGTCAGAACATCAAACTCTAAAAAGGATTTGGAATAGTTTGTCATACCCTTTTCAATGGATGTGTCAACTGTAAGACCAGAACTCCATTTATGACTAATACATTTACAGTGTCATACTGAAATGAAATAAAAGCTTCAAAACCAAACAGATGTAAATTCAGTTTTCCACGAACGAATTCCATAGTGACACAAACATGCACATATTTTAAGATGAACAAAGTTGCCATACATGTAGATACATGTATCTAAATCAATTATTTCTAACTAGTTCAATTCAGATATTGAGAATATATAAGCCACCACAAGTGCAGAAGAATATGTTGAGTTTCACTCCATAGATTGAAGTGTTTAGCTGTGTTGCATGTAAACCGACCTGCACACCCTAAGCGACCTTGACTTGGGGGAGACTGATTTAGCAAGGACATTATTTTTAATTTAAACTAGTTGAAAAATACATAAATTTTTTCAGTTCTTTTTTTTTTTTTTTTTTTTTTGTTAAAAATAAACCTATACATTTTAATACTATAAGGTATATTTATTATTACCACTTATGACCCAAAAATGTTAAATAAAATCTATAAATAATATTTTCCTTAGTCATTTCTGGTAACACCTTAATTGTTTTATTAGTTTGTAAAAGTGGTCTAGTCAAAACATATTATAAACCTTATAATAAATAGAAAATTGTATATAACAATTTTTTTTTTTATCTTTTGAAGTTTGTGAAGGGGCTTTAAGTTTATCAATTTTAGTATCTAATAATTAGTATATGGTCCATAGGTCCACCCAAAAATTTGATACCGAGATATAACCAGAAATACATGTTTTATACAGCTCCCCTGAGAGAGAGCGAGAGAGTACAAGAGAGAAAGAGAGAGGGAGGGAGAGAGAGAACACTATAACTCAAAAAAAAGTCTGTAAAATATTAAATTTGGTATTTAAGTTTAGTATCTTCCAAGAATGCGACACAAAGATTTTGAGAAAATTCCTCCACCCCAAACTACCCTTTACATGGAAAAATTTAGACATAAAATGGCTTGGTGAAGTGAAAAAGGACATAAAAAGATTTTGATTTTCTCATAAATGGCTCTAATGATTTTGATCAGAATACTGTATATTAAAGATATTTACATGACAAAATGTATATTTTGAATTTTCTAGGAATATCCTCTGAAGAGCTCTTCCTTCCAGATGAATTTTGTTGAATTTGGCATATTTAGTATACAAATAATGTAGATCTTGTTAAAACACACAATTTACATCATATGTAATTTTACTTTCTCTATATGTACTATGTAATAGCGTATAGAGAAGGATTGTACTCCACCAAAAATTTGATACCAAGATTTCACCGGAAATATATGTTTTAGGGTCCCCTATATCCAAAAAAAGTATTTTCAGAAAAAGGTCTATGTGTGTGAGTGTGTGTGTCTGTCATGTGTCCGTGTGTCTGTGAACACGATAACTCAAAAACGAAAAATTGGTAAAATACCAAACTTGGTTTTAAGTTCAGTATCTTTCAGGGATGCGACACAAAGATTGAGAAAAATCCCCCCACACCAAACTACCATTTACATGGAACTTTTTTCGAAAATTTTGATTTTCTAAAAAATGGCTCTAACGATTTTGATTAAAATATTGTATATTAAAGATGTTTACCTGACAAATAAAATGTATATTTTGAATTTTCTGGGAATGGCCTCTGAAGACTACTTCATTCTGAACGAATTTTACGGAATTTTGCATAACTGCTAAACTGCAAGAGATAGACAAAAACTTACCACACAACAAATTTAGAGCACATTAAAACACACAATTTATGTTGTATACATTATTTTCGCGGAGTTGATCGTTTTTGAGATATTCTTTGTTTTTGTTTTCAGGTTTGAAAAACAACTTTTCTCATACAGGAATTCGTTAACTCCTGTCCATACAAACAAAGGAACTTAGTCACATAGCAACCAGCTTTTGACTGTCGCTTTAACCTATGCTACTCCCTATTTCCCTTCTACTTACAAGGAAGCAAGTAATAAGACTATTTCTGCTAATTTTTTGTCGATTAGCATGAAGTAAATAGAAGCATGAGCTTTTTAAAACTAATTTGTTGCAGAGATGTAGAGAAAGTCATGTGAATGGAACACATCAGATTTTTTTTTGTTGAGTTGACTATTTTTTAAATATTCCTTGTTATTGGTTTCAGTTTTAAAATACCTTAAACGTTTCTCATATAGGAATTTGTAAACTCCCAGCAATGCAAAGAAACAGATTTCACATCACAACCAGCTTTTAAAAGATTTGACTATTCCCTTATTCCCTTCTACTTACAAGAAAGCAAGTAATGTTTATCTCAATTAGCATGAAGTATGATAATTTAATTGATTTCTCACAGAAGCTGTGTGTGGGATAGGAGTTGGAAAGGCAGAGTCAGTGCCATAGCCGGGATTTGAATGACGGATGTTCTAGTCTCTAGCCAGTTGCTCTACCACTGAGCTTCCATGGCAACATGCCGGCATAGCATTGAATTTCTCAACTGACTTGCATGTTTCCCAGTAAACCACAAGGTTATCTCAAATGGCGACTTACAATGTCATAAGTACTTCAAGACCCAGGATTCATAGTATAGCCAACTTTAGGACAACTGTGATAATTTAATTGTTTTCTCACAGAAACAACAGGAGTTGGATAGAAAAAGTCAGACTGAAAAATTCAGTGTCATAGCCGGGATTTGAATCACAGATCTCTAGCTGGTTGCCTACCACTGAGATCCATGGTTCAAATCCTGGCTTATGGCATTGAATTTTTCAGTCTGACTCTACCCATCCAACTCCTGTCCCACATACGGTTTCTGTGAGAAAACAATTAAATTATCACAACTGTCCATAATAGTTAGCTATAATATGAATTCTGGATCTTGAAGTACTTACGACATTGTAAGTCGCCATTGGGGTTTGATCTTAAAATAATTTGAGATCACCTTGTAGTTTACCAGGAAACATATGAGTCAGTTGAGAAAGTCAGTGCTATGCCAGCATGTTGCCATGGTAGCTCAGTGATAGAGCAATCGGCTAGAGACCAGGAGATCCGTGGTTCAAATCCTGGCTATGGCATTGAATTCTAGCTATCCAATAGCATGAAGTAGTTGAATAAGCGTTTTAACAATAATTTGCTACAGAGATGTAGAAAAAGTCATGTGAATTTAACACATCAGATTTTTGCTTCTGAGTCTGTATTTTTTATCTTTTTCATTTGCAGGAATCATCCAAGATGATTTTCTAAACAGAGAGATCTTTAAAACTAATGTTCATAGGTGACAATTTGACCAGAGAACAAATCAAAGAAACAAAAGAAAAGTTGGAACTTTGACAGTCAAAGAATGAGACCTATGGACTGAAAGGAAAACCAGAACGTCTTAGTAGTTAATGTGCATTAAATAGGTTTATTCATAATTAACAAAAAAACTAAATAATAACGTGACAATACCCTGCAGGTTTAATCACTGCACTGTGTGATTGGCTTGCTTCATAAGTCATAAGTGATTGTATGTTACATTGTTATAATTACATTAGTGGACTCATGTGCTGATGACAAATTCTTTTGAAATCGAAGCTGTGATTGTCACATCTATGTGAGTGGACACTGTGCTGTTGACAAGTTCTTTGGTATTAAAGGCATGCATTGTTACACCTGAGTGCATTTGTAACACCTGCAGTGGTTTACATGTGTGAATACTTCTGGAAGTTACCTGTTACATCATCAACAGGTATAAATATGGGAAAAAACTCTGTAGAGTTCAGTTTTCAACTGGGAATGCGTAACAAGCAGTATTCCAATTAGTTTTAACTGGAAATTTGGAGCTTGCAGAAGTAGTAAAAGCCACTGAGCATCAAAGAATTGCTGCAAAAGCATTGAAGAAAGACATTTTATTTAGAATCAGAGGAAGAAATAAAAAGTTGTTTGTTGGAGAAATAAGAGAGTTTATGTTACAATAATAATAATAATAATAATAATAATAATAATAATAATAATAATAATAATAATAATAATAATAGTGTCATTTGTTTCAGAATACACGAAAAGGTTTCAGATTTTGTAAATTCTTCAGGTAACTGTAGATAGTGTTCAATATCAAATAGTTCTAAAGGGTTAGTATTTGTTTGTATGTTTTCTTTTAAGTAAGGAAACTTTGTGAGTTTTTAGGTTTACTTGTGGTTTCCAATGGTGACTTACAATGTTTTAAATACAAATCCCAGAATTCATAGCACAGCCAACTATTTTGGACAACTGGGGTTGTCATCTCAAAACAATTTCAGATCACCTTGTGGTTTACCGAGAAACTTGCGAGTCAGTTGAAAAATTCAATGTTATGTCAGCATGTTGCCATGGTAACTCAGTGGTAGGGCAACCAGCTAGAGACCGGGAGATCTGAGGTTCAAATTCTGGCTATGGCATTGAATTTTTCAGTCTGACTCTACCTATCCAACTCCAGTCCTACACATGGTTTCTGTAAGAAAACAATTAAAATTATCACAATCTGATTATCTGTTTTCATGAAAAGAGTAGGAAATGTTTATGCAGTGCATTTCTAATGCTAACATTCTTGTAAACTACAGACTGAATGTTAAAAAATCTTAATCAATAAAGCAATTCAGAAAGTACTCAGCAGTCAAGAATTTACTGAGAGTTGAAACAAACAAGTTTATCATAAGCATATCTTTTAATCATATACATTTATTTTGTAATAATATGCAATTGAAACCTTATTTTTGTGTATATTTTCTACTACACAAGATGTTATGAAACACAGAGCATACAACATACCTCAGGTCTCACTTAAAAAACAAGGGGGGGGGGGGTTATAATTAGGTCATACTCAAAGTTTCTAAATATATTATTGTTTCATTTTTTTTAAAAAAGTGAAGGCTGAATATGTACGAAGTTAGACATATTATTTGTTACCATAATTCATGTTGTAAACCAATTAGCACAAGAAATATATGATATAAATTATATTGTATACATAACAGACAGATTTTTGTAAAGCTTTAAACCTTTTATTTAAATTTTTATTTTTATTAACAGCCCAGAAAAAGTTTTATTACCATTTATCAAAACATCATATGACAAGTTGCACAAAGAGAAGAGAGAGAGATGAGATGAGGTCAATGGTGAGAAGAAGCAGCAAGAAGGAGATAGAGAGGGAGAGGAAGGCAAATTTGAAGGAGAAAGGGAGAGATAGAGGGAGAAAAACAATAATCTATGTATTATTTAATGCACTAATACAAGCAACACTGCAGGGTCTGATGTAAAATACATATTGAATCAAAATGTCCTCCCTTTAATTATCATAAAAAATTGTTCCTAATAATTAAATAAAAATTATATGGTACTTGTAGAATTTTTTCACTATAGCTAGCTTTATTTTTTATTGATCCTATAATACTGTACTGCAGATTTATCTGCTCACCTTTTCACCTACTGTGAAATTCTTTTGTTTGGTTTAATTGTTTGGCATTTAAGCCAGATTTACGATGATCCTAATATTTGTGTTAAGACAACAAGCCTCTTGAACTAATGGACATAATTGGAGAACTGCAGGTGCGAGTTAAGAGAATTCCATACGAGATTTTTTGCATAGTTCTTCCTGTATCCAAGCATCCTGACTGTAAATTGCTAAAAGCAACGAAAGGATTACTGAGTATGATGTCAAACACCATTAGTCAATATGGGTGGCATACTTCTGCTTTATTAGTCAACTTACTGTTGACAATATGTAAAACAATTTAGGGCTGTTCTCTCATTTTAGGCATATCTAAATTCCACTGTTAACCAAACCTATTCCTTCACATTCTATTATGCTTGAATCTCCTTGCTTCGTTATGGTGAATTTGGCCTGTGAAACAAAAGAAAGACAGCTTTTAATATTACAATATCTTTGCTAATATATCTCTCATTTGCAATGAGCAATCTTTTATCTGTGACATCCTTCATGCAAAACTTTTTTCAAATTGATTTTGAAAACATTATTGACATTATCAAACTTATTTAACCATGCTGTTAGCTTTGGGTCAACACAACCCAGCAAAAAATGTATCTTGGTGTATCTAGTCTGATTGATGGGCACAAAGAGCATATGAGAAACTAGCACCTATAAGGGACTTATGGGAACTGTGGATGGAAATACTTACAAAATTATACAATCCCGGATCAAACGTAACTGTTGATGAGTAACTGGTGGGTTTCAGAGGTCACTGTTAGATATTCGTGCAATATATTCCAAATAGACCACCAAATATGGAATAAAGATATGGACACTGTGTGACAGTGCTTCTTCATATGCTCTAAAAGCACAAATTTACACAGGGAAACCACCAGGCACGGCACATGAGAAAAACCATGGAATGCATGCTGTTATGGACCTGACTTATGAGCTAAGAGATCCAAATGTTACATGTTATACATTTTTTACATCCTATATTTTGGGTCAAGCACTTCTCAAAAGAAAAATTGCGCTTTGGGGACAATGAGAAAAAAACAAAGACAGTTTCCTAATTTATCAAGCAAAGAAGAGACCACAGTTCAAAATTCTATATCACAAAGATACCAAGTTATATCTTACATTCCGAAGAAGAATAAGAATGTGCTGTTGAGCAAAATGCATAATGATAAGGAAATAAGCAACAGGGAAGATAAAAAGTCGAAAATGATGCTGGACTACAATACATACCACCAGCTTATTACCACATACACATGCAAGAGAAAAACCAGCCATTGGCATGTAACTGTGTTTTACAATATGCTTGAAACTGCTACCTACAATAATTTTGTATTGAGGAAAGAAATCAATCCAGAATGAAAAAGAATGTTCTACATAAACAACACATTTCTCAAAGAACTAGAAAGACTTCTCATTGATTCATACATTGAAGACAGGAAATGGTTGCTATGAAGTGAACCATTGTAAGAAAGGTGCAAACACAGGATCAAGCTATAGTGGCTCCAAACAAAACTGCAAATGTGTCAGGTAAAATTTTTGTTCTTCTAGTTGAGATGATTTTTATTATTTAGTTAAAAATCTTATCATGTGTTCAAGCTGTAAGAATTATGTTTGAAAAGTTCATGTTGCATATTATGACCCAACCTGTGAAAAGTAATGTGTTTTCAACTAGCATGTCCACTATTATTTACTTGCATTTTGAAGAATCATCTGAAAAACAGATTATTTATTATATGCACAAACTTTATTAATTATTATTATTATTGTAATTACTATTACTACTACTATTATTGGATAGGCAAACTGAAATATTCAATGCCATAACCAGGATTTGAACCACTAAATAATTTGAGATCACCTTGTGGTTTACCGGGAAACATGCGAGTCAGTTGAGAAATTCAATGCTATGCCGGCATGTTGCCATGGTAGCTCATTGGCAGAGCAACCACCTAGAGATCGGGAGATCTGTGGTTCAAATCCCGGCTATGGCATTGAATTTTTCAGTCTGACTCTACCTATCCAACTGCTGTCCTACACACGGCTTATGTGAAAAAACAATTATTCCAATACTATTATTAATTATTGTTATTGCTATTATTATTATTATTATTATTATTATTATTATTATTATTATTATTATTATTTTGTTTTTGTCTTTTATGTTCAAAGGAAACATCCAGTATATTTTCTTGCATTTTGTTCATTGTTTTATGCTCATAAGAAGCTTACATATTATTGTATTCTGCCATTATAATAAAGGCTTCACATTCAAAAGAAATAATTACAAAATATATATATATATATATATATATATATATATATATATATATATATATATATATATATACACACACACACACACACACACACACACTTAATCTCTCTGCCTGTGTTTCGATCAATACCAAAGTTGCATTACATAATAGAAATTTATTTGCATTAAGCAAGATTTAATAATATATAAAATATTTCCTTAACATTAATTCTTAGAATTCTTTTCATGAGTCACTAAAGTAGGTATATGAAACAATGAATGCTGTGTTGTCAGGAAATATTGATGGAGACGTACTGCTTACTGATATTTCATATGTACCTCAACAGTTAATAAATTTACAATATATGAATGCCATTATTGAGCAAGATAGTGAAGTTAATTCAAAGGAAATTAAGTAAAAATTATTAAAGAAGGAAATGTCATTTTGAGTGGAAAGAAACTTATGGTGGATACAAGCACACTGCAAAATCAAGAAACCCATTACTGCAGAATGAAGAATTCACAGAATGGCATCACAGATTGGGACATATTCCTGTCAGTTTTACAAATCATTAGAGAACTCCTAATCTGTGTGACGGAGTGCCATTTTCCTTGAGAAAGTTTAGAACAAACCGTCTGTGTGAAATTTATCCAGTGGATAACTAAACAGAAATCTTTTTAACACATATAGCAAAGGGCTAAAGGACCATTGGAAATTGTATACTCATCACAGAATTTCACATCGTAGGTATGTTGAAAAATTGATCTACTGACTTTTAAGAACAAAAATTATTTTATGGCATGACTACAATCATTTTGTTCAAGTAAGATATCTTCTACGAACCAAAGTTGAAGCAGCAGATTACCTAAAAATTAATTACTGAAGCTGAAAATGATTACAACTGAAGGGTATCAAAAATCAGAATGGATAATAGTGATGAATATTTTTTTTATTTATTTATTTATTTATGCTAAGCATTATACAGGTGAATATGATCGGTGTTCAGCCCTGGCTCTTTACCGGTCATACTCATATTTTACAATAGTTTATTAATTCTAGTTTATTACACCATTTTGTCTATTTACTGTCCATATCCATTTATTTTTCACTTTGCATAAGAATTGTCCAATCTTCTTACTATCTTTTTGAAACATTTCAACTACTACTACATTTCTATCTATTTTAAACCATTTCTTATTAATATACTTTTTTCTCCAAATTTCAGTTCCTTTACATTTAAATAAAATGTGTTCTATATCTTCATTTCCGCCACATATAGGACATTGATTTTGTGGAATACCTTTCCTTAGACCTTTTAATCTCCATACTCCTGCTTTCAGCCATGCAATACCTTCTCGCTCCTCTTTATTTGTCACATCAATGTACTTTTCCCTTCCCCATGAGACTTTCATTGGTATATAGAAAACTAAAGATCTCTTTTCAGTTATTTCACTAAATATTTTTTGTATTTCTATATCCTCAAATCTTTTCCTTGCCAACTTCCAGAAGTTATTCACATTATTTTCTCTTCTTCTCCACATTTCCCCTAACCCACTACTTTCCAGGTTATTTCGAAGACAGTCTACCCATCCCTTGTTCTTTAAACTTTTCTCTTGATATACTAAACACTGTTTTAACAAATTCCTTTCTTCCAATTTCAATATCCTATGCCAAAATTTCAATGCCCTTTCCATAATCTTTCCCTTACTTGCCACTCTACCCAGCTCTATTTGTGCTACCTGCCTAACAGTTGCATTTGGTAACCCCAGTATTTCTTTGCAAAATTTCCTATGCACCTCATCTATGCCTTCCCATCCTCCTTCTAATCCCCATACTTCTATCCCATATAGCATTTTTGCCTCAACCACCATATTGTACACTTTTTCTAACCATCTAATATTTATATTAGGTGCTTTGTATTTGCAACTTCTAATAGCTGATAAAGCTCCTTTTCCTTTTGCCAATGCAAATTTCTTTTGCTTTTCCCAATTGCCACCACTATCAATTTTAACTCCTAGATAAATACATTCTCTCACTACCCTGTACTCCTTTTCATTCTCATTCTTCCATTTTTCATATTTGCTCAATTTTCCCCCTTTTTTGAACACTACAATCTGCGTCTTGTCCTGGTTCACTTTTAAACTCCACTCTTTACAGTAATTATTTAATGTTTGCAAGGATTGTTTCAAGCCATTCACTGTAATTGCACCTATAACTAGATCATCTGCAAACAGTAATCCTGGAATCTGAATATTATTAATTACTGGCATCGAGTTATTATTTCTCCCAATTTCTGTTAATACATCATCTATATATATAAATTGAATAGGACTGGACTTAACTTACATCCCTGTCTAAGGCCTTTCTCTTGTTGGATTTCTCTTGTTACAACCCCTTCCTCCACTCTTATACAAAAAGTATTTTCCTTATATAATGCTCTAAGGGTGTCCACCATTTGTTTACTCACTCCTTTAGTCAACAACTTATGCCACAGCAATTGAAGCTCTATCCTATCGTATGCTTTCTCTAAATCCACAAAAGCCATATATAACTTTCCTCTTTTGTCTTTCAAGTATTTATCTACCAGTGTTTTTATAATAAATAAGTTATCAACTGTCCTCCTCCCTTTTCTAAAGCCCATCTGAAGTTCCGAGAGGATATCATATTCTTCAACCCATGTTTGTATCCTGCTTGCCATAATACCAGTAAAAATTTTTCCTACATTTGATAATAATGCAATGCCTCTATAGTTGTTTGGTTTGTCAACACTACCCTTGCCTTTGTATATTGGATGTATGATTGCTTTCCTCCACTTATCTGGTATATACCCCCTTCACCTTAATTGTGTTAAATAAGTCTACTAAAACCTTAACTCTGTTTATTTCAGTGCACCATTCCTTAAGGAACTCTGGAGGGATTCCATCTATTCCCGTTGCTTTATTTCTTTTCATTATTTTCACCTGTTGGATTATTTCTTCACTTCTTATTATATCATCGAGTATATCTACATAGTTATTACCTATTTCCCAATTTCCTATCTCATTTTTACTCTTTTTTTCCCCATACAAATTTTTAAAATATTCCATCCATTCTCCTGGTTTTATACTTGGTTTTGTTACATATTTATTATACATTGATTTCATAACCTTCCATATCTCATTTGCATTATTTTCATTTAGAATTCGTATCAAATTACTTTCATATTTTTTCATCCAGCTTGTTTTCTTTTGTTCCAGTAATGAATTATATAAATCCCTCCCTTGCATATACTCTTTCTTTAATTCTATGTTTCCTAATTCCCTCCACTTTATGAGCAGCTGTTTGACTTGTCTTTTAGTTACTCTACAGTGATGAATATACATCAGATAACTTCAAACATTGGTGAAAGAAAAAGTTATTAAACTGGACTGTACCGTTCCTCATTCACCTTATAGAAATAGAATTGAAACAAGGGATATCACTCTTTGTAATAAAATGACAGCTCTGTTAAATGATTTACAATTACCAAATGTAATATAGTGAACAACTATTGACACAGCTACCTACTTGCAAAATAGAAGTCCTACTATGGCTGCTGATGCAACTCATCTGAAAAATGGATTCACAAGAAGCCTGATCTCTCTGCACTACAAGTTCTGTACAAGATCTTAGGCCACTACAATAAGTTAGATCCCAAAGCAAAAAAAGATATACTTGTTGGATATGCAAGTAATGGTTATAGAATCTGGGATGCAACAAATTAAACAAACTACATATCAAGAGATGTTGAATTTTTATAAATATAATAATGGAAAAAGTTTTAATTCAAACCATCACAAATGGAAACTGCAGAAACATAGATGAAGGGGAACAAAGTACAGAAAATGAAAACAAGGAAGGAAACCAAGCTCATGAGTTGGAAACAGAAACAAGTGAAAAATATAAAAAAATTCTGTATATGAATCTCTAGTTATGGAAAATGCAAATGGTTGTCCAGTCAAACCCTGAAAGAAATAGACAACTACCAAAAAAATATGAAGATTATGAGTTAGGTATTCTGCTATTCAATGAAATAGACACAGGTTGAGAGCATTCCAGAAACTTGCAAATTAGGGAAATAGACAAGTCTGTTGTTGTGTATCATTTTTAGAAAAAATTACCAGGACATTGAAAAAGTACATTTTTTCAAAAGCGTATGCATCTCATTCAGTTGGAATCCTTAGAAAAAATTTACATGAAGTATGAGAAGTGATTCATGAACTTTAAAGTAAATTCATCACATCACCATAAGAGGACATGACTTCCAACTCCAGATACTCACTGTGCTCAGTCAGTTGACTTTAGCTGATGGTGCTGGAAATATACTGGAAACATCTATAAATACTTAAAATAATGAAGCTTAAGAGCATTAAACTTATCTCACTCTTTTTAATTTTAAATTTTCAAGATTTGTTGTGCGGATTGCCATTCTTAATTTAAGCTCATTAACTATATTAAAACATCTCAGACACAAGTTGCTTCATGTTCATAAATGCTATTACGAATTAGATTTCAGACTCTAAGCATTTGATTGCACATGAAATATGAAAAAATGTGTTTGAGAGTAGTAGTTCAAACTGCTCTTTGATTTGATGCACAAATATTCCTGCAATCTACTGACCATCTAGTATGTTGAAAAAACAAAGAACATTCTCAAATATTAATTTCTTTTTACTTTCACTACACATACAATGTACATAGTGTATAGAAAAGGTATTGTATTGCAACCAAAAATTTGAATCGAAACCCCTCTGGGTGGGGTGGGGTGGGTTGGGGTGTGGTGTGTGTGGTGTGGTGTGTGTGGTGTGGTAAGAAAATTCCCTCACCCCCAACTACCCTTTACATGGAAAAAAAATTGAAAATTTTGATTTTCCAATTTTAATTAAAATCTCTTATATTTAAGATATTTACGTGACAAATAAAATGTATATCTTCAATTTTCTGGGAATAGCCTCTGAAGACGTTTATTCTGGATGAATTTTGCAGAATTTTGCATAACTGCGTGACAAAACATAACCCTGCATATTAAATGAATGTTAGTTGATTAAGTATTTATAGAAATATGTGCTAAGGGTATGTAAATAAGCTGAGAAGATTTTGCGTTAGATTATAAGTTATTAAGTGTTGAAGTTAAGAATTGGCTGGAACGAATCTTTAAAAGTAAAAAGGTCAGTCAGAAGTGCAACAGGTTGTTGGCATGTAGCTCCAGTCTTTTGTATTTCAGTGAGGGTAAAATCAGAAGCATCTTTGTTTAAATTAAGTCCCATTACTGTAGAGTGAACTAAAGTCATGCAGGCTGATGAACTTGTGCATAGAAATGGAAAATGGTCTCCTGAGAAACCAAACAGACAAATCGCATGATGGGAATAAGGGATGCCAAAAAAGAGTGTGAAAAATCCACCAATCCCGCAAAAGTAAAGGCATGAACGTCACAAATCTCAGATTCATATAAAAAAGAGGTAGAATCAAGGCAGCAGGCACTTTTTCTGGAAGACATCGGCAGCAAAGCTATGTCCAGATGGGACAGGGACGTGCGCACAAAATGTGCAGCTTAAGTTTAAATTCTTTTAAGTTCCAAAATCATTAAGTGCGGTGGACAGGTAATTAGCAAGCAGTATGCAATTCTATATTGGTCGTGATAATTCCAAAATTACTACCGGAACAAGTTTAAAGAAATACTTAGCAAAGTTATAAAAGTCACACAAACTACGGAGCATTTTGGGACCCCAAAGGTCAGCCGTTAGAAAAATCAAACCAGCCAGTTCATAGATGCAACCTGGGCTTATGAGAAACTCTGTGATATAAAGTGTAGTATATTAATTTGCCGGTAAAGCAAATAGAGAAAACTAAGTGCTGTGCTTTTCATTCCACCAATGAGCTCTCCAGTAACATCCTTACCGGGATATGAGCTCATGCTCTACTGATCCCACATTCCCAGAAACTATTCTGACCTTCTGCAGGTAGCGAGACTTGAACCTAAGACCAGACAAGGAAAAGCAATGCTGAATACTGCGAACCAGTCACAAATCTGTTGGGCATTGTGCGAGCAACTTCAACTGGTAAACCGTTAAGAGATATACAAAAACTTACCAAAAAAACAAAAAACAAACAACATGAGCTCGTTATGTACATTTTTTTTGAGAGGTTGACCATTTTTGAGATATTCCTTGTGATTAGTTTCAGCTTTAAAATACTTACACTTTTCTCATATGGGAATCTGTCAACTCCTGTCCATACAAACAAAGGTACTTTAATCACATAGCAACTAGCTTTTAAAAGATTTAACTATCAATTTAGCCTATGGTACTCCCTCATTTTCCTTCTACTTACAAGGAAGCAAGTAATGAACCCTTTCTGCTAATTTTCTTCTTGATTGGCTTAATTAATAGAAGAATAAGCTTTTTAACAATAATTTATTGTAGAGATATAGAGAAGGTCATGTGAATGGAACAGATCAGATTTTTAACTTATCTATTGTTCCTCTTATATTTTGTTATCTATTTTGGCACTCTTTACATACAAGTAAAAGAATGTAAACATTAAGTGTCTTTAATATGTCAACGTAGTCATATTTTAATCTAAAAAAATGTACATTTTAATACCAAATTTTGACATTCTATACACATATGTAAGACCATAAACACTAAGTGATGTGACACAGACTAAAATTCAAGTAATGTATTTTATGTTTAGTAACTGTTAATATTTATTTATACTATTAATATTCAACTCTTAATAAATTAGTATTTATTAAATTATTACATCATATATTTTAGTACTGTAATTTGAAATATATATTTTGTATATGCAGTTTTGAGAGCAATAACTAACAATTTAGAAAATCATAGACAAATTTTATGCATATATTTAATATTTTAGAATGTAGATCTTAACATTAAATTTGGACACATGTATATAACAATGTAAGCACCTTTTAGTGACTTAGGCTGTAAAAGCCAAGTGATATTGTAGGTTTATAATGTTTACAATTAATTATAATGTAAGAACTTTAAATGTTTTATACTTTGTGAGTATTTCATTTTGTATGCTTTGACATGTTCTATGTTCAAGACCTACTTGGTTATAATGAACCTACAGAATGCAAGCTAATCTAATGCTATGCTTTTTTGATACCCTGTGTGCAGCTATGTTATGTGTCTTTAGTGATCAAAAGTATTTGTGTTTTCATCTGCTTTGTGACATTTAATGGTCATTTAGGCATTTAAAAAATAAAGGTAATTTTGTATAAGCTACTATTTTCTTAGAAAATGGGTTCAAACAGCTATAGCATAAGTTCCACTTAAAACATGATTTTTTTTAGTTTCTAGAGAAATCTAAAAGTTGGTTTTACTCTATTACACAGTGAAATATTGATAAAAAACATTTGAATCAATGACATTTTATTTATGAAAGAATGCAATCAGAGGGAAATACTACTGCACTTTTAGATTCAGCCTAATGTAATAAAGCACCAGTAAACTTTATGCAAACTTTTAATATTCCTATTTACATCAACATTTACAATTTAAAATGTCATGATTAGAGCTTGGATTTAAATGTAAAAGGCATGTTGACTATTATATTTTTAAACATTTGTGGAAATAATTTAGTTTATAAGTTACACTTGTAATCGAAATTGAATTGCAAACAATTTCCAAAGATAATTTTAAAGGCATAGAAAATTTAAAAGTATTGTACAAACTAAAAAAAGGTCACTAGGAAAGAAACACTCAGCCATAGTTATAATTATGTAAGGTTATAAAAGGGAAGAAGAAGAATCAAAATGTACGAACATTTTAAGAACCCCTTTAACCTGATGTGTATTATTGAAGGATGATGATAAATGAATGAAATGATAACCCCAGAAAAAACCTTATCTAGATAGCTCACCCTAACCAATATTCGTAATTGGAATCACTTGAATGTGAGGCAGGCATGCTACCACCACATTACAGAGGTGGGCACAAAATTATTAGTTCAGTTATATGCAAACCAAGAGAGTTCTAAGATATATAGGTAATAAAGAATTGTTTATGTTGCAATAATCTGTTTGAAATAAGTATTTATACATGCATGTCAAGCATCAAAAGGACAAACAAATATTAAGATTCACATACATAAATAAAAATTATTCATTTAGTTATATCAAAATTACTTTAAATACCTGATCCTCTTATCCTAAGATTTTCAATAAAATTGAAGATAAAACCTATCTGGCTCATGCCAGTTTAAAGAGCATGACTTTCTTCTCGAGGATAATAAATTAGGAGTGAAGAAAGAAGGGGTGATACTAAAGTTCTGCTGTTATGAGGTAGATGCAACCAAAATAAATCATGAAGCATCCTAATAATTTAAAGAAATATGTATTGGTATAAATAAATATAAAACACGAAAGATTGATTGTTAATATTTTCCCTGCAAGAGAATAAGAAAATGATTACTTTACAAAGATAAAGCATTATTACAAAATTTTGTTCACTACAAGTTTCTCAAATTTATTTCCAGTTTATAGCTACTAATCCCTGTTTGAAAATAATGAAATGAAACTAAGTATTCCTCATTACTGCAATAATCATAATTATATTCCTATACAGCTATCACAGCTTAGCATGTCAGAACATAAACCTACAGTGGTAATAAACCCAGTTTTAATGTACCGTATTTATCCGAATACTAGATAATATTATTTTTCCAAAATATTAATGTCCTAACTGAGGGTCATCTTGCATATGCAATACATGTTTTCTGAATACCATGCAGGGAAAAATTAAGTTTCAAACTTTGTGCGTAAGGCAGTGGCGAAGCCTGGGGATTTCCATCAAAATTGCAATGTATTCAACAGATTTTGTGCACTTCATTTCACAGCAAAATTAATTGTTAATGGGCCTATGAGCATTCTCTTTAGAAAAAAGATATTCTCCAAGACTAACATAAAATTAAAGGACTTCCTTGCACATCGATAGTTGGACATAATGTTGTATTGTATGCCAATGGTCAAGCAGAGAGCAAGAGAGAGAGAAGCGGGGAGAGGGAGGGAGAGAGATTAGCTGCACATTTCCCCACCTCACTTACTTACACCAGTACTTTCTGGTTTTCCCTCTGCCTCTCTGTGCTGCCTGTGATGTGAATTTGATAAAACGAATGCAATAAAACGTTTTACGATGTATTATATTAAGCATGTTGTCTCAATAGAAAATAACATTCTTAATCGTTGCTGCCATTGTCCCATTCTACTATTGCGCAGTTTCTGCACTCTCCGTACACTCTTCTTTGTCCGTAACACTAAACATGAATTTACATTTACATTTTCGTTCTCCCTTCTCGTTTCTCTTCCACTCCCATTGTGAATTTCTGCATAAATTCAAATTAGGTAAAAAAAAGTACAATGTGTTATATTAAGTTATGTTGTCTAAATTGAAAGGCATATCCATCATCGTCATTACAGTTATGCTGCTGCCACTGCCATGTTGTACCATCCCACCCATACCATTCAGTTCCATACTCCCCCTCCATCAATGGATCAATATGTGAATTTCCGCACAAATTCAAATTAAGTAAAATAATGATGATGATGATGATGATGATGATAATAATAATAATAATAATAATAATAATAATAATAATAATAATAATAACAATTAGGGACTTAATCAGCTCAATGTATATGGCAAAACTTTAAATTTCATTTATTCATTTAAACATTAAGTTATATCTTCTTTTTATACAGGCATGCTAAATTTCAAAATTAAATTCCGAAACATTGGGGTCATCTTGCATTCAAGGTCATTTTGTATTTGGATAAACATGGTATAACTTTCAATTTGGAAAACAACACTGTAGGGAGTCAAGGCAGTGTTATGTAGAAATAATAGATGACAATCAATATTAATTTCAAATCTACAGCTATTCATTATGATGAATGTAATATTTTCTATGTCATTAAGTCCAAGTTCAGCCCTCAATGGCATGAGGAATGAGAATGGGTGAAAAATAGAATCTGCAAAATGACCAAGACTAGTGTCAAATTCAGTGTTCTGGTCATTAAGTTGATTGGTAACAGACGCATGATATGTGCAAGTTTAGTTGAATAGACTAAACCTGATAGTCCTCTGTAAAACTTTTTATAACATTGTGGGAACAAATATAACTTGTATTAGTAGAATCTTCTGAAATTTGGATTAACAAAAATAGCCCTGTACAATCTTCTAGAAGGTTTTAGAAATGAAAACTTTCTAGGACACATTCAAGAAGCAGAATTCAACAAACTTAGACTAGTATTAAATAAAACTCCTGGTTCAAACTAATCATCAAATTTGGAAATACTAAAATAGTGAGAAAACTGTGACAGAAGAGGAATTTACATATCTTATGTTGTTTTTCTCATGAATCTGCAACATTTGTGATGAGGAAAGGACATTTTTAGTTTCTTCCCTGAGAGGAGTACAAGCTTTGCATTAGATACCTTGGGACAATCTTCCATATCTATTATAACTGCCATGAGTAAGTTAAGAGGATGCCGGTCCCCATAGCCGCGCTTGCCAAAGCATCTCGCTTTGGTGTTTCGCAGCGCAGGGGATCGTGGGTTCGAGTCCCGCCTTGGGCATGGGTGTTATATGTTTGCGTATGTGTGTGTAAAAAGTAAAACAGAAATTCAGTAATCAAAGTAACAAATTAGGTAAATAAAAAGTAGGGTATACAGCACTGGAGTCCCGATCAGACTCCGGAACTGTATTTAAAAAAAAAAAAAGAGGGATGAACCTGTGAAAATTAGCCAAAATTCTTCAAAATGTTGATTTTTAGATTTTAGCACATTAATATACAATGGTCCTTGTTATGTTCATTAACTTGTAATTTAAACACTTGTCTTGTGACCTTTTAAATGGTAGTTTTAATGATAACAAATGACATTTCAAATATTAAAAGGCATATTTCACTAAATGCATTTTCCAATGTATGTAAAGTTCAAAATACTCCTTGCAGTGCACATTTCAATCAATCAGTTTAATTTTTCTACCAGAGAACCTTAATATCATAATAAATAAAAATAAAATATTCTAAATAGGAAAATTAATTATATATTTGTATCAATAAATTTAATTAATCCACAAAATTAATGAAAAAAGTATGAACAAATAATTTATAATACTTTTTCCTACAGTATTATTTAATTAATTTGAAACTTATCCAATAATTTCTGAGGTGATATTCCTGAAATGTAAATATGAATGTGAACGTTACAAAATTTTGAAAACTAAAGTGCAAGGAGCTTTTTTGATAGAGTAGTCAAAAAAGACAAAAATATTTTTTTTTGTCAGAAACTACTTGATGCATTTGTCTCAAAATTTTAGAATTAGTTACACATAACAACCGAAGTATGTGATAAAAAATTAACATAATTGCTTAAGAAACATTGAAATGTTCATAGGATGGTCTCCTTCAGATTACAAATTCAAATGTTTATTTGATTTTTTACATTTTTCGTGCATATTTACATGCATATTTTACCATTTGATTATGTAAATAAATCTGAACTCTAATCATGATGAATTATTACATTATAATATAAGGAATTACCTCTGTTAACTGGTGTGCGATATGGATGGCAGTCTCGGTGTGTAAAGTTATAGGCCCAGATTTAATCTGTGACTTTCCTGGAGCCACTGCCATTAATAATATCACCTATGACAAACAAGGAATTGAAAATATTAATTCAGCCTTTTGAAATAATGTCACAAAATATCAAAATATAAAGTAACAAATGAGATACTATGACCTATGATTATAAAGGGTCAGGAGGAATGGTATGACGAGGAATATGCAATAACAAGAAAGAGGGTAGAGCGTGAATTAAAGCGATAGAGGCAGGAAGGAGATGAGGAGTCAAAAGCAAATTTCTTAATGGAGAGATGGGGATATGGATGTTAATTGGAATTCATGAAAGAGGAATGAGCCAGAAGATTAGTGACAGATTAACAGAAGCATTAAATACACAGGATAACCGAAAAATCTGGAAATTATTAAGAAAAGTATATAAATGTAGGGCCATCAAAAATAATATAGCAGAACATACTTGGTGTGGATATTTTATGGAATTGTTAGATGGCAATAAGGTAGAATATAACTGGATAAGGAGTAGAGCAGAGATGAGACAAGTGGATGGACGATCTTGATATAGAAATTAATGACCAGGAAATCTGGGAGGTGGTCAAGAACTTGAAGATTAACAAGGCATGTAGAATACATGGAATACTGGGGGAATGGTGGAAAGTTTGGAGTGAGAATGGGAACAAAAGGGAATTGTTAAATAAAGCTTTAAATTATATATTTGAAGGAGGAAAGGTTCCAGAAACGTGGAGAACGAGTATTGTGATAACCATATATAAAGGTAAGGGGGACACCAACAATCCTGCTAACTACAAAGGCATGTTTACTATCAATATTAGGGAAAATTTATACTGGGGTCCTGACCAATAAACTACGGATTGGGCCGAGAAAGAGAATAAGTTATTGGAATATTAAGTAGTTTTAGGAAAGGTAGGACAGTTGATAATATATTCATCATTAAGAGAATAGTGGATAAATACTTAGCAAAGAAAAGGGGTAGAGAATATATGGTCTTTGTGGATTTGAAGAAGGCATTCAATACAATACATAGGGAGGCATTATGGAATGAAGCTCCAGTTAAAAAGAGTGAGTACCAAGATGATTAGGGCAATACAATATTTATACAGATAATAGGTTCTGTATAAAGCTAGGTATGAAGATTAGTAAAGGACTTAGTCAAGGGTGTAAATTGAGCCCCACATTATTTAATCTTGTTATTGATGATATTTCAGAAGTAATTAGTAAAGAGAACTCTACTCACCTACAATAAATAACAGGGAAATCCCACGTTCATTGTTTGCAGATGATTAGGTGGTGGGCTCCTATCTATTGGGGGATTATCGAGAGCATTAAATGTGATGGGAAGATTCTGTAAAAGTCGGGGGTTGAAGATAAACTATAAAAAGTCTAGGATTTTGGTGTTTAAAAAGGGATATAAATTAAAAAGAGAAGAAAAATGGGACATGGAAGGGCAGGAAATAGCTATAACAAGAAAAATGGAGTATTTAGGGATTCAGCTAAGGAGTAATGGAAGGTGGCATGATCAAAAGAAAGCAGTTTTAGGGTAAGATTGCCATGAAGGGGATAAGAGCATGTTTATTTAAAATATCAGGGATGCAAATCAAGTGGTTAGAGAAAGTTTACAAGGCAATAGTGGAAGCCTAAACATTATATGAGATAGAGGTTTGGGTTTATGATGAAGGGTGGCTAGGAGTGGACTTAATACATAGAATTATGGGTTTACCATAGGGAGTAGCACTGTTGGAACTAGGTAGAGCAGGAAGTAAAGGTATAATAATTGAAAGACTACTAAACTTTTGGCATCGGGTTAGATTATTGGAAGATCAAAGTATAGTTATACAATATATGATTATGCAAGAGAAAGTATTAATGCTGCTTATTGGCTTTTATCATTACAAAAGATTATAGAGGAAATTGGTATGGAGAACATATGGAGGGAGAGAGAATGTCTGTAGGGAGGGTTTTAGAAAGAGATCATAAGGAGAATAGAGGATATCAATATTAAGATATTTTTAGAGTACTAGAGATAAGGGATCCTTGATATTATACAGGCAAATTAAAAAAGATTGGGGGAGGGAAAAATATATTGAAGCATGTAATAAATTGGAAAGAAAAGGGTGGGCATGGTATAGAAATGGAGCAATGAAATAAAGGGGAATGAAAGGGGAAATGGTCTCACAGAAGTTCCCATTATGTGGGGTAATGGAAAATGACCTAGATTTTATTTTAGACTGTGAAGAGAAAGTTATGGAGGGTCTAATTGGTACCTGCTAGGTGGTTGCAGTTACTGAGAGAAATAATTACCATTAGAATTAGAAAATCTAAGAATGCAGATGAGATTAAAAAGTTGGGGGAAGTATTAGGAAAGACCAAAGAGAAATATAAAAGAAGAATTCTAAAATCTTAAATTCATAATTGGAAGGATGCCTAACAAGAAAATTGGAATATTAAAATATAAGGGAGATAATAATTAGACAGTGAACCTGGCGTATAATATATTAATAACCACTTATATTTGCATCAATGGCAACTCAAGTGTTAGTATAGTGGTTGTTTTACCAGAGAGGAAGAGATGGTGTATGTATATGTAATAGGGTTAAGCTGTAGGTGATTAAAGTTATGTATGTTGGTAGTGAAATAAATTCATTCATTCATGTATGAGCTTCTCCTTTATCTTAATGTCTGTGAAAGTGCTTTTCAATTTCTATTATTATTATTTTAGAGATATTTGCAATGGAATTTTAGGAGAGTCATCCTTTATATATCCAGTAAAATCTTATCAAATAAAGCAATGTTCCTGCTATTTCGGTATGCTATAAAGAAAGTGAAAAGATCATATTATTTTGGCATTATAATCCACATTAATAAGGCAATTGAAAGACTTCTGAACTTTATATTTGTTCACCTATAATTTTGTTAAGATCAAAACTAAGGATATTATGCAAACTTGTGCACATTAATAATTATGTATACCTGATCTTGAGCATATGAATCAGCACAGGCTTCATGTTTAATGGACTGTAGAAGCTCCTGGGCTGCTTTCTCTCCAACTTGCTCAGCTTTCAGTTCTCGTTTACCAAGTGCAGAACCTCCCAGCAAACATCCAGTGCTTGTTTCTGCAACTAAACTAAAATAAAAATATTGTGGTCTTAAATGCTGGATATCAAATCTGCCTTCTTTTACATATTATGAAATAATTTTGGGAACAAAATTTAGATTTTTAGACAGTGGAATTATGTAAAAGTTTGTGTTATCTCTAAGAGATGTCAAGATGTAATCTCTCTGGAAGTGGTATAAAACTCATTGTATAAGCAGCAAAATTCCCCTTTTGGTTGCATCTGATGATTATTTTGCAATAGATTTCAAATATTTGCTTCTCTTTATAGCCTTGCTGCTGGACCCTTGCATTTGTCAATTGGCTTCATGTAATGTTGACTATATTGTGATTACCCAAAATTGCTAATAAACAACAACAGATGATTATGAATCTACAAGATGCATTCAATAAGTCCTTAGAAAAAGATAGAAAAACAAATTATTTTTGGTTGATTTTCTTTAATTTTTTAACATAGTCTCCTTTTAGCTCAATACATTTTCCCCAGTGTTTCTCCAACTGTTCTAAGCCTTCCAAAAATAGGATTTTGAAAGGTCCTCAAAATAGGCATCTGTTTGGGAGATTATCTCTTCATTAGACGTGAAACATTTTCCATCGAGCCATGTTTTCAAATTTGGAAATAAAAAAATAGTCACTGTCGGCCCCATCTGGTGAATACGGTGGGTGTTGTAATTCAAACCTTAATTCTACAATTTTTGCCATTGAAACTGTGCAGTTGTGCACTCTAACATTGTCTTGATGGAAGAGAATCTTTTTCTTTGCCAAACGTGTTTTCTTGACTTCTCCATTCAACTGGTGCAATAATGATTTCCATTTATCATTCTTCCTTTCTGCAATAACCTATGTAGATGATTCTGCACAATTCCAAAAAACCAAGCGCGGCTATGGGGACCGGCATCCTCTTAACTTACTCATGGCAGTTATAATAGATATGGAAGATTGTCCCAAGGTATCTAATGCTAAGCTTGTACTCCTCTCAGGGAAGAAACTAAAAATGCCCTTTCCTCATCACAAATGTTGCAGATTCATGAGAAAAACAACATAAGATATGTAAATTCCTCTTCTGTCACAGTTTTCATGCAGTGATTAGACACTTCTATTTAAAAGGTTTAACACTGAAAGAGATAAAAGCAGAGTTTAAGTTCATGGCACATCTGCTCCTGCATTTTCAACAATTTACAATTGAATAAATGAATTTAAAGCTAGCTGTACATTCACAAATGCTGAACTTTGTTCCAGACATCCAGTAGAAGTGACTTCCTCAGAAATGATTGACAAAATCCAGGATATGGTTTTGAGTGATCAATGAGTCAAAATTCGTGAAATAAGTCACAGGCAATCACAAAGTACAGTGTTCTCAATTTTATACCAAAGTCTCGGCAAGATGGATGCAGCATTTGCTCTCAATGGAGAATAATTGTAATCGTGTGATTGATTTGCAAGCTGGTTTGGCACTTTTCTGTTACAATCTTGACGAGTTTCTGCATTGATACATAACTGTGGATGAAATATGGATACATACTACACTCTAGAGACAAAAATACAGGCAAAACTGTTGGGTTTTAAAGGCAAACTCGCTACAAAGAAGGCAGGAAATGATTGAGAGTGTTAAGATAGACTACTGGCATCTCTCTCTAAATCACTTTGCTAACTTTCATAAGCAACATCAATCTGCAAAAGAACTTGTCAGTAAGTGAAGCTTCATGCGTACTATTTCACTGTGGTGACGAATTAAAAGAAACTTACAGTTAAATGAGTATGTTACTGTCAAATGTTTCAAATATTTCTTCAAAATAATTCAACCATTCTGGTCCACACTTGGTTCATGGATGATGGATGGTTTCATCTGTCGGGACACATAATAAAAATTCCTATATTTTGGCATGTCAAAACCCCTCTATGATACATGAAGAGCACCTTCATTCAGAGTGATGTATGGTATGCAATATCTTAGAGGTGAATAATTGGATCCATCTTCAATATAACCAATGCAACAAATAACTTTTTTTTGTAGCTAAACACCTTTTAACCTGGTTGGTCACATTGAATGATGAATAAACTCAATGAAATGATGCTTAAATATCTCAGGATCTTGGAGCTTAAAGTTAATCAACATTTGTCTTCTTAGGATAAGGAAAAACCCTGAAAAAAACTTATCTGGGGAATTCACTCTAAGTAAGATTCAAATGCCCAACTTCTTGAACGTGAGAGACATAATTGCTATGCACACAATAATGGTGGGCTAAAATATTGAACCTTGAAATATTCAATATGTTTGTAAATCAACTGGACGATGAGGATCTCCTTGGGATATTTCCAACAAGAAGTTCTGACATGCCAGACATCAAATTGCCAGCATGGCCAAAATTCAGTACTTTTTCGATGACTTCATCACTTCAAAAGGACTTTGGCCACCAAACTCAACCAACCTAACATCACCTGTTTTTTGTGGGGACATTTGAAAGAGAAAGTTTATAAGAACAAACCATGAGCCATAGACACTTTGAAAGAAAACATCATCACAGAGATGCAGGTAGTAACTTGAACATCCTAGCAAACCAGTAATATGGTTCGGCGAATTCAATCTTGCCTGGATGCAAATGTTGGCAACCTTCAGGCATCTGTAACGATGCTACTATATTTCTCGCAGAATGGGATAAGTTGCCTTCAAATTTCATGCAGTATCTTCATTAGTAATGGAACTGTTGCCAGTTGTTAAAATGAATTTTAGATTTAGTAGCAGTGAGAGATAACTGAAAAAGTGTATTCTGCATCACTACTATTACAATACGTAATAATTACTTAAAAGCATAAAAGGTATAGCACTGAAATAAAAATAAAACAAAGTATTCAAATATTCTAACCAATAATAATAAATATTTCAGAAATGGCCACAGAAAAAAAATGTGCACACACACACACACACACACACACACACACACACTCATACACACACACACACACACAGACACACACTGCATTCACACTCTTACATATAGATATTTTAGCAAGCTTTTGTGTGTAATGTATGGTTTACATTGTATATAAAATTGCTTCTAAATAGAGGACTTTCACACTGATAACCTCAAAACATGCATTTCTGGTAAAATTTGTAATACAATGTTTAGCTGGAGTGCACTATTTTCTCTTATTAATATAGATACATGAGAGAGAAAGTATAACTTGGGTTTATTTTCCAAATATATCATTGGAAACTGCACTCAAACAAATACCATTTATTAAAAACATTTTCTATTTTCTAATTTACTAAAAATTATTTTTATAAAAGCATACGATTACCTGCTTGTGTTCCTTTTTATACTGTATAATTTACTAAGAATATCTCTCAAAATATAACAGTAATCATCATTAATTAGGCAATGGATGAGAGGAGCTTCTACCATAGACTCCAAAGCAAACTGGATCTTGGGGATACCTCACATGCACTGGTCAAGAGTGAAGGGTTATGAAAGGCAGATTTAAAATTGCCACCCCAATGTTTAGAGCTAACCTCTGAGCCACTATTTTAGTTTATACAGCAACATAAGAAAAATGTACATGTATGCGCATACTCTTAACACTCACTTTATTCCAGATCCTGTACCAACAGCTTCATCTGGTTGTTCCTTGTACCTTTCTATTCTAACATCTATGTTCCTTAAATTCTTCTTTAATGTCTGAACTGCTGAGTCAGCCATTAGGTGAGCAACCTAGACATAAAACAGTTAATTTTAGATTTCAGACTTATTGCAAAAAACATTTTTCTGGAGGGCTGATCTTAACTGTGAGACCAAAATTATAAATGATTCACCAACATGGAAATATCTTTTAGTGTGTTATTGATACGGTATTAATATTTATATAATAATATGGTTATACTGGTAATGCTGTTATATTAATGCCCTACCAAGGGTATATGTTTAACTTTTAGAATCAGCTGAAACATTCAATGTCACAGTTGGAAATTGAAACCACTTCTTCCTCTCTCTGAGTGGTTGCTCTAACCATTGAGCTACTGTGGCAATATGCTGATATGACATTCAATCCTTCAACTGATTTGGGTTTTTCATCCAGTCAACTTGTATGCCTCTTTGCTTCAAAGAACATCTTAATGCCATGCATTCTATAAAAAGTGCTGGGAGGTTTCAAAATTCATGCTACAGTTCCTACATAAGGCATTGTGTACTTTATTATATATTAATGTCTTCTCAGAATTTGTTTTCAGTAAAATAGTCAATAACACCTCTGAGCCTGGATCTAGTTAGACTCAGAAGAACCTTACTTAGTTTACAGTCAGGCCCAGAAATTAAATCATGTGCCTATCTGGTGTAGCTGGTCTTCTCCACAATTCAAGATGAGTCCTTGCAATAACCTGAATTATTGCATACTTGATACTTCTGAAAAACACACCTCAGAAGGGCTTAGGTGCTACAAACTCAAGACCACCCTCCTCTTTGTTAGCATGTCTGCTGTTGTTACAGCTACTATCTGCGTGCCCAGGGATCCAGATGAGAGTAACTCAACAGTGGGCACTGAGTTCATACAATTACCACATAATTTTGGATTTTGACACTACCAATCATAATTCCCTCCCCCCAAGGCATCCTCCATCTGTGTATGACTTCTGACTCCCAGGCTTCAGGGTAAACCCTGTCTCTGTTTTATTGTTGCACTACTGCTGCAAAACTATGAGTGTATGTGTGTGATTTTTTTTTATTTCAAGCATTGCTTTGAAGGATTTTACTGCACCACAATAAGGTTGTATATAAGGTCTGTTCAAAAAGTATCGCAAATTTTGAATTTCCATGGGCTTATGTGTATTTGATTTTTGATTGTTTTGTGGTATTATGTTGATGCTCATGTCCCTCACTTATGTTGACAAGCTCGGCCATTTTGAATGTTCAGTTAGTTGATGGCAGCTATTTTGCTTGGACATGTTTTGGCTCGTCTTCGATTTTTGCCTATTCCAAAAAATGGAACAAAGAATCTGTATTAAATTTTGTGTGAAAAACAAAATTAAGTGCGTGGATGCATTCTAAATGTTGACTATGGCATATGGTGGAGCTACCTTGGACCAAAGCAACGTTTTTTGGTGGTACAAAATGTTCTCAGAGGGTCAAGAAGAATTGAATGACGAAGAGCATCGCAGGTGCCCGAGCTCATCAACAACAGATGAAAACATTGAAGAAGTGAAGAAAATAGTATTGACCAATCATTGAATCACCGTAAATAGTATTGGCCAATCATTGAATCACCATTAGAGAAGTTGCCGAGGACCTAAACATATCGATTGGCTTGTGCCATTCGATTTTACCAATGATTTGGGCATGAGACGGGTTGCCGTAAACTTTATACCAAAGTTGCTCAATTTTGACCAAAAATACCATCACATTAACGTTGTTAAGGAGCTGTTGAACTCTGTCTGTGACAACTCAAATTTACTCCAGAGGGTCATAACTGGTACAAATCATGGGTTTATGGTTATGACGTGGAAACTAAAGCTCAATCATCCCAATGGATGCTGCCCCACGAGCCAATACCAAATAAGGTGCTCCAAGTTCGGTCAAATGTGAAGGTTTTGCTTACAGTTTTCTTTGATTGCAAGGGCATTGTGCATCATGAGTTCTTGCCACAGCGTAGAACGATCAATAAGGAATATTACCTGCAAGTTATGTGCAATTTGCGCAAAGCAATCCACCAGAAATGCCCGGGCATGTGGAAGAACAAAAATTGGCTTTTGCACCATGATAACGCCCCTGCTCGCACATCGTTGCTTATGCGTAATTTTTGGCCGAAAACAACACACTTATGATGCCGCAGCCACCATACTCTCCAGACCTGCCTCCTGTGACCTTTTTTTGTTCCCAAAACTGAAGAGGGCCATGAAAGGACGACGCTATGCCACGATTGAGCAGATAAAGAAGGCACTGAAGGAGGAGCTGAACAAGCTCACAAAAAACAATTTTTTAAAGTGCTTTGAGGATTGGAAAAAACGTTGGCACAAGTGTATAATATCTGGGTGAGATTGCTTTGAAGGGGACAAAATAGATATTCATGAACAAATAAATACTTTTTGAAAAAACACAAAATTTGCGATACTTTTTGAACACACTTTGTTTATTTATATAAAATTCATTACACCTAATAACAATATTAAGTTAGGTAATAAAAACTTTAATTCAAGGAATTATAATGGAAAATATACACTTACTTTGATAGGAAGACCTCCAGCCACAAAGGACCATCCCCATATCTGCTGTACATTACCACTTGACACCAAATTTACTGGTTTCAACTGTTTCACGGGGTTCACTCTTATGTGGACCTCACCCCCTCCTCTAGGATAGTAACCTCTTAAAAACAAGACAAACAAATGTCTATAAATTTTCTCCAGAAGCGTTATATATGTTTATAAAGGTCATTATTATATATCAAGATTTATAAATTTAATTGCACAAGCTAATACACATAAACACAATACACATAAAGACTGCCTCTGTTATCTGATGATTAGCATGCTATCCTCCAAATTTGAGGTCCAAGCTTGACTTCTGGAAATTTCCAAAGGGAAGTTCGAAAACTTCCATTTTCACCAGGATTGTTCCTATTCTCCCTAGAGTCTGGAAGTATGAAACAGAGTGTGAGTTACTTTGTTTACTCACAGTCACAGCTCGCAAAACATTGAGCTGCTTATCTGGTAACAACATATACGACTCTAATAAATACTTTTTACAGATGTTAACATATACTTGTCATTTTTAATACTTTCAAGTTTTTTGGGTAACTTATTAAATAGCTGTTTCCCCATACCCATTACATCAAAAGGTTATATCAGATTGAAAAATGCATAGCTTAACCAGGATTTGAACCACAGATCTTCAGTTTACTATGCCACTTAATTACCATGGCAACATATATTATATACATATAAAAGAGCAATTCATGCTCTTTTGTCAAGTATACACAAATCTATGCATAGTAAAAAAAGAAAAGAAAGGGGGGGGAACCTCAACACATACATTATTTTTTTATTCCACTACTAAATTAAGATACATATGGCATTAGGGGAGCTGTAAACAAAGATTTATTCAATATAACAAAGGAAACAAATTGTACAGGTAAATTCTTTTCATAAACACAAGTTAAAAAAATAGAAAAAATGAATTCTGCCATTAAAGAAATAACATAAGATGCAGGGTTCTATTCTAAGTCCAATTTTCTTTTATTTGCTGCTGACACAAATTTTCTAATAAAAATATTTTTAGGAATAATACTAATAAATAATTAAAATGGAAAACTCATGTAAATATTTAAATAAACAAATAAAAATAGCTATGTATTGTAAGGTATTTCATTTATAAATTTTAAAGGTTGAACTTTAAAGCTAAACAAAATAACATAATAGTCTAAGCTTACCTTCTTATTAGCTTGTAATCAAATGTTGCTCCAAATCTTTCCAGAATTGGTCTGAAAATCTGAAAAGAAAGATGACCTCTGAATCACTTTCCTTACATGAAAAACAGGTACACATTAATTATTTAAATACATGTACTTTTCAAGTATTGCTTTGGAGTGCTTTATGATTAAATCAGTCTTATAAGATTAGTTAAGTAATCTGTGAAATATGCAAGCTATAAAAACAGCTGTGAATGATTTGAGACATACGTTAGTTTCAGGTACAAACACATACAAACATGTAAATCTCTCAAATACTTACTTTTTTAAGTCTAATGTCAATTTCAGGATCACCTTTACTACTTTTAAATTTACTAATACAGAAATAAAATTCTCTATGATTACAAAAAAAAAAAAAAAAAAAAAAAAAAACAGATCCCTTTCCTTCTTAGGCTTTGGGATTACAAAAAGGAACAGCTGACTAGAATTTGAAACACACACTCGATAACCATATAAATGGCAATAGTTTCAATATAACGAATCACATACACGTGATCAACAGTCTTACATAGATATAAAATGTTCCAATAAGGAAGTCAGAGTATATGAAATTATTGCACAAATAATAAAAGTCACAGAAAATAATGGATTCAAGAAATCACAAATACATAAAAAGTTATAGTACTTATAAAAAGAAAGTAACTAAGTAATACTTTTTTCTTGGCAGTATACAACAGTATGCTGCAGTGCTACCTTTTGCAATCCAGCTGCTCAGTTTTTTCTTATGGGTTATACAATGATATTCAAATTAATACAAAAGCTTCCAGAAAGGTCAGCATATCACCAATACCACAAAAAAACATTGATGAATAAGTTGGTACTAGCCTCACTTGATTTTCAGCATAACTGTTCTCTGAAATGTTGACTAAACTATTAATTTCATTTATTCTAATAACAGCTGATTGTCATCTATTGACCATCTTTGAGCTGCCTGATGCTTATAATTTGATTGATACCAAAATAGAAACTAAGCTATAAGCCCTTCTCGCACATGCTGGCCGAATTAAAAAGAATAAAACTTAAGAATAAAGAAACCTAAAAAATCCATTTAAAAAATAAATAAATAAACTGGCTCTTCTTTAGAAACATAAACTGGAAAAATGAAGAAGAGTGGATAAACTAATGGGCATAGAAATTTAAAAGGAATGGGTAAATGTGAAATTTGCTTATACAGTGAATCCCACAAATGGCAGCTTATGTTATCATGGGGGGCGGGAATGAGAAAGTGCAGCTCACACCAAATGAAAAATGAAAGCTCATGTCAAAAAATAACATTGGAGAATATGTGTATGAAATTTATTGCTTGTGAAAGAGATGTAACTGTTTACATGTTTATAGAGCCTATAAATTACTAAAAGGAAAACCAACATTTTTAAGAGGAAATCAATAACAGAAACTGAGTTGAATATATGTTCTACTAATGCAGGCATTAACATTATTAATCTTATTGGAGATGAAATGAAGTGTGATTATAGGCAAGATTTTAGATTCACAAAGCAAGACTTCTTTGTTGATGAAATCACTACTCCACCCAGAAATCAAACTTGATTATCTATGTGCTCATGATGAACGTGAACGTTTTGGTCCTGTAAATTTCCTTATTGATTTGACTGATATTATGATGTCCTTGGAATATTTAATTATTTGGATATTTGGAGGTCTTAGGATTAACCAAAGAATACCTAAATATCACTTAATATCAGTGACTTGAGATAAAGCTGCAGTCATATTGGGCATTCATAATGGTGTTGGAAAGGCTTTTCAAAATAACTTCCCTATATATCATGTGTGTCACTGCGTTAATCCTTGTCAGTGAATGATCCTGTAAAGCTGTGAGTGGAGTGAATAGGTTCAAGAATTTCCTAGATAAGTTATGTGCTTCACTCTCGCATGCTACAAAGCACCTACAATAGGTTCTTTAACAAAATCATATCAGTTGAATATATTCTTGATTCGAGACATGGCCAATGTCCTTAAAGCACTTTAGGAGCTAAGTTTGGAGTATAAGAGATTATTGACCTATACAAAGCTGATTAAAAGAAAAAATAAAACAATCATCAATGTGTTCCATAAGAAAACTAAAACTCCAGTTTCATATTATGAACTATCTATCCAAAGTGCAACAAGTGCAACAAGGCATGTATTTTTATAAAACTTCCACTAAAAATAACATTCCAAAAAATCTGTCTTTTACAAGAAACTAGTAGACACATTAACAGATTGTTGAATGGGCAAATGCCAATATTTAAAAACTAAAGCTAGTAACAGTGATGCAATAAAAATATTTACACAATAATTTGCAAAAGGCTCACTTATCTTTATCATGAACTAAATTCAAGAGGACTTGTTTTGCACTCCATATTTTGATTGCACCTTCAGCTCAACTTGCTGTTGCAGTAACCTAACAGTGTAAATTAACAAGTGGAGCTGAAGATGTAATCAAATTGTGGATTGCAGAACTAGTCTTCTTAATTTGAGTTTATTCAAAAAGACAAGTAAAGTTTTGTTATAAACTATTAATTGTTATATTAATAAATGCTGATATGCCTGAAAGTAGCAAAATTCTTGATCCTATCATTGGCTAGAAGATGGACATTATCTTTGGCAAGAAAGAGATTAGGAATTTGGTTAACAGATTTCATTTAAATAAGAGAGATATGATTAGGGAATTCTGAGAATATATCTCTGAAAAGAAAAATGGTTGGAAAGGGATATCAATAAACTGGGCATTACACATAATTGCAATTACAGCTACTGAGTGTGAAATGGGATTTTCACAAATGAACCTTTTGTGTCACCTTCAACAACTTCTTGCTCACCAGAGCAACTGATGCCTTGATGTTCATTTTAATTGTTAAGTCTTCTCTCTCCAAGTTTGATCAAATGAATACATTAACTCATAGGTGCTATGTGGATACTAAACAAAGATACCAGCAGTAAACACATATTGAGAGTAGTTGAGAATGAATACCAATAATGCTCAGTATTTGTTTGGGTATCTTAAATTGCAGATTAAGCAAGAAAAAAACTGAAAACAGCTCAGCATATTTTCTGCTCTTATGAAGCTTTGGCTCTCATAATATATACTAGTTTTGGGAAAATATTTTTGGTACCAGAAGATTTTGAACAATATCCATTGTGGGACTGGATTCCTTGAAAGGATAAAGCATAATGAGTTGGTGTTAAAATGATACAAGTAGCACAATAAGTCTTTAAGTTAAAGTGCGTCTGACGTTAATGGCAGTAGAATGTACTGAAACAGACAAGACAAGGCAAGGTAAGAGTGCCAAGACATGGTCAAGATGTGGAGCCTACTTGAGTACCAGAATCTTTACCCT
Source organism: Hymenopus coronatus (assembly GCA_030762935.1). Taxonomy (NCBI): domain Eukaryota; kingdom Metazoa; phylum Arthropoda; class Insecta; order Mantodea; family Hymenopodidae; genus Hymenopus; species Hymenopus coronatus. Next base: position 117,828,606 of record CM060896.1, on the reverse strand, counting down.
TAGAGAAAAAAATTGCAAGTGCAGTAATGGTCACAGTAGTGAAAGAAAAGAAAACCATTTAATTAACTTATCTATCACCCTTGGTTTTTGAAAGGTTTCAAAATTTTCACCAATTACTACATAATTCTGGTTCCACGGAAGAAATACAATACCTAATAAACAGCCTCAAATAAATGCACCTACCATCAAAAAACTAAACCAGGAATGCAAAATATCAAATGCAAAGAATATGACAGAATCTTAAAAAAAAAAAAAGTTTTCTTTTAACGATTTAGTTAAATAAATAAAAGCTATGAAGTTATTCAACTGAAATATCACCCAAGGAATATAAAAATTAAACAAAGGCACTAAACTCAGCTTTAGTTTCACATTACAAAAACCATCATAGTGTAAGAAACATTATTCACTTTATGAAATACAAATGACTACCAAGAGACATTTCTTTATAATCAAAATACAAAGCAACCTTGATGAATTTTGAAATTTGTGCTAAAGACAATCCATTATACAATCCAGAAATCTACGCAGGACATCAACAATGTGCCTAGCAGTTGACATCAACAATGTGCCTAGCAGTTAACAATTATAAGGCACATTAAGTGTGAAAATCAACTCAATCACCTTCAAAAACATCAATAATTTTGCTCTACTGCTTACTACCTCCAGTTTTATACTGCATGTCTCTAAAATATTATTTGAAGTAATTTTCATTTAGCATGCACACAAATTCTACTTGCATAAATATTTCCTAAGAATTTACTCGATCTTTATTTTTATGCACATTCTTTTTTTTAATTAAAAAAAAAAAGAAACTATTAAAAAAATCAGCTCTACTGTTATTAGAAAGAAGAGAAGATACCTCAGTTATGTAATCAAACTGGGGAGCCATTTCTGCATTAGTTCCACCCTTAAGCTTCAAAATTGTTTGGCCATTGCTAAAGAGGATACATGGCAATGCAACTTGCAACAGCAAACCAATACTCCTGCAAATAATGAAAATGTAAAATCCAACTTCTTTTTAAACACACAAACACACACACATAAGCACATGCACACAGACAAAGTAGAGGGATGGAGACATCAACTATTAAACACCAGAAAAAGCTTGATAGGTCAATTGAAAAAAAAAATGTTCTTATCTCATATGCAACTATATTCAAGTACAATATACAATACACAAAAAAAGGTTTTTATTTAACAAATACTTACATATAAATAAAATGGAACTTTGGTGGAATGAGCCATCCAATGATAAAAGTAAAGATAACAATCAAATATAGATTACCTGCTCATCTATAATACATTTTTACTTTTTCTACCATGTGTAATGTGCATTAGGAAGAGAAGGCATTGCATTCTATCCAAAAATTTGATACTGAGATTTCACAATACATTTCTTGTAGTCCCCTGAATGTAAAAAATATCATTTTTAGAAATAGGTCCATATGTGTATGTGTGTGTCCATGTGTTTGTGAAAGGAACAAATCAAAAACAAACAGTCATTAAATACCAAACATGATATAAGATCAACATCTTCTAAGGATGCAACACAAAGATTTTGAAGAAAACTCCCCACTCCAAACTACCCTTCACATGAAATTTTTTTTAGAAAATGTTGAATTTCTAAAAAATAGCACAATGATTATGATTAAAATACTCTATTACAGATGACTTCACAAGAAGCAACCGAGTTAAATTGGAATAAGAGAAATCCAAGCTTTCAACCATCTTGACTCTGTGGTCTTTGTCAGAGAACTGGCAGATTCCAATTTAACTCTGTTGCTATCCCGTGAGGTCATCTGTAATAACCAACACAAAAAAGCTTAAATTCTTTAAAATACTGTATGTTTAAGATGTTTTCTATATATTGAATTTTCTGAAAATAGCCTCTGAAGTCCTCTTCATTCTGGATGGCTTTTGTATAACTGGCAAAAGTAAGAGATAGACAAAATCTTAATACATAAAAAATGTAGATCTCATTAAAGCACATAATTTATGTCAGCTACATTTTTTGTGGTGTTAACCATTTCCAAGAAATGCATTGTTATTGATTTAAATTTTCAAATGCTTATAGTGTAAATGGGAAGTTGTCATTCCTTTTTTAATCTTGGACATAAAATTAGAACAGAGTTTCAAGGCCACCACATAGTGAATAGCTATTAAAAGATTTGACTATCACTTTGGCCAACTGTTTTCCTTTATTTCTGTTGGTTCTACAAGGAAATAAAGAATAACAATACTTCTTTTAATGTTTATCTCAATTAGAACGAAGCAGATAGAAAATAAGCTTTTGTAAGAATAATATTGTTGCAGAATGGGTAGAGTAGGTCATGTTAATGGAACAACATATTTTAATTTTTATAATAATAATAATAATATATATATTTTTTTTTTTTTAGTATAGGTATTTTGTAGTCTTTCAATGATGCTGTAAAGCTATTTTGTAAAGAATATGTACACCCTTTAGTATCTAATTATTTATTATATTATGTTATCCTGTATTTTCCTTATTTTTATCTTTAATTTTATCAATATTAGTACCTTATATTTGTCTTCCCAAAATAAGGGAAAACCTCGAAAAAAAAACTTATCCAGGTAACTCACACTAACCTGAGATTCAAACTTGGGACCTCTTGAATGTAAGGTACACATGGTAGCATCACACAAGATAGGCTTTTTATATTTTATGATTCTGTGAGAAGATTGCAGAACATTTTGTTTTCTCACTGAAATTTGAACTTGTGACCTTTTGAATGTGAGGCAGACATGCTACCATCACACTATAATGGCAGGCTTTTTATATTTTATAACATGAGAAGACTGCAGAACATTTTGTTTTCTCACCGAGATAAGCATCAAATGCTAAAACAGTACTACACTTTGACATTTATATGTGTGCACAATGTTACCATCCAAGTGGATGATCTCTCTACTGTTTTCACATGAAAAAGGAAGGTTCAACATATGTCTACAAAAGTAATTCTGCCTTCACTTACACATGCAGCCCTATACAGAAAACTGCATTACTTCTCTTTAGCTTTTTCTATTTTAATTTAAAGATACAAATATAAATATACTGCTTTGTACATGCTTTTTTCAACATAACTTACCCTGCTGTTTCTGTGTCTGCATTATATTCTCCACTATTTACCTTTCCAGGATAGAATTCAATTTCAGTTGATCCAATTTCTGCACCTTTAAGTTTTCCACGTGTTATATCACGAACTAATTCCACTCCTTGAAAAAATGAAGCACATTTATCAAATATTTCTGAATAAGTATAAAATAGCTGCATTTTTGCAAAATTATTAGAGCAGTAAAAAACTTATCAAACAGTAATGGAAGCTGTTCCAAAATTGAAAAAGATGTTTTCCTTGCTTATGTATTACCTAATTCAGAACCACAAAGCAACGGCTGTATAACCAACTACATGTTAAACAACTGATATAAACTATTCCTGAACACTGTGTTCAACATTTTACACCTATAGTGAAATAAACTTTGATACCTGAGATACAATTATCATTTGAGGTGGATATATTAAAAAAAATTGATTTGTTCCATTCGCATGATTTTCTCTTGCTGTTACAAAAACAACTTTCCTTGCAAAAGATTATTCTTTTATCCACATCATGCCAATCAAGATAAACATTAGCAGAAATTGCCTTATTACTGGCTCCCTTGTAAGTAGATGGGAAATAAGGGAATACACTAAGCTAAATCGATAGTCAAATCTTTTAAAAGCTTACCCTATATCAAACAAATTAAGTACGGTTTGCTGTGCATGGCCTATAGTAAAGCAAGAGAGATGAAAAAATGTCACTTTCTGTTTGAGAAGAGTGTAAGTAGTTAAAAACTGAAACCAGTACAAGGAATACATCAGAAACGGTCAGCTCTATATAAAAAAACGTATATGACATAAATCATGTGTTTTAATGAGATCTACATTTTTTAAGTGGTAAGTTTTTGTCTATCTCTTACAGTTAGCTGTTATGAAAATTCTGCAAAACTCATTCAGAATAAAGATGTCTTCAGAGGCTATTCCCAGAAAATTCAAAATATACAGTTTATTTGTGAAAATCCATTTTTGATAAAAACTAAAATTTTCAAAACTTTTTCCATCTAAAGGGTAGTTTGTGTTGGGGGACTTATTTGAAAATCTTCAGGTCACATATTTGGAAGATACTAAACTTAAATGCCAAGTTTGGTATTTAACACTTTTCATTTTTGAGATATGCAAGCATGCGCACACCTACCCACACACACATGGAACTTTTCTTAAAAATGCTTTTTTTCGGATTTTGTATTTCCAGATAAATTGACATCAAATTTTTGGGTGGAATACAATACCTTCAAAAAAAAAAAAAAAAAAAAAAAAAAAAAAAAAAAAAAAAAAAAAAAAAAAAAAAAAAAGTAGTAGTAAGTTTTTTGTCTGTCTCATGGTTTACCAGTTATACAAAAGTTATATAGAATAAAGAAGCCTTCAGAGGCTATTCCCAGAAAATTTAAAATATACCTTTCGTTTGTCCAGAAAATATCTTAAACATTGCCATTTTAATCAAAATTGTGAGCCATTTTTGAAAAATAAATTTTTTTTAAAAATATTCCGCGTAAAAGGGTGGTTGGGGATGGGAGAATTCTATTAAAAGTCTTATTTCACATCCTTGGAAGATACTGAACTTAAACACAAAGTTGATATTTTACTAGATATTTGTTTTTGAGCTATGCTGCACACACGCACATACACGGCCATGGAGGTCTCAAAACATGTATTTCCAGTGAAATCTCTGTATCAAATTTTGATACAATACCTTCTTTATCCATCACACCCACACCCCCACCCACATTTTTCCAAAAATGCGTTTTTTGTATTCAGAAGGTCCTAAAACATATTCTGATGAAATCTCGGTATCAAATTTGTTGGTGCATTAAAATAACCTTCTCTATACACTATGTACATAGTATATATAGGGAAAGTAATAATTAACATTGAAAATAGTGTCATTGAACTTAGTAAAGTTCTAACTTGTGTTAGATTAATTTATAACTTACAATCTTGTATAAAACCTCTCATCATTTGTTTTAGCTCATCTACACTATGCAGATGTGTCAAATTATTTCTTTAAATATTATGCACAGAAAAAGTAAACTGTATTTATTGTTCTACCTCAAAAGCATATAAAATTATTAATTTTTAAATCTATGTTATTCAAAGGGGCAAATACTGAATTTATTTCTTACATTTTTATTTTAAACACATAACATTCAAAAAGTAATACTCAGATCTTAATATATTAAAAAATATGTGCATAAATGAGAAATCAATGATTTAACAGCTGCATATGAAAAAAGTACAATTACTTGGGCCAATTCTGATGCATATACATAATCTTTTCTGTTAACTGTCAATGACGCCAACATTTTAGTTCAGTTGTTTCATGCCCTCCTATGATTGGCTGCTGTTTGTGTTTCTATTTGTTGTTATGAATGCTAACATATTACATTACGTTAATGCTTATATCTTATGCTGTTAATATCAATATTTCATTTTCATTGTGAATGGCCACTTATTCTGAGGATATTACCTTTCAAATGCTGTGCTCTTAGGCCAGGATTGCTTCTTCCTGCACGAATGTTGAAAACTCTTACAGGAATCTGTTTCAACACACTAAATGCCAAAGCCATTCGCAGTATCTGTCCACCCTTTAAGTGTTAAAAAGAAAAACATATTGAAAAACTAGCAGACAAAAGTATTCACAATAGTAAACAATCTTAATGAATGCTAATGTTTATAATTAATTATAATACTATACAAACATTTAGCATCAAATTGAAATTCATTCATTCCACAAAGTACAGGCAACATACCACAAAGAATAGTTCAGTAATTTGAGATTATGTAATCTTTAGTGGTATGTGTAATCTTGGAAATCACTCAAAGCGTTTGGACAATTCATGGACATTTTAAAACTTTTACAAGTTAAGGATTTAGGGGAATTATTATTTTCATGTCGCTTGGTTCAATCCTGTTTTGTTAAAATGTATATCAAAGTAGATATTGAACTTTATTGTGTGTCAGACTGAAAAATTCAATGCCATAGCCAGGATTTGAACCATGGATCCCCCAGTCTCTAGCTTTTTTTCTCAACTGTACTGGCATGTTGCCATGGTAGCTCAGTGGTAGAGCAACTGGCTAGAGACCCGGAGATCTGTGGTTCAAATCCCGGCTATGGCATTGAATTTTTCAGTCTGACTCTACCTATCCAACTCCTGTCCTACACACAGTTTCTGTGAGAAAAAAATTAAATTAAGAAAATGGAAAATTAGTGATTTGTAGTAAAGTGAAGTATAAGCATTTAAAAATTCATACCAATAACTTTAAAATGATCAAGCCGATAAAAATTTTATTTTACATGAATTGTGTCATAGATATCTACATTTTTGTGTAGTAAGATTTTTTCTATCCCTACTTTAAACTGGTTTTAGATTAAAGATAATTTTACAGTCTTAAAACAGAAAATTGAAGATATACATTTTATTGGTCATGAACATATCTCTCAAGCATGCAGTATTTTAATAAAAATTGTTAGAGCCACTTTTGAAAAAATAAAAAGAATATTGAAAATTTGTCAAATATAAACTGCCTTTCACTATCTTTTCATTTATTTTGCCCTTCATTGTTCAGTTTTACTGCACACTGAGCACTTACTACCCAATTTTGTCCAGAGAAAAGTAACCTTTGTAACGATGTACAGTGTTTACACTGTTTACTGAAGCACATATCCTATCTTGAGCATATATATGCACAGACCAACCCACTCACATACTAAGAGAGATGGACAGTCAGTGATCCTTATTCTTGCCACTTCTCATTTCTCTTCTCTTGCGCTAATGGAGTGTCAGGACATTTCAAAAAGCTGTATTTTAAAATAGTTGTAATCAATGTCATATATTGTGCAGCCCTTCAATATGAGCATTGAATGGTCAATATCATTGAACTACTAATCATAAAAATCAACACTTTTTGGCCTATCTAAGAAAAGCTTGTACAAATTAAAGGCTACCTTACAGCTATTAAGACTATCCTATTATATTTTCAATCCTTTAACTAAAGATTTAACACAGTTAAAATATTGTGCAAATATATAGGACTATTTTAGAAGTTAAAATATTGTGCAAATATATAGGACTATTTTAGAAATTTCAACTTTACCCAAACTTTACTTTCATTATATAAGTACCTCAACATTTTTAAAAACTAGTTACTTTTTATTTTCAACCCCTTATAAAAGAATACTTCTTGGCCTATCAAGCCATAAATTAGTGCATATAATGTGTAGGACTTTTGCAAAACTTGCTATACATATATTCATATTTTCAATCCCTCATATACTATTACGCATAAATTTACCAATCTGGAATGTTATAACAGAAGAAGAATTTAATTTCTCACTTAATAAAATATATTACATAATTTAAATAAACAACTCAACCAATTAGAGAAATACTTTTTAAATAAAATTAATAAATAAATCCCTACTTTGGACACTTATGCTTTAGATGCAAATGAAAATTTCAGGCTACTCATCACCTTCAAAGGTTGCATACAGTCTTATTTTCAATTCCTCACTCAAAGAACATATCCACGAATGTGTACATAAGACAGCTGGGGTATGCATATAGTTCCATTATTTGAGTGGTGTATATAATGTTTGTGCTTTGACATATAGAGCATTCAAGTCATGCTTGCTCCAGTGAATGGGAAAAATCCCAATTGCTGAGTATCTGCAGCTTACATGCTGAGGGCGTCGGGTCTTTTATTAGCTCAAGTTGAGGTGTTTGCTTAGGCTCTGTGTTACCAGCCATTGCTCTGTACAGTATGAAATGTTTGCTTCCATAAATCTTTGGAAATCTATTTAAAGTGCATGTGCTGTGTGTATGAGTGTGTGCATTAAATTACGTAGTTATTTAGATAAATGAAATGTCAGCTGAAAAATTTACTTCATAACAGTGATGTATGATATTTATGTGAAAACAGATTAATGCTGACAGGTGTGCAGACACTTTGCAAACAGATTTCCTGGTATTCAACTTCAAAATAGAGATACAGATAGAAATTTTGTCAACAGATTTAAAGAAATGGGGTCGAACTTTAAAATTTGCATATGATTCTAACAGAAGAGAAGCTTGATGAAAAATATTGTATAGTAATGTTCAAGAAGCATTTCAAAAAATTCAGCCCATATGGATACTACATTTCTAAAACTTAAACCTTACTTTACTTTTGCATAAGAATGCAAATTTTATCAGAAGACATCAAGAATGTGTGAAACACTAAAGGACACTAACCACTTTAAGCAATAGGTTGGTAAAATAAAATGATGATTGTGTGCATGGCTAGATTAATAACAGTTTATGCGTAGAATATATGTACTAACTGCCTGTGTTTACTAAGCACTCTACCGGCTTTCTTCCACCAGTTTTCTCAGATCAAGCATGATACATATGCTTTATATAAAACTGCATCTTTTTTTTTAAATCTAGTTGAGTCGATTTTGTAACACTACATCACTTACTTTTTTATTTCGGAAAACATGTTTCAGAAGCCACTGAAACATGTTTTCCGAAATAAAAAAGTAAGTGATGTAGTGTTACAAAATCGACTCAACTAAATTTCAAATTGTTAAAACACATCACTGTCTCAAAGTCCACCATATATCAGGATGCATATGTTTTTCCATCATGTTCAGGGATGTGATCTGATTTACTGGGACCATTGAACTTATTTAAGTTTAGTTTATCAGGCACAAAGGGCTCTACGAGGCTATGCACGAGGCCTTGAAGGAGGCTACTCAATTTTCATCAGTTTCTTCATGTGGTTAATGTATGTGACGCTGCACAAGTTATTTAGAATCATACTCTTGTACCGCATAATCAGACCTACTCTGCAACATCTGGTTAAATGTTAACAACTTTTAAAGCTAAACCAATTCATATGTGCTACCCACTTGGTATTTTGTAACATCATAGCAACATCTTGTTGAGAGGAAAAAAATTATAGTCAACAATATCAATAACTGAAATAGCACTAGCAATACTTTTACTAATACTGGCTGAAAATGGGTGCCCTTTAGTGTTTCTCGATTTTAAGGAAGAAATGTCTTAACCAGAAAATTAAAAATATCCCTGATTATTTTAATGGCTTAAAGACTGCATGCCCATCTCATCATGAAAGTGCAGGTAAGTCAAATAAACTTGTGCTGACAATGGCACCTGTAGATTCAGCTGATCTGATCTTAAGGAAGACTTCACTAGCCAGAAGTGTATATAGCAGTGATTCCATAATATCATTTCAATAACTTATTTGCTCTTATGTTGTTCTTAAAAAAACACATATTATGGAATAAAAGAATCAAACAGATATTCAAGTTATCAAATAACAAAATAAAAGTATTAATAGTAGGTAAACAAAGAATTAGAGCACTAAGTTTAAAGCATGGTATTGCAAGCTCTTGAATGAGTCAAACACTCCTGGTGTTTTGTGGAAAATAGTCTCAAATTAGCTGTAAATGTCATAAGTAAATTCACATGATTAGTGCAAGTTAGTCAATCAGGCTCTTATGATCAAGTTTGCTGAAGTTTGTTATTAGAAAAATGGAAAAAAGAAAAAACTGCTCACAGCTGTATAAGGCTTCAAATTATGTCTGCTGCAAACTTATGAAATTTTATGAAGCAATTGGGTTTTTGGGTGATTACAGTTTTCAAAGCATTTATTGTTTTATCACCACCCAGATTACAAATTTATTTATCTATATGGTAAACAATGCCCATTTAACTTTGAAGTTTTTGGCCAGAAAATATTTTTTTTTGTTCTCTAGAAAGGCTCCCAGCGGAAAAAAAAAAATACAACATTTTGAAAGAGAACTTCTATAGAATGCATGTATTTATGCATTAAATTTACTTTCACACGTTATACTTGCCATTCATCTTAAAAGTATGTATGCATATTTTATATTTCTCATACGGATATTACTGGTTTTCTATTGCATTTTATAGCACCTTTCTTGTTTGGCAAAATTGTCACACTTTGCTAGTAACATTTTAAGCTCATGGACTGAAGCTTCAATACTTGTTAAAGTGATAATGCACAATCATAAAAATGGATCTAACACTAAGAATGGCATGGTGTATATGGAGGAAGCAGGATTGATGCTAATGCAATTCCTCTATGATTGAATATTAAGAACAATTAAAAGCTACCCGAAGTTAGAAATGATAATTTTAATGCCTTTAATTTTTTAATCGTAACAAGTATCAACCAAACTTACAGTCAAACCACAATTTGTTTAATTTCTAGAGGGGCCCAAGTTCTCTATAATTACCTTTTAATCTTTAATTCTTGTTTGAGTGAATGTTCAAAACATCCTTAAATCTTATAATGCCCTCTAAAGACTATTGAAGAGTAACCTGGTGACCTACGATATAAGCAATATACAATTTTATTTTCCACCTTAAATGGTTTCTTAAGTCATAATAGCAATTATGACAACATTACATTACAACCCATTATTAATCTGTCGAACACCAAAAATATCTTTGGTGAAACTTCCACAGGTGATCCAGATTTGAAAGTGTTGAAACTTTTAACTTCTTAGGATCTTTGGGGTTTCACAGACACCTCGGCTACACCCTGTCGCCGCTCCATAGTCGGGTCTTTAGTAGCAACTGCTTCACTTCTCTACTTATAAAAACATCGTTCGGCTACGCTTTGCGGCTTAGGACCTTAAAACTTCATAACAGACCAGTAGGTAACTACAAGGTAACTAATGACAGAATAACATTACCAAATCCGGATCACGAATGGAAGTAATGCCAAATTTTTACTGATGATGATGCAATTAGCCGGTCATATCCTTCATCAATGCACTGATTAAACGTTACAAATTTTTCCTAAAATATATCGTTCAAGAGTTTTAATTTCCTGGTATAAAATACCATTCCCTGATAAATTCTTGAAATTTTCCTTTTATGGTCCAGGGTATTTTAAACCAGTTCATTCCACAAAATATGAAGTTCAGAGTACGTACTCCTTCCAATAATCCTCCATCTATGTTTCGCAGCTCCTGACTTGACATGCTGATTTCAAAATATTGCTGAACCCCTAATGATTAGTTTAATAATCAACTGTCACAACCACACACTTTCTGCACTATTTTCGACTCGCCCGGCTCGCCGGTCGTCAAGTCAACTCGTCTGCTCCCTGGTTGTCAATCGTTTGCAGCATTGCCAACAACTGTGTATGCAATTTCCCGATACTATCGAAATACGCTCATTCTAAGCCAATCATTATAAAACATATTTTTTTCAACCTGTAAGTATGTATTCATCATTTTATCATTTCGAAATTGAAATATTTTCTGGTTAAGGTTTAAAATGTGCACCAGAAAACCTCCAAGTTGGCAGCCCAGCTCTAATAATAATTTCTAAATTTAAGATAAATTACTAAATTTACCTCTTTTAACGACCAATGGAAAAGAAAGCTATATTTCGCACATTAAAAAGACTTGATTAGATACATTCACGTGAATTTATCTATCTATTCAAAATGTACTGTTACTTAAGTTATTTTTCTATATCTACTCCACGCTAATCAAGAACGTTAAGTTCTACAAATAAGAATACAATAGATAAACAAAAATGGCACACTGGAATTCAGAATTTTGAGACAGAACAAAGTTTGTCACTTTTCATTCTTTCTATTCCGGGACCTAAACATCCGTCAGTCCACTTTTATGAAGCCCGTAAACAAAGGAAATTGTCAAAAAATCAACAAAATTATCCTCATACCAATAATCCGGAACAAGCAACAACAATAGTGCGTGGAAAGAGACGGGAGCTTTATGAATATCAATTCCTACATTAAGCTTTATGATCTGCCTTTAATGAAAAACAAATATCGTGTCAAGTTGATATGAAGAAAACTCACCATCACTTTAGTTCTCAGCTTTCGACATCAAACAACTACGAACATGCAATTTTAATGACAACCAAAAAGGGTTCACCAACTCTCCCGGGACTTTCATAAATACAGCTAGGTATTCTTGAATTCATTTTAACATCGGCTAAAGCAATGAAAAAGGGCATCACTTTGATCTTCTTCGACATAAGCAAAGCGTTTGATAATGTGAGGTATAACCATTTTGATAAATGCCTGTCATCCGTCGGACTTCCTTTTCAGTTATCAGGGTTAATCTTCAAGCTTCCATAAAACAAAGTAACGTAAATTGAAACAAAATTACATTAAAGTAAACAAATAGCTATAAACAGAGGCGTTATGCAAGGATCACATCTTTCTCCTTTGTACAATGTATCGAATGACCACATATTCTTAGAGCTCTCGTGAGAAGATATGAAAACGAACATGGCTATAAAATAGAACCCAGTCTTCCAAATATTACATCAATAACTTTTGCCGATGACACTTAACTGTGGGAGAGGTGGGTGTTGACTCGCCATTAACAGATACCAACAAATTTGGTTAGAAATAAATTCCTACAGATAAATCTAAATGTTCGTCTATGACTATAGGTAAAGGAACATTCGTGTCCTTAAGTCTCAATTCAGGAGAAATAATACTTGCATTGTCATCAGATGAAACAACCATATATCTGAATGTTAATTACCTTGAATCTACTGTTTTTGATGCTGGCAATTATACACAATCATTTAAAAAGAAATCAGATGCCTTGGCATCGTTCTCAATTTTGCAACCCCATCAAAAATGTAAATTCTTATCGTCCTTCATTTGCCCCACAATATACAAATTTCAAACCACCCCTTTAAAAAAAATTACCGAATAAATTTCTCTCTGATTCAGACAAATTAATAAAATCCGCTCTAAAAGAAATTCTACAAATGCCATCAGACACACCAGATAACATGCTCTACAGAAAAAGAAAAATAAAGGCCTCGGACTTTTTAAATGTCATTGGGAAGCATTCTTGCAATATATAAATCATGTAAGATTTTGCAGAAATCATTCAATATTTATGAAAACATCTGTGGTGACTTATCTTAAGAAATACATATATGTCTGCAAAAGTTTGATCTACCGATTATTGAAGAAGCCAACTACGAGTCAAAAGCCTACGAAAACGAATATAAATTCTGATGAGCGTTATCCACAAAGAAAAAAGAGTTATTTTATTTAAAGAATGTCCTCCTGGCAATAAATTGGCAAGGTAGTCCAATAAGCTTAGCAGCAGTGACTGGAGGACTGAGATGAAAATAGCCACCACCATATGCCCATTACGTACAGTTCCTGGCGGGACTCAAGACGGAGACCACTGTCGACATTGCCACAGTGAGATGGAAAGTCTTGCACAGGTCTTGGATGCCTGCCCGTTTAGTGAGACATCAATAGCCGCCACCATCAAATTAGGCCCCTTATTGCCGAAGCACTAAGGAAACGACAGCATTCCGTCCATGAAGAAATTCATGGGATAGCAACAGATGGATCCTGCCGCGGAATAGATATGTTCTCAACTCATGGGTTCATTATAATTCCAACAGCAACCGGCAGAAGTGCATGCGGAAAAACGTAGAGGGTAGGATTTACGAGCATACAATTCCATACTACCAGGAAAAGTACCGTCTTTTTTTTTTTTTTTTTTTTTTGTAGTGTTTAACGCCATCTTACTACTTGTGGCACCGCAGGCGATGACACTGATGATATATGAAATGAAGATGGAGCACCGATGGCGGGGGAAACTGGAGAACCCCAAGTAAAACTCGCCCCTATGCCGCTTTGTCCACCACAAATCTCACATGCGGCCGCTTGGGATCGAACCCGAATCGTCTAGGTGAGAGGCGAGTGGTCTAAGTGGCCGAAAGTACCGTCTGAACTTTATCCAAGTTATATATATCGTTTGTAATAAAATATCTTACACATATGATATTTTAATCTAAATTGTTAGAGAGCCATTTTTGAGTAAATCATAATTTTCGAAAAATATTCCATGTAAAGGTTGGTTGGAGGTAAGGGGATCTTCCTCCTGAGAATTTTCAAGTCACATCATTGAAAGATATTAAACTTAAATACCTGTTTTTGAGTTATGCTCTCTCTCTCTCTCTCTCTCTCTCTCTCTCTCTCTCTCTCTCTCTCTCTCTCGCACACACACACACACACGCACATGCGCGCAAGCACACACACATGGAACTTTTTCTAAAATACTTTTTATGGATTCAGGGGTCCACAAAACATCTATTTATGGTAAAAGCTCAGTGTTAAAGTTTTGGATGGAAAATAATACCTTCTCTATCTATGTACATTGTACTGCATGATAGAGAAAGTAGAAATGTGATTAGCAACTTTCCATTTGAGAGTACCTAGGGAGGATGGCCCAGGTGGGATATCATGGGTTCAATCCCCATGGTCAGCCAACCAGACACTAGGCTTTTTTGCTTTAGGTTTCCTAGGGTTGCCAGGTGAATGCTGGGTAGTTACTCTGCATCCCCCAAATTGCATTCATGATTTCCTATTCCTACAATTTTCTAGTCATCTCTTTTAGGGTTGAAGGACCATGCAACAGTGTTCAGCAGGTTGCAGCTGGACAGATGACATTCTGCAATGGAGGTTGAGAAGCTGCAGAGAACAGAGCATATCTAGGGCTGACTCTGCAAACTACTGCCAGGTCATTTAGAATGCACATAAAATCCCGAACACAGCTGCCATAAAAGCCATGTTTGCGTTAAGGCAAAATCCAGACTAACATTAAACACAACCATGGCCTTGTTTGGGCAAAAATAGTTCCCATCGCAACTTACAGAATACATCTTATTTGGGAAAAGCTGTGTCTAAAAGACCTAATGTTTTTGGAAGCAGTAAAATCATGCTTCTTGAAAGCACTCCTAGCTGTTTCAAAACATGCACAATCAAGGTTAGTTAAGAACTCACCCCTCTTTATAGTAGACCTGGGGATGAGGCTCCCATCCACTGATAGCATGAATAAACTACTATATGAAAGAGAGAAAATGAGAAGGGAGATATGGCTGGACTTCTATACATCAGAAGTCATGACAAACAGATCTTGGACTAACCAAATCAAGAACTCTGACACCTGGTGAACTCAATAGTGATGCATGGTTATCACCACAAAAAATGTAAGACCAAGTGTATCCACTATCCCAGAACAACTATGTGTGTGAACTATATCTGTGGTGTAAACTGTGCAACAACCTTGTGACCATGGCCATGTGACCACAAGTGAAAAACAAGTATAATCCCTGGTAAAATTCTATAAATAATAAACAATGTGCACAAATGAAAGTGTGACTTACAAGGTGTGTAACAACAAAACCTATGTAACCTGTGTGCATTTATTCTATTAATTAAAGATTATACTTCGAAAAGCGCATATGCTCATTCGCTACACTGGTAATGGTAACCACATGGTGACATGGTCATGTTATGTATATACTGAGTGTAACAAAAGGGTATGTCAGAGCTTTTGGAAAATATTCCTTGTGTATAGAGGATAAAAAAAAAAAAATTATATGAACATAGGTCCAGAAATTGTTTATTTCCATGGTTGAATCTTTTTCTACAACTCTGCTTACATGGTAAGATGTGTAATAGATAGCTGTCCTGTGGCCATAACACTCAACAGAACAGTTGTTTAATTATGCAATAGTAAACATTCGCTTTTACATCTGCTTAAATTGGGTGGAGGGTGTTGCATTTCACTTTTGTTGTCATTGTGTTACAGTACCGCACATAGTCTGCTAGATAGGCACTGGTACTCATTCATTGCTTGTCGATGACAAGACATGTACTTAATGCATAATGGAGCTCCTCCTCATTTCAGTAATTCTGTGTGTCGATTTCTGAATAGCATGTAAATGGACAGGAAGAGGTAGACCAACTCCATGGCCTTCACACTCGCCTGACTTAAACACACTGGATTTTTATTTGCAGGAACATCTGAAATCTCTTGTTTATGCAACTCCAGTTACAGAAGTAGAGACTTTTTGTACTTGTATTTTGGAAGGCTGCCAGAATACAAAATTATCCAGGCTAACTCAAGCACATTAGGGAGTCCATGCGACAGGTTGATGGATGCATTGGAGCTAATAGATGCCATTTTAAACATATGTTTCCTGTTTCTCCATGGTTCTGTCTTTGAGTGTTCTTGTATGGGGTTCAGCTGCAGAAAAAGTGCCCTAAAAAGGAAATAAACAATTTCTGGACCTATGTTCATATAAGATGTTTTCATCCTCTATCCACAAGAAATATTTTCCCAAATTTTTGACATACGTTTTTGTTACATTCTGTATAGTAGCTAAGAAGCTGCTTGTGTGCATAGCCATGTCATAGGGTTACCTGGTCAAACCAAGAACCTAAATGGAAGCTTTAGTTGAGAATTGTTGGGGCCGAAAAGCATAAGGGGTTTTCTTATATGAAGAATATTCACAAATTTGAGGGAATAGAAGCTAGTAACTGTGATGTGCAGTCATATAATAAGTGAGTTGGTAACACTACATCACTGGAAATTCCACTTACTTGGATGCGTTTTGGAAGTGGGGTATTGTTCTTGATTTTCTTGGTAATGTAGGGATTCTGGTCGTGTTATTACATAAATTTTCCCATGGTTTTCCTTTTGTTTGTAATACATTATCTTCTTTAATTTTGTTATTATATGTTGATATAATGATTCTTTTGATAGAGTGATAACTTATTGGATCAGATGAATTTGATGTAATTTTACTACCTTTCTTGGCTAGAAAGTCAACTGTTTCATTACCCTGTATTTCACAATGTGCTGGTATCCATTGAAGTATTAATCTTTTATTTAAATTCATTAGTTGTTTTATGATTTTGCAGCATTCTATAATAATTAAGTTATTAGGTGTTACATCAGATGTTATGAATATAATAGCTGCTTTAGTGTCAGATAATAATACAACTTTTTCAATTTAATATGTACATGTATTAGCTCTGAAGTGTTGCCAAAATCTCTTCATCAAAATTTGTGGTATTTAAACTTAATCTTTTGTAGAAAGAGAAGAGAGGGCATATTGCATCTGCGCCAGTACCACTGTTATTTGGTAAGCTGGAACCGTCAATATAACCATGTACCTAGTCATTCATTGGTAGGGTATCTTAAATTTATTATTTCTAGCATCATTTGTTTCAGAATACATGAAGAGGTTTCAGATTTTGTAAATTCTTCTGCTAAGTGTAGATAGTGTTTAACACCAAATAGTTCTAATAGGTTAATATTTGTTTGTATGTTTTCTTTTAAGTAAGGAAGTTTTGATTTATGTTTGATTTCTTTGACTTATTTAAGGAAACTTTATTGATTTTTTAGGTTTACTTGTGGTTTTCTTTTTTCCCAGTCATTACAAGGTAGTCTGATTAATTGTTCATATTGTAAGATGGCTGCTTGTTCAATGTCAAGTTCAAGTCTTGGATTATTTGTTAAAATTTCTAGAGCAAGTACTGGGATAGTTTTAACAGCTCCAGTTATTAGGCACAGAATATGGTTTTATAGAATATTAAGTTTTTCTATATTTGCAGTTATTAGTATCTCTTCACAATATTTAAATGTTGGTTTAATATACATCTTATAAAAAGTGTTTAAAGTTTGTGTAGTGCTTTCTGAGTTCTTGCCTGCCAGTCATTTTAATAGTGGTAATTTTCCCCTGTTTTTTTAATTACATTATCAATGTGTTTTTTCCATGTTAATTTTGTATAAAAAACAATACTTAAATATTTGGCTTCACATGCTTCTGTGAGAGTTTTTCCATTTAGTTGAAGTGAAATATTTATTGGTTTCTTTCTTAGTGTAAATATTTGATAATTTGTTTTCTGTGTATTAATTTTCATTAAATTATTAGATATCCAATTCTGTAATGTTGTCAAGGATTGTTGTTCTATATTTATTAATTGTTGATTTTGATTTTTTGATTAAATACCATAATTAAGACATTTTTATGCAAATTATATGTAGGTATATTTTGAATTTTTATTAGAGCTATTTCTGAGGAAAAAATAGGGGGTTTTCTTGAAAATTTGTGTTGCAACTTTGAAAGATGCAGTTTGGTATTTAATCACCTTTTTGTTTTTAACTATATTCATCATGAATGCAGCATGTATGCATACAGACTTTTTTCTAAACTGGTTTTTGGATCTTAAAACACATATTTCCGTGATCTCTTGACATTGAACTTTTGGGTACAATACAATACGTTCCCTATATAGGTACTATAGATGCATAGTAGGAAAAGTAAACATATGGGGAGACTTTGAAGGAAATGTACAGCAAAAAGAATAGACTACTATTGTTTTACACCGGGACAGAACACTAAAAGCATAATGCTGAAGCTTCATCTAGTACTATATTGCATGTTAAATATTTAGATTATGATCACCGAAGGGGCCCAGGGAAAACATCTTGGCATAATTTTCAGGTAAGAGATAGGGGCATAATTTTATTGCAGTTTTATGATTATCTCAATAATAGCATAAATAGCATTAGTGTTATAGTGTATAGTGTATAGTGTTATACTCTAATATAACATTAAATAATAAAAGTAAGTATAATTAAAGCAATTAAAATAATAATTAAATAAGAACTTAATTTTGATTATTTATATGTTTGAGTACGAGGTACATTATCTTATCTTAGATAATAAAAATATGCCAAGTCCTATTAAATATTCAAACACCTGTAAAAATCCACATCCTTAATGTAAAGTCCAATTATTATTGTTTGACATGAGATGTGGAGTTCATATTTTTTGTTATTGTGTGTAATCTTGGAGAGATTTCACATATCTTGGTCATATTTCTGTCAGTGTAGATACAATTTTATCACAAGATGGAGGTAATATTTCATTATGCGAATTGATTCTGGGATATCACTACTGTTATTGTATGAACTATTCACCATATTATTTTTGTTATTATAAAATTTTAAGATCAGTGAGGATACTACCTGATAATATAATATATTTAGTGATAAGAATTCTACATGAGATAAGTGTATGTCTTTTATTGCTTGAATTCTATTTCAGGAGGTAGTATTTTTATCCATGTATGATTTTATCAGGAGATGGCATTACAATTTTATTTAGAGAATGAACTTTAAATGAGGTGAGGATATATGTGGGTTTTTTTATAGTGTTTAATGGTATGGTCGATTTTACTACATATGGCATTGTAGACAATGATGCTGATGATACATGAAATGAAGATGGGAGCACTGGTGGAATGCAATGGCAGGGGAAACTGGAGAATTCGGCAAAAACTGGACCCTGCGCTGGTTTGTCCACCATAAATTTCACATGTAGTCGCCTGGGATTGAACCTGGGCCAACTGTGGGTGGTTTGATAATTCTGGTAAAAATCAGGAAAAAATTTTTGTTTCGTAAACAACTCACCTTATTTCTCAATCTAGTGTCCTTTAAGGCATATACACTTAGTCCAGTGATGCTCCAGGTTTTTCTTTCTGTCGAAAAAATAGATTCTGTTTATGCTTCTGCACATAATCCTCCTAATAATGCATAATTAGAATTTGAAGATTTAATTCTAATTTTATAAATATTGTTAAAATGATTATATTATAGTGATTAATATTCTTCATGTGATTAATTGATGAATATTACAAATAGAAATTTGATTGAGTCTACCCCTAAGATTTGGTAGATAGTTGTGACTTGATTTTGATTGAATTCCACAGAAGATTCAGCTGTTCAGAGAATTTGATTTGAATTTTAATCATCATGGTTCCAGCTCTTAATATTACTATTATGGACATGTAAAGAGATTTTAAATAATTTATCTTGAAGATGGATATTCTTGGTAGCATAGCTAAGTGAAATCAAATACCTCTGATATGCAAGTTTGTTATTTAATGGTCTTTTGTTTCACACAACATGCACAACACACTCACAAGCCATTATTTTTAACATCCGATATGCTACATTCACATAAATTTCTCTATCTATAGTGCAGCAAACTATTCCTACAAAAGCTTACTCTTCTATCTATTTCATCCTTATCAAGATAAACATTAGCAGAGATGATTTTATTGTGCTACTAATTCCTTGCACAAGGAGAGCAAGGAAATACAATAAGCTAATAATGCTATAGTGAAATCTTTTAAAAGCTGGTCGCTAGTGAAATCTTTTAAAAGCTGGTCACTATGTGATAGTATTGAGATTCCATTTTCTTTGCTTGATCAGGATGAAAAAATATGAACAACATCTTCCCAGTTGAGAAAAGTATAAGTATTGGAAAATTTAAACTTACAACAAGCAATTGCTTAGCTCCACAACAAAAATGTATGACATAAATTGTGTGTTTTGACAAGTTTTGTATCCTTTATGGAGTAAGTTTTGTCTATCTCTTATGGTTACCAGTTATATCAGTTATATTAGTCAATCAGAAAGAAGAGGACTTCAGAGGCTATTCCCAGAAATTCAGATATAATTTTGTTTGAATGTGCATATCTTTAACATGTAATATTTTAATCAAACTTGTCAGAGCAATTTCTGAGAAAATCAAAATTTTAGTTTAGTGGGAGGGGGGGGTTCTTGAAAATCTCTTTGTTGCATCCTTGGAAGATGAATTTGAATGTTTAGTTGGTAGTTAACAGACTTTTTATTTTTGAATTATGCTGCCTTGTATGTGCACATGCAACATTGAAGTTTTAGTGGAGTACAATACTTCCCCTATTATACATAGCAATAGTAGAGAAAGTAATAACCTAATAACCTAATGTGCAATCAAAGGAAGAAGAAAATAGCTCTCCCAGCATCTTGGGTTGAGTTTTCTGCATATGGATCACTTAACTGTGCCTCAAATTTGACTCCAAATGTAAATAATGTAACTAAGAAGTTATAGCACTGTTTTTATATTCTGTAGATTGTATTACTGTCTTAAAATAAGGGAGTATTGAATAATAGTAGTAGGTTGTATTACTGTCTTAAAATATGGGAGTATTAAATAATAGTGGAAGAAATGAAATAACTCTAAGGGTCTGTACTACAATTGCCAGCTACACCATTAAATATTTGCACTGCTGTTTACCTATATCTGAAAAAAATGTTTTCTTATGTACTAATCAAAGGTGTTAAGTAATGTATTAGTATTTATAATATTTTAGATTTGTTACTTTGAATGATAGTTTTTACCATATACAGTAACTATAAATTTGTAACTTATATGACACCACTACTTCTTTTTTCCTTCGTTTTTTCAGTGCTAAATATTTTAATAGAACTTCGCTTAACAGGTTATTAGGGACTAAGGCATTATAGACATTAATCTATTAATATAGAAATATGAGAGTTCCTTTAATCTACAAGTGCCAGTCACTGAAATAACACAAAATCTTATAAATTCACTTCTTAAGAAAAAGTAGAAATTCTTTTAAAATGTACATATATTATGTTGTTTTGTTTAACTTCAATTATTATTAACATTCCACTTGTAATTTGTCTTCCTTTGTGTAATAATTGAGTAATATATCCAAATAAAGTTAATGAGGTTTAACTTTCTTATCATGGCTTAAAGTTCTGCAATTCCAAAGTAATGTTTTCATAATTATTGTTCTCCAAGGCGGTTGCCACCCAGAGATCCAAACAGTAGACTATTATTCTGTAATATTTTACATTGGGATTCATCTGCAGCAATCAAACTTTTTATTAAGGCCACAAGTTTTTTATGAGGTGATTGCTTCATTATTTTTCAGTTTTTATTAAGCATAAAAGAGAGCTCCTGCAATTGGCCATCAGGTTCTTTGGACCTAGTTGGGAGGTTAAACATTTTAATCATTGGCTTTTTCCCATATTTGCCCATTCTGAGTCAATTATTGTTCCGTGGCAGGTCCAAAACATTTAAAGAAATTTAGAAAGTAGAAGGGATGAAATGATCCCCTAGGCCTTGAATATCATCTGTAACTAAGACAAGGCTGGATAAGAAAAGTAGAAAGAAGGGATTTGGTAAGAAAGAGTAAGAATACTAGATTTGGTCAATATGAAATCAAATTGAGCAGTGGCAATTAATGAATAGCTCCTCCTTTTCTTTCATCATATAAGAACACAATTACTAACAGCTGCACCATGAGAAGCATAGGGTTGAGACATTAGGTAATTGTCCAGGTTGGTTCCTTTATGTTTGCAAAAAGAAAATATTAAAGGCTCCTCCCTGAATACTATTTAAATTGTATCCAAATTTGACTTAAAAAAGGTCAAAGAAAGAAGAAAAAAGGACAATGGCTTTGCTGCTAAACCCTAAACATAAATTAAAAATAAGAATTATTTTTCAAAAATGTCGTCAAATATTTCATATTTCTGAGTGTAGTAGAATGCTATATGGGAAGATGTTTTGAATAACAGAATAATTATATTCTGTTGATGCACATGAAGATTACAATTAATTTGTTTCTTACTTAATTTCAACCAAATAAGGATAATTGATAATTCAATACTTTTTGAGAGCAAATCAAATCCTATGTTTAACTACAACCCTAATAATTATTAAGAAGCTCATTCTATAGGTCCTTGATTTCTATAACACACAAATACATAAATAAATAAATAAATATAGTACTTGGCCATATTATTAAATGCACCTATGCTATTTTACAGTTCACTGAATTCTGAGGGCTAGCATAACAACAATGCTCATCTATCACTCTGAGCCTCACTGGACAATGTTAGGGACTATTGTTGTCTACAATGTGTTATATGTTATGCTGCTTCTGTGTTGTAAGATATGAAATTGTTGCTTCACAAGCATTAGCTGCAGTAGTGCTAACAAAAGGAGAAGGCACGTTGTATTTAAGCTTGTGCTATTAATACTTAAATTTGTCATTTTATTTGTGGTTTGAAAGGTGATTTTTATAGTTTAAAAGCTGAACTTTATGATTTTGTGCTTTCTATTCACAGCGTAATGGGCACATTATGTGATCTGACACCTTCAAAAGTTTCAGGCGAAACCTTTGATTAAAACTGATTTGTTTTAAAATCGAGAGATTTCTCAAAAGTTGGGGGTGTGTGAATCATCTGTGAGGAGAACTAAAAAGAAAATTGAATTTGGTATGGATTTAGCCCCATAACAGAAGAATAAAGCAGGCAAAAACAGATTCTCACACAAGAGGTGTGCGCTACTTGAAAAACATGTATGAAAAATCAGGGTTGCTAGTGCAAAAGAAATTAAATTCAAGCTTGAAGAGAGTGGAATTGTATCATCTGAAAGAACTATTAGGCATAAACTTTCAGAAATGAAATTAAAAGGCTGCAGACCTGCCAAGAAATCCAAATTAGCTACTGCTATGGTTGCTAAACACTCAGCTGGGCAAAGGAGTTCCAGGATAAAGACTTAAACTTCTGGAAATTGGTAAAATATGAAAATCTTTGTTGTAAAAATGCTTAATGAGTTAAACTTTACATTTGAAATGGATTATCCAGAACTAAAAGTCACATTTGAAACAATTCATGTTGGCTTCTTTTGCTTCCGGTTTGCTTTAGTGATGAAAGCACTTTTGAAATTCTTGCAAGTAAAGCTCAGTTTGTGTGAAGGCATCCTGGTGTAATGTATCATCTAGATCGTGTAGTGCACACTATAAAACATTCCACCAAAGTCATGATAAGGTCAGTCTTCAGTGGCAGATGCTTTGGACGTCTTTATATTTTAAGGGACAGTACACAGAAGTGTTGAGGAGTAGGCTGCTGTCTCAAATATGAGACTGGTTCCCAAATGGAGAATCATTCATATTTATGCAATATGTTGCACTGCAAAATCAGTCATAATTTTTCTGAAAGTGCAAAACATAGCTTTTTGCCATGGCTGGGGAATTCATCAGATATGAACTCGATTGAAAATGTAGTGAAGAAAGAAGTGGCAAAGGAAGTGATTACTACAAAAATTAGGCTTATTGAAAAGATCACAGAGATTTGGAATCATCATCTACATATACAAGAGACAGTTCAGGCATGTATAAATGGCATGCCAAAGCAAATTAAAGCATTGATAGCTGCCAGAGGTAGCTCAACTAAATACTACAAGTTTCCTAAAATTGTAAGCATCTAATAACAATTCAGAAATATATCCAATTTTCACCATAAGCGTGCATATTATTCTTCAAATTTTTCAGTAATATTTTAAGAAAATTTAGTGCTTCAATGTAGACTAGTAAAAATAAAAATAAAAACAGTATTTGTTGCATTTTTGCCTCCTATTCTTGTACTATAGTGAAAAATCAAGGTGCATCTAATAATATGGCCAGATACTGTAGATAAATAAATAAAAATCATGAGCTGTGGGAATCAAGTCTGGACCAATCTGTCTGATTTTCTATCTACCACAGAAGTGGTAGAACCTAACGTTAATTCAGAAGCTACATGTCACTGGTGTTAGAATAGCACCACATACTCTTTATTGTATTTAATATTCAATTAAATAACAGCAATTGAGCTAAAGGTCTAATAAGTTGTTTTGTTATATTTAGCATATATTTGAAGGGAAGGAAAGGGAAAATAAGGTTTTAGAAATCTTTGAAGTGAGCGCAATAACAACAGTTGATTCAATTTTCATATTCATTTTTGGAAGCATGTCTGAATGATATTAACCCATAAAGGGTATTTACATTCTTGATACTACATCATTCATTAAAATTTATTTTGGTAGAGATTTTAATAATTTATAAATCCACTATGAAATGCAGCTACCATTGTTCTTTGATCTTAGACTTCCAGACTGTTTGCTATAGGTATTCCACTCAACTTTTTGGTTAGTTAATGTAGAGAGTGTCCTTCCAGATTGTGAATACATAAAATTTATAGTAGGTACACATGTTTAATATAAATGTTATACCTATGAATATACAAACTGATGGGTCAATTTAAAAATGGCATGTATCTGGCAATTGTTGTATGAGATTGCCCTAAAGCTAAGAACAGTGAAGTGGAGGTAGAATCATATAACACAGTCAAGTAACTGTCATAACACTGTTTGATTATTGAAAACTTAGAGCATATTTTGAGAGCTTTTGTACTCAATTTTAGCTGTAAACTAACTGTGTTTGGAGACCAGTGATTCTTCTATAGTCACGCATTGCTGGGATATCAAAATTCATTGTATTTCTTTGGTTTACCATATCTTATATTTTCTACTGCATATAAAGTTTGCCTCCTAAATTTTCTGTAATCAATTAACTAGTTTAGTGTTACAAAAGTTACTTAATGTCATATTTTGTATGATGCAGATTTGGAATAATGATTAATAGTATTAATAGCAAATATTGGAAAACAGATGGATGCTCTTGACAGATGGATGCTCCTTATAGGTGGATTCATAGATCAGCTGGACTGCCCTGCAGCAGCATTGGGCAGGGTTAAGTGTAGCACACCTGCTACAGAGTAGTGTTGTAACTTCTCTGCATGCCAGTAAGTTGGATCTGTTGTAAGGGAAGGAAGTCTGTGCATGTGTTTAGACTAAAACTGTATGTCTCTTGGTGATAATTTGTCCCTCAATAATGGTTGAGTACACTTTAGAACAATACATTTTTCTGTATGATGCATATATGAAATACTTTTCTGCAAGAAGGTTTCATAGAGAATTTGAACATTGGTTTGCAGGAGTTGGAATTCCTAGCAGGACAACTATTCATGACCTTGTCAATAAAGTCATGTGTATAGGACTTTTTTTGAACAAGAAATGTGTTCCACAATGCCTTGTGCTGATAGAAGAGAAATTTGATGAAATAGGGGCTAGCTAGAACACTCACCCCCAAAATTGCTGAGACATTTAGCACAAGAGATTAACATTCCCAAGACATTAGCTTTTATGATAACAAAACTTCTGAAACTTAAGCCATTCAAGGAACTGTAGTTCATGCTTTACAACCCAAGTTCCTGTAAATAGCACTAATTATTGCAATTGGCTTTTGCACTCAATTCATAATGGCAATGTGGATCCACTTTTGCATTCTCCACAAATGAAGCATGTTTTTATCTTCAAGGTCAAATTTCAACTTGGAACAATAGATACTAGGCTAATGGAAATTCTCTGTATTATTCATGAAGTTCCTCACTGCGCTTGAAGTTTGGTGCATGGTGAGTGCATATAGAATTATCAGACCCATATTTTTTATACATGTTTATGTAAATTATGTTTTAATAGCTTTTTCTGCAGCTAACAAGAAATGAAGGATATCATGGCTGGTTTCATGCAGCACACACTGCTGCAAATTCAATGCATGAATTAGGAAGTATGTATGTGATAGAATAATTAGTCAAGGATTGTGGCCACTTTGGTCCTCTGACCAATCTCCATGCACTTTTTAATTATGGGGAATATTTTAGAATAAAGTGTACATATCAAACCCACCCATGTTACAAGAGCTGAAGGACAACATCATGAGAGAAATACAGGTAATCACTCAACATGCACATTTATAAGTAGAGCAGAATTGTTTTTGGAACTATAAAGAATGTG
Organism: Hymenopus coronatus; assembly: GCA_030762935.1. Classification (NCBI taxonomy): domain Eukaryota; kingdom Metazoa; phylum Arthropoda; class Insecta; order Mantodea; family Hymenopodidae; genus Hymenopus; species Hymenopus coronatus. The sequence continues at coordinate 117,802,101 of CM060896.1, read as the reverse complement.
TATGCATTGAATTAATCAATTTCAGCATCTGTTGCAATGCAGGTAAATCTAATGTACATTAGTACAGCAGTGAGTGTGACTTGTTGGTCGTTTACATGTAACTCTGGTGGAAGGTGAACCAATTCTCACCCAGTCCAAGGCTGCCAGAATGGTCCATCCGATATATGAAGGCACTGTATTAAGCAACATACCTATCTAAGAATTAAATAATATGATTCTCTTCACATACTTCAGTCATAGAAGATGTCTAAATGATAAAGGGAAAGTGACTGTTTCAACACATTTATAGGGAAGCAGAGGTGCTGGAATGTAGGTCTGAAATAACCTGTAGATACCTGTATTTATGCAGTGAGTCAAAATGATTTATGTTATTTTTTTTTAGCTAAAATAAAACTATAAGCTATTACATATGAATGTTGTGATATTTTTCCTTGTAAGTTACATGCTCTGGTGAGTTAAACTGTAATGTATAATGAATGATAGAGAAATGGGAAAATATTCAGTACATAATACCTGCATTACATATATAAAAATCAGTCTACGCTGAAGGTGAACAGTGCTAAAACAATCTTACAATGATAGTTTGAAATCTAAGTGTTTATGTAACAATAATAACATAAACATAATAGAAAATTAATTTATTGAGTATATACAAATGTGCATAATTGCTCATCTTTATGAATATAACTTGCATACTAAAAAAAAATTATGCAAAATAAGCATTCATTCCTACAAACCAGTTGTCAACATGTATTTTCATCAATAACACAGTGCATTCCACAAAAACTGAGTCATATTATTTTTACATTGGTATCTACCTTAATCTAAACACAGCTATACATAAAAAAAGAAAGAGAAAATGAACACTTGGTTTACAGAGACTCATTTAACATCATACACTCTTCAGAATCATTTCACAACCACAGTTCACAGGAAATCATATCTATACAAGCATAAAGTTCACACAAAGTTCACATTTATACAACAAAGCTCACATAAGATTTCAGGATTTGTTGCTAAATACTCTACATTTTCATTGGGATCTCTCATCAACAATATTTGGCACAAACACTATTTAAAGCAGCAAAAACACCATACTCATTAAAATAATTCTGAAGCCAACAATTATATTGATTTTAGTGCTACACAAACATTAATAATACATTGTGCTGCATTTTCAAACTTTTATATACAATATTTATACCAAGACATGCCCTTTATGTGTCTTTATTAACACTAAATATATTAATTTAATTTGATGTGTTTTTTACAAATGTATCTTACTGTCCAAAATAAATGTATACATTTATCATAAAAATGTACTATTATTTTGCTTTTGTTTGACTGCATATGTGATTATACAGCAACAAGCTTGTGAAAAATTTATGCAGCTGAGAAGAAAGGAAGTTATTCAATATCACTAGTACAACAAGGGTTTAGTGTTTGCCTAGAATGATCAATCTGTTATTTTGATGCATGTGCTTTCATTTGCTTTAGTTTGAAGTAGTAGTTAGGACTTTTTTTTTTTTTGTTCATATTATTTCTACTCATCAAATATGCACACTACTATCATTATGCAATATAATATAATCTGAGTGTTTTATGAGCTTTTTATCTTGAAATAGAAAGTGGAAATTTAATAATTTATTTATCTAAGGATAATATTTTCAGAATAAATACAATAAAAATCAGACATAAATCTATTTTTAATTTGATGCCAGTTGTTGTAAATGGCACTTTATGCATGTGCAATAAGTGTTGGTTAAATGAATCACAGACATCCTCAAAACATTGAGAATTATGATTTTTACTTCTATTTTTCTTTTTATATGCTGCAATTTGTCAGGCATTTTAAATACTATTCTATTGAGTAGTAGAGCCTGTTCCCTTGTAAATATTTCATGTTGCAACTAATTCTTCTGCTTGTGTAAAAATGGTACTGGCCTACTGGTGCATTAAAAGATAAGGTCCAAAATCTATCTATATACAACCTCTTAGCAAAAAAGAATTTGACAGAAGCAACAATCTAAAAGGAAATAAAACATCAGTTACAAAACATTTAGATGCACTTGCTGTAAAAATCATAGATAATGGTGCCTCTAGCAGGAATGAATTATAATTAACTCTTCAGAAAACTTTAGATGGCTATTTCTCTGCAGACATGTAGGTACTTTGATAAGATTTTGTAAAGTTCATAGAACAGGGTAATCTCCTTCTAACTTTAAAATAATCCAGTAGAATCGGAGTGCTGATATGTTACCCCTGATTATTATTATTATTATTATTATTATTATTATTATTATTGGTATATACATTCTGTATAATATTGCTTATATTAAAATGAAGATGGTGACATGACAAAAGTTCTAAACCACATTAACACTAAAAACCATTGGACATCAATGATATTGAACCATTTTTATTTCAAAGAGTAGGTAGCTACTGAAAAAGTAAATTAGTTGGAATGTAAACAGCCATCAAGATGAACTAACAAAGATAATGTTAAAGTTAAAATGTTTTTACATCTGTAAAATAATTATAGCAGAAACTTTTGACTTTTGATAGGGCCAAATGGCAGTGTAGTTTAGATAAAACCAATTCAACTTTACACAAGAAGATGGATAGCTTTGAATATATAATGCCCCGAATTTCATAAACTTCTTGGATAGGCAGTCAATTGAAGAAAGTGATGGAGCTGAAACATTTTTTGATTATCATGCTGGAGATACACAACAACCAGTGAAATAGTGGTCCTACATTTCTGATGTTGATAAAGAACCTCCTATGCAAGATAGTTTGCAAGCAACAGCAGTGGATCCAGATAGTGTACAAAGCCTAGATACTGGAGATGACAACATTACACACTCCAGAGAAAGATTCATCATGTGTTAGCAATGAAACATACACAATCTCACCAGCAAGTATTGTAGCTGCAAGACCAAAGGAGTTACACAGTATTGAAGAAGAGAATATCAACAACTTGATTAGTAATGTCCAAGTCTGTCAGTGAAAACTCCAGTGAAACAATTCAGTACCAAAGACTCATTCCATGTACTTGTGCAGTGATGCTAAGCAGTCTTCAGCTTCAACGAATGTGGTTGCTCATGTGATAAGACTAAAAACAAGAAAGTTGTGTCAAGTGAGGTACCTTGGAGAGTTGCAGAAAACTTGCTTTTGCTAGCCACAAGGATGAAAAGAAGTCAGCAATTAATGAGTCAAACAAATGTAAAAGTTCACCTCTGATATGTGCTGCTAATAAACACTTTGTAAACTTAGCAGAAGCAGTTATTTGTTTCCAGCAGAATACACCAGAGAGGTTTCATTCTCAGCCTCATGCAAAAGCAGCGCTTATAAGAAGATTGCCTCAGAAGAAACACTTTTCACTACCACATGGAACAATTCCACAATCCCTATATCTTCTCACAAAAGAGATATGCAACCTGTGAATTGTTTATCTAGAAAAGCTAAAGATGAAAGAAAGCTTCAGAAAATTAAAGTGTTTCATCTAAAAACATGCCCACTTGCAACAACAATATCAATATTAATACTCACATAATCAAGCTGAGCTTATAATCCTTGAACCTTTTGTTTGCAAATTATGAAGGACAAAAATATAATTAATGGAGATTATAACTTTTTGTTACTTTAATCTAATTATTAATATTATGCCAATTAATTCACATTATTAATTTTTAATCTTTGTAATCGGTTTACCCTTCCCATATTTGTAGGACTGACACCCTCCTAGGACTTACAAGCCAATACCTAGGGGCCAGAAGCATGTTGGGGATAATTTTTAACCTTTTAAAATTAATTTACAAAAATATTTTATGACTGAGAGTTATACTGCCTAATAAGTACCTATGCACATAATCAGTATTTCAAAATCTTTTTAAGTTCAAAAAGTGAATGAAATAGAATACTGAGGAGTGGTGATTAATGAGATTAATGGGTTGTTGGAGTTTAATACAAATTTTCAGATGCCTAGTTCTTTTTCAGTTTAATGCAGGGTTTTCAGAACAGTTCAATATAACTGTAGTCTCATTTGAATTCATAAATATTTAGAAGAAAGCACTTTTTAACTTTTCTTCATGTTTACTCTTAATTTTCAAGCAAATTCCAGAAATCATATTTTGAATGTTGCAATATTCTTTACAATATTTTAAACAGCAATACATTTATATAAAACATTTCTCACTATTTTAAGACTTACTGGTTCCTTAGGAGAGCATAAAAGCTCTTAATTCTACTTTCTGACAAGAATGAAACATTTTAGTTTATGAATAATGGGTGTGATACATTGATTTTTGTGGATAATGCACACAATAAGTGTAACTTGAAATAAGCAGTTCTGTGGTTAAACACAAATGTATCACAAACACCTATCACTTGGGCAATAGGCATTACAAAAATAATTGAATTCAACTGCTATTAATTGGAGGTAATTAAGAAAGAAAAATTGTTCTTGATTTAAATTGATTCGAAAAGTGGAGATATATTTATAATATACACATTATATTATAATCTGAACATAAATTAATCATGTCTTTCATGTGAAGAAAATAATTTTGATGCAAAATTTAAATTTGAGGAAAATATCATGGCAAGAATGGCAGTAGAAGACATGATATTTTAAAGTATAAACAGTAAATGTAAAAGTATCTTACTGCATACATTACAGTGAAACACACATTTTTATGACTTTTTGTGACAGGAATGGCAACAGGAGTTGCGATAATACTTGTATTTGCAGAGTCTTGCTTGAACCACTAAATGGCAGTTGCGGAACTTATCTATGCAGTCACCACCTGAAATTAAAACAGTAGAGTTACACAATGCAAATAAGTTGTGTTGGTATTTATGACATTAAAACAATAATTATGTGTATTGTTCTGAAACAACATCAAAGAAATTCATGTACAAGCTTTGAAACTCTTTTAAGTATTTAACTTAAAATTGCAATTTAGAATGGAGGACATGGCAGTGATGTGTTCTAATCATTGAGATTAATTTGTGAGTTGATTTTTACAGCACTATACCATTTTGGAGTAATGCTAAGTCACACTTATTTACACTCACCTCCACCTAATATAGTTGACAAACGTTAAAACATTTTCAAGAACATTCATCCTCGTCTTCAGCATATGGTGACTGACGCTCCTTTTCTGCTTCTTCCTCCTCCTCCTCCTCCTCCTCCTCCTCCTCCTCCTCCTCCTCCTCCTCCTCCTCCTCCTCCTCCTCCTCCTCCTCCTCCTCCTCTTCCTATTGTTCCAATCCTGTTGCCATCTGGTGTTGGGAATGCAAAGTTTTAAGACTTCATTCAGCGGCAGGATTTCAAAATTTATTACATAATTAATTGCTGGTTTTTATTATGTGCATTTTCTTCTAGATGTTCAATTCTATTGGTGACACTAGTGGTATGAACAATGTTGTGGTTTTCTGTCCAAATATGCTGTGATAATAGCATGAGACCAATCTTTAATGGCATCAACTCACCACCTCCTACCAAGGAGCATCAGTCATCAAGCTGCTGAAGACGAGGATGAATGTTCTTGAAAATGTTGCAATGTTTTTCACCCTCTTTAAGTAGAGGTGAATGTAAATAAGTGTGACTCAGCATAATTCCAAGATGACGAATACTTCATTGTTAATAGTGCTTCTGTTTTTAATCTTTAACTACATCACTTAGTATTATTTATATAGAAAGCATGTTTCCAAAGCTATTTCTACTATCATTTTAGGTATGTTTTTATGTAACATTGAAAATTAAATATTTTGAGAGTAGGCAGCACATGAAGCACTTGTATGTGATGCCCCATAGCCACATCTAAGGTGTTCTTGACAAGCACATGTCATGAAAACAAACATGTTTCTCCTTAAAATAAGAACTGAAGCTTTCCTGGCGACGTATTAATTCAAAATCTTCTCGGGCTTCTAACCAGGTAAAAACTTGGTGTCAAGCCAAGTTTTTACCTGGTTAGAAGTCCGAGAAGATTTTGAATGTTTCTCCTTGTTCATTATCAGCAGACCTTTTATAACTTTCAGGTAAATAGCAAAGGGTAGCTATTAACTCGAAAGACTGCTTATGAGTCAGACAGTTTTGAGGTTGATGAATGCAAAACATATGTTTTTTGCTCTAACCACAAATTTCATATAGTTATTATGCTCATCATTTTGTAATTATCGTAAAAGTAAACACTCATCAATTTACTAAAACATCAAAACGAACTTGCTATTAAATATACAAGTATTTATTTCATTTAGTATTACAAGTTAAAGACAGGTTTTGTTCCTGGGTAGCTGCCTTGCCCATTTATCCATGCTGACCATGAGGCATTCTATTGATGTACCTTTATTGGCATAGAAACTATATTACTTTCTCTAGTATGCATGTTCAATGCATGTAACAGGTAGACAGGTATTGTATTACACCAAAAAACCCAATATTGAGATTTTGCTAGAAATATATGTTTTGAGACCCCTGAATCCTTTAAAAAAAAAAAGGATGTTAAATACCAAACTTGTTATTTAAGATTAGCATCTCCCAAGCATGCATCTTGATTATTTTGATTTTCTCAAAGGTGGCTCTAATGATTTTGATTACACTATATTAAAGATACATGATAAATAAAATGTGTATCTTGAATTTTATGGGAATAGCCACTAAATTCCACTTCATTCTGAATGACTTTTGCATAACTGGTAAACTGTAAGAGATCAACAAAAACTTACTGCACAAAAAATTTAGATCTAGATTTAAAATACTAATGCTTTTTTCAAACAGGAAGTTGTCCATGTTTTTTTTTACTCCTGGCCATTCAAAGAAGCAAATTTCAATAACAATCACATAGCAACAGCTTTTAAAACATTTCAATATTGCTTTAGCCTAGCATATTCCCTTAGTTCCCTTCTAAGGAACTAAGTAATAAAACCATTCTGCTAATGTTTATCATGAATAGAAAGAAGAATAAACTTTTACAAGAAATTTGTTTGCAGAGCAGGTAGAGAAAGCCATGTGAATGGAACACATCAGATTATTTTTGCATCACAAGGATCTGAGAAAAAAACGTCTACATTAAACTTGAGTGTCATTTTGATCATGCTGTATATATTCATTGGAAGATTAATAAAAATGATAGTACACCTTGACAGTAGGGGTAAAATGTTTCAAATAAGTGTATTCTGTCTTTGTAATTTTGTAGAAAAAATTTACCTAGATTTAGCTGGCAACACAGCAACTTGCTCTAAAGAAGCCTGCAACAGCTGATACTGCCTTGGTTGTGTATATTGATGGTATTTCATCAGAGATGGGAGAAGAATAGAAGGACAAAACACTTTATGAACTGCTTTGCCATCATGTAGTTCTTTTGGATGAACTCAACATAAATGTGAACTTTATGATACAAATAATAATCCTGCAAGCATATTCCAGATATTAATAACTCTCTCTTTCCTTCTCTATCATTTCTCTTTAAATTATAAATATACTGAAGGATTTGAGAACAGCCATGCTACAGTAATAGTTGCAGCGCACCAAAGTATAGGACAAGTGTAAGGAAATTAATAAAATGAGTTAGGAAACTCAAAACATTGAGATGTAAAACATGAAAATGTAAACATTTTGATTAGTCTAAATTTAAAGTGTCCTGCATGGTGGCACAGTAAGTTAGAGCATGAAGATCTTATTCCTGACCCTGGAATGAGCCTAGGTTTGATCCCACCATCGGAGTGCAGATTTTATGCCCTGGGTATTCAGTTTAATGAGTTGTAATAGGCAGCAATCTATGCTGCAATAGCCAACATTCCTTCTGGGGATTTATAATACTGGCCTCATCACCTCTTGGATGAATGACCACCTCTGCTGTGCATAAGTGGTCATGAGGCTGACAGTCAGATTGGTAATCCCAAGGGCTGTAGTGGCAATATAAAGTTTGGGTAAAGCACATGTGCTACAGAGATACAAGAGGTGCTAACTTCACTCATTATTTTGCGAGGTTTTAATAATACTAGGCCTAATGGTGTCAGGTCTCAAAGAAATGCATCTGTACTCTCAGAAAAAAATTTTAAAAATTCTTTAAGCTTGAGCTATATATATATATATATATATATATATATATATATATATATATATATATATATATATATATATTTGATGTTCTTTTGTGGCTAAAACTGGCAACAGCATATTTTTAAATTAAGGTTTGTCCAATCAGATTAATGCAACATCAAGAGTTCTAATTTATTGCTAGAACTAGCTGAAAAATGCAATGCCACAGCTGAGATTGAACACAGTTCTCTCCCTCTCTATATGTGTGTTTTAATTGAACTACTCTGATAACATGCTGGTATAATGTTAAATTCTTCAAATGATTCAAGTTTGTACTTGAACTAACTAGTATGTCTTACTTCAGAGAGAATACCTTAATGGTGATGTACTGTCATATGTACTTAGTATTTGAGTAATTTAACAAAATTTATACAAAATATTGGGTATTATTATTATTATTACTATTTTTTTTGTTTTTTGTTTATTAAGTTTTATTTTTTTATTCTTAGAACCATCTGAAAACCTTTAATAGTAACAACAACAACAATAATAATAACAATAAATAAATAATAATAATAATAATAATAATAATAATAATAATAAAAAATATAATCATGATAAGTGATAGGTATCAATACACATACAATAAATGTTATCACCCAGACTTTGTAACCAATAACTGTCTTACTTAGGTAACCATTGATAAAAAATTAAAATATTCTAGGCTGGAAGGCAGTGATCTATGGGTAAAATTATTAAGACCTCACTTTTTGGTCAACAATTTGGTTGGCATTTTCAAAGTGTAACACCCTGGGCAGCTGAACAGTGACGGCCAACAAAGCAGTGATGCTTGTTCATGCCAAAATCAGGAGTGATTTGCAAGTGATGGGTTTGCAGTAGTGACCATTGCTGGAATCCATGTGTAGTTGGGCTTAAACATTTCTTATTTGTTATTGATATTGTTAGAATGCTTATAAATCTCAATCGCTTCTCTATGGAGCCTAGCATGATAATATTTGGTAGTATTTAATGTTTTTGCACATTCATAGAGAATACCATGGCTCATGGTGACAAAATGTTCAGTAACTGCTTATTTATCTGTTTGTACAAGACAGCAATGTCACTTGTGTTCTGTTAATCTAGTGTTGATGCTACATTTGGTTGTTCCAAAGTTAACAGAACTGCATGAACAAGGTACTCTATATACACCTGCCACACATAAGTTGTGTTGTTTTATCAACAACAAAATGGTGCCATAATGGGAAATCTGTTTGGGCCAGTCATTGCAAACTTTTTTATAGAAGACTTTGAATGAAAACTTTAAGACACTGCTTATCTGAAACCAGCTGTTGGTATCAGTATACTGACAAATATTTTCTTCCAATAGCACAATGGTAAACAAGAACTCACACACTTTCTGGAACTTCTTAATGACATATTTAATGATTCAGTTCAAAATGGGAATAAAAAACAATAATAGGGTGCTTTTTGAATATTCGCATTATAAACATGTGGATGGGTCACTGTCTAGAGATATTTAAACAAATATTCTAATCACAATCCACAACAACAGAGAGGAGTACTTAAAACTTTAGTTAGACTGAAACAAACAACTTTAATAAGGTAGACAGATATTTAAATAAGGAGATACAGTGTCTTAGGATGGTTATGTTACAGAATGGTTTTACGAACAAAGATTTTAACAGAGCAGTCTGTCCAAAAATAAAATCACACCAAGATCATGAACCACCAACATACAAGGGAAAGTTTTCTAAGCCTATGCAAGAAAACAATACACACCACTTTGGTAAAATGCTTAAAAAAAGTACAGAATCAACACAGTATATAAACCAACAACTAAAATCCAACAAATTTTAAAATCTGCAAAAGACAAGAGAGACCCCTTATGTATTCCATGGGTGTAGAAAACATTTTGCCTATGCAGTTATGTTTACTCAGAACAGCTAAATTCAACATCAACATTAGATTAACTGACATTGCTATCTTACACAAACAGATAAGTCAACAGTCACTGAACATTTCATCAATAGGCCATCGCATTCCTTAATAAGACACAAAAGTATTAAATACTACCAAATATTAGCATGATATGCTTCATAGAGAGTGATTTAAATTTATAAGCATTTTAACAATATCAATAATAAAGAAGAAATATTTAAGTTCAACTGCACATGGACATCAGCAATGGTATGCTGCTGCAAACCCATCCCTTATAAACCTCTCCTGATCTTGGCATGAGCTATTAATTGCAAAGTGCACTGCCTTGCTGGAAGTCATTATTCAGCTACTCAGGGTGATACCATTTGAAAATAACAACCAAAGAGTTGACCAAAACCTCAGCTCTTCATAATTTTACCTATACACCATGGTCTTCCAGCCCAGAAGATTTTAATGTTGTATGACAGTGATTCCGAAAGTAAGTTATGGTCTCTTATGTCACACAAATGAGTGGTGTTAACATCACCAAATTTGTTCCATTGCGTAATTTGGTTCAGTAAACTCCTGGCAGCATAACTTGAGGTTGTATTCAGCCATTTCTTTCGTCAATACAGGTGTTTAAAATGTGTGCGTCAATAGAAGATCCTGCCCATGTGAGGTATGTGGGCAAAACAAATGACTCCAGCAGAAATTCATAGTGAAATTACTGAAGTGTATGGGAACATTATGAGTTATAGTATTGTTCAATATTGGTTTAGTGCATTTCGTGATGGGCGCACTAACGTCCATGATGAAGGATGAAGTGGCCGATCAACTGTTGTGGATGATGAACTTGTAGAAAAGTGGATAAAATGGTCAGATAGAATCACCATTTCACTATTTCTGAACTCTCAGAGCATTTTCCATAAATTGATTTAGATTATCCTGTTCAAATGGTGACACATAGGTTACACTATCTTAAGTTTTATGCTTGTTGGGTGCCAAAACTTCTATGAATCCTAAAAGAACAGCAGGATGGGAGCAGCAATAATGTTTCTTATGCACAACCCGAATGAAGGTGAGATGTTTCTCGACCAGATTGTCACTGAAGATGAGATGTGGATTCAATGTGTAAATTCCAAAACAAAACAACAATCCATGGTATGAGGGCACACAATTCCCCTATAAAATCACAAAAATGTGTCCAAACATTTCCAAAGCAAAAGCTCATGTCAACTGTCTTTTGAGACAAGAAAGGTGTTTTAATAGTGGATTTCATGGCATGACTCAAACTCTCTTGTGATGGCTCTGGTGGGAGGTGTTTCAGAATCCACTGTATAGTCTTGACTTGGCTCCTAGCAACTTTCACCCTTTCCCAATCATGAAGAAATGGCTTGGATAACAATGATTTCAAAAAGATGAGGAGCTCTAGGAGAGTGTCAATGGGTAGCTACACTCACGAGCAGCAAAGTTTTATGCAGAGGGATTTTGAAGCTTGTGAAGCAGTATGACAAATGTTTGAATGTGTATGGTATTATGTTGAAAAATAGCTGAGAGAGTGTACTGCTCCTTGGTATGTAATAAAATTCCTTGTAATAAAGTGTTTTCTGAAAAAAAATAAATTGAAACTTACTTTCTGAATCATCCCTGTATCAACCAACTCTGGCCATGAAAACCTTTGTACATATTTATATAACCATTATTAGTTAAATAATTGCTTTGAATTACCTGTTGCAACTGTTAACAGGTAACTAATTATTGTGTTTCCATTATCTGAGTGGCTATGATATTAAGGTGACAATTACAAAATAACTGTCACATTATTTTCTATGCATCCCTACATTGCCAAGTTTCACTCGGAATTTGATTTTCATTAACATTTTGATTAAAATTTTGTCTCAATCATTGGATTTATGAGAAAGAACATAGGAAGTTTTCTTAAACAGTTTAATATTGCTTGGTGCAGTAATTGGACCTTTCATCCAATTCATCACTCCAAACATCTTCTACAATAGTATCCACATGGTGTCTTGACACTTATCCTTCTATTTTATCATGGTTGAAAGACAAAACTTTCTATGTATCTGTAACTGTTTATGATTAAAGGCTTTCACAGCCTTTTCAGTGTACCATTCTTTTCATAGTACCATTCTTTTCATATTTGAGCTTTTGCTTCTGAATTTACTACATTTATCTTTCATTATATATGTATACAATGTTTCACACTACTACTGTAACAAGCAGGTGATGTTTTTATTCATGAACACTGATGAAGCATTACGAAACCGATTCCATTAATGGCATGTTATATACTGCATCTGTTTCACTTTAAAGGTATTGTAATACATTCATGTAATACATTCTATGATACACTTTGCTTAACATCCTGCACTCCAGCTAAATATCTGCTACATTTGAAATATAACTTTTCTTAATGTTTCTATTAACATGTGATTTATTTGTGACTCTTTTTATAAACTTATCTTACCTTTTTGAGATATTTCTTCCTGTTCGCCTGGAAGGGCTTGATCTCCAGCACCATTTTTAAATTCAGGATCATCCTCATTATTAGATTTTGAATGTCCTGTCATAAATATAATCAGTAGTATATTAGGATTAAAAATAATAACAAGATTTATTTTAATTTTTATAAAACATTTACATACTTATAAATGTTGCACGCCTACAAACAAAACCTTTTTATGGGGATTAGTGGTCAGCATACTGGTTTCTAAGTCCAGATATCACACATTTTAGTATTTAAAAATTCATAAAAATTCATTCATTTAAAAATATGTAAAATTGTTAGTTTCTATCTGAGTTATATTTTGTATTGATATATAAATTTAGTTAGGACAGTACTGCCTGAATTATGGAAGGTCTTCATACATGTAAAAATTTAAAGGTTTTAATTCCATAAATTATTTCTAATTATTTTTAAGTTCATGAATGAACTTTATATTTTTATACCTGCATGACCAATAGGACACTCATGTGTGTTGCATATTCTTCTACTAGGTGGTCGTTTATCTTCTGGGCATTCGTTTGATATCTGTTGCCTTTCATCAAGACATTTTACTTCCCTTTTCTGAACTCCTGTTCCACATTCTCTGGAACACTGCAAAGAACATGTTGCAGACATTTAAAATTCCTGCTACATTAAAACATATCCACAGTAGTATAATAAAGAGAGGCAAGTGTGTATTGATACGTGTATGCTGGGTAATCTCAGAAGAACTCGTATAATTCTCAATGAAAAGTAATGCTGTTCCTGACAGATATAAGCTGTAATACACTTTTAATTTCAACTTCCTACAGAAAAGTGTATGAAAATGAGACAAAAGCACAGATCTTTCATTCTAGGGAGCATATATGAATGGTAAATTTAGCAACTAAGGGAACAGAAGTTACAGATAAACAAAAGAGCAATTGGATCCTGTATGATAGTAAGCTATACTTATTTATTTAATTAACATTTTAGTCAAATACTACTTATACAAGTAGAATTTAACATTAAGACATCTGAGTAACTGTTATTGTAATTCTGTGTAAGTATGTAATGAAGTTTCTGGATAATAAAGCTTTTAATAACAAGTTTTGGTGTATTTCCTGTTTATGTTATAATCAAATTCAGTACCACTGCTTGTAATTACATACAGAACAAATTGTGTCCAATGTAATATCAGAAATTACTCAATAATCTGCAAAATTAACAACTGAAATGATTATTTTTATTGATGTTACTGACTTGTAACAGAGACAGCTGTTATATAAAAGCACAAGAGCATGTAACTTTTGACATTGTGCATTTATTGGAATTTTTATTTGAATGCTATTAAACATAACTATATGCAATAGTTTAAAGTCTACAGTATTTAAACCTGCTGTGCTTACTCTTCTAAATTAGATGAAATGTGGCATCAATGTCAGTAACACATCTTGCCTTCTGCATGTTTTAAAGGGCTTTTGTACATGTATGACTGTTTCAAACATAATTGCCTTATGGGCCAAATACATATGCATTGTGTACAGTTCAAAGCACGCACAATGACAATGCATCTTTTCCTGTGCTCAATCAGTACAATTTTACATTGTAGATGGTAGATCACTGTAATTGGAATCAAGGTTGCTAGATGGCAGCAATATAATGATTCTTACAACTGTACTTCTTAACATAGTGGTTGTAAAACTGTGCATATTTTAGACTAATCTTATTCTCAACTGCAATTTAATTTACACATTACTTCGTTATTGTTTTGACACTGTATGTAATGCTTTATGCAACAAACCTCATCAAAACTACCCTTTCTTTTGTAGTCAACTTTATCATTGTCAATATCTATTTTTGATGGGATGTCTGCAGTTGTATCAACTTAGTCACAATCATAACTCTTGTATGGAGCAGATACTCCATCTGTTTCACTTTAAAGGTATTGTATCTCTAGAGCTAGCTGACTCTCAGACTTTTGTGAATACCCAGAGCCACTACTGTATATGCTGTTTTCAAAATGCTTAAATTGTATTTATTTTGTCTTATTTTGATGAATATTTATGTCAGGTTTCTATAATGTGCAAACTATAAGGGCTTTATGCCATTAAATAAATACCAAGATCTGTTTAAAAAAAAAATTGTTTCATTGCACAAATGATTCATGGAGCTTTGCTTACACTACCAGGTGATTTCTTTGATTAATTGAAGTTTAAAACAATTTGTCAACATTTTTAAACAAGTTGCAAAAATAAATGAACAAACTGAAACCAGTCCTAAAGATTAACTTAAAGAATTGAACATTTGTTTATAAATATTTCCAGAGTTTAAATCTTCTATTCATCAGAGTGGACAGAATAAGATTTGCCCTTGAAGAAGATATGAAGACTCTTATTGTGTACTGTGACTTGTGTATAAATGTGACAAGTACTTTACTTTTATTATAAAAAAATAAAGAGATTAAATTCCATTGATTGACTGAAACCAGCAACACCCTGCAAGATTTTGTTCATTCCTTTTAGAAATACATCACCAGTAACTATAAATTATAATGTTGTATCTTACACAGTGTGCATTGCTTGTTTAATCATTGCAGAATGTTCTAAGTGAGGAATCATGTCAATTGCAGTTTAACACATGATATCTGTCACGTACACCATATAATTCACACTGACCTGTTGATCTGGGTGATGATATTTCTCCACTGAACAGACTTTGTAATGAAACCCATGAACTGCAAAATGGCACCATATAATTCACATTGACCTGTTGATCTGGGTGATGATATTTCATCACTGAACATACTTTATAATGAAACCCGTGAACTGCAAAATGGTTGACTTTATGTCTTAGCTCTTACTTTGAATTCGTCCATTCACTTCAAACCATGGCATCTGTTGTATAAAAGACATCCCATAATGTTAACATCTTCTGCTGCAGCTCAAATATTAGTTCATTTATCCCTCAGTGGCTACAAATGGTATTCCTTCTCCATACCAAGACGATAAATGCACAAGATCAGCATATGGTGTTCTCTTTCTTCAAAATGTTTGTAAATATTAACAGAACTTAGTTACTGATGATAGTTAAAGACCGCACAACATTTTCAGGATTTGGAAGATTTGTAGAATTAGATTGAAAAATTCAATGTCAGCCAGGATTTGAACCATAGATCTCCTTATTTTCATCTAGCTGCTCTAGCCACTGAGCTAACATGGCAACATGCCAACATGGCATTAAAATCCCCAACTGACTTGCATTTTTCTTGAAAAACCACAAGCAAATCTCATTTTATTTTGAGATGACATACCCCAATGTCGACTTAAAGAACTTTAAGCCCAGGTTTCATAGCTTAATAAACCATTAAGTCAATCACTGTCAATTAATTGTTTCTTCCACACTAGTGGATATTGTAATGGCGACTTGCAGTGGCATAAGTATCTATAAGTCCTGGGCTTCACTGTTTAACCAACTGTTAGATCAGTCTGAATCTACCTTTCCAACTTCTGTCCTACACACAAACCAGTATAGAAAAACAATTAATGTAAGGCTTTTATATTTAATTCCTTTTATTAAAAATCACTCAAAATATTAGTGCATGTAAACTTCCAGAACTTTCAAAACCTTTAGAATAAAACATTATTTGCACTCTCCATGTGATAGTGCTGCTCTACAGAAACTGAGAATCGGGGTTAGAAAGTAAGCTAACCAGGAATTACCCATTTGAAAGCACTGCTATTGGGGTAAGGACATTCTGTTGAGCCTTTTTCTTCCTTAATTTTTTTTTTTTATTATTTTATGATTATTAAGAACAATAAAGGCTATTGTTCTGTTCTATTAAATTCCCTTAATAGCTTTTGTTTACTTAACTAATCCTTTAAAAGAACATTTTTAATCCTATGTTCTTCTATGTAAAGATATTATTTCTGAAAGAAATGGGACTTAAAATAAGTAGAGGAGCTTCTTTGTAATAAGAAGCCAATTTTAAGGAGCATGAATGTCTCCTATACATTTTAGAGGTGGTAATTACACAAAGTAGAATCCAGTCTATTGATAAATAAACACCAAAATATATGTAAAGGTATGGAATATTTAATTGTAACATTATATAATGGTGAACATGCAGCTAAAACACTTTGTTATGAAAATCAAATACAGTCCTCTCACAATAAGCCTAGCACTATATGGAACATTATTAAAAAACGAGACTGGTAAATGTCACTCGAAAAATGATATAAAAGAAATTAAAACGAACCAAGTGACCACAAATGATCCCCAGCAGATAGCAAATGCATTTAATGAATGTTTCATTCAGGTGGCAGAAAATTTACTGACAAAGAAACAGCCTTAAGAGAAATCCAATTTTGTACCTTCAGGAATCCTGTATGGACAATTTTATATCCTTAGAGATAGTAACCACAAGTGCAACCGAAATAAAAAAGTAATACAATCACTCAAAAGCAAGAATTTATCAGGATACAATGAAATAAGCACAAAAACATTAAACGTATGTGCTGACATTATTTGCAAACCTTTAAGTCATATATGTAACATATCCATCTTAACAGGAACATTTCCAGACAGATTAAAATATTCAGTCATTAAGCCATTATACAAGAAAGGGCAAATCTCAGAAATGCCAAACTATAGACCAGTATCTTTACTTACAGCTTTTTTAAAAATATTTGAAAAAAATCATGTTTAAAGAATTGATTCCCATCTAGATAAGTATAATATTTTAGCAAAAGCGCAGTTTGGATTCAGGAAGAGCATATCAACTAGTAATGCCAGTTTTAAGTTAACTAATGAAGTTCTCAACTCATTGGATGGCACACTTAACACACTAGGAATATTCTGGTATCTATCAAAGGCATTTGACTGTGTTAATCTTGAAATACATCTATCAAAATTATTACACTATGGTATTAGGGGCAAAGGTTATCAATGGATTATATCTTACTTATAAAAAAAAAGCAAAAGATTATAATAAATACTTCAAATAGTAGCAATGCATATTCTGAATGGTGTGAAATAAAGCATGGTGTCCCATAAGATTCCATTGTGGGTCTCTTATTATTTTTAGTGGATATAAATGATCTACCTGCAGTAATAAACAACAACTTCTATCCAGTTCTTTTTGTGGATGACACAAGTATTATGATTAAAGAACACAATGTCAGTCAGCTCCCAGATTCATCTAATAAAATCTTCAACACACTAAATAATTGGTTTGAAAGAAACAAAATTCACATAAAATTTGAAAAAAAACTAACTACATTAAGTTTTGCACAAAGCATAAAAACATCACAGACCTAAGAATAGAATATGAAAATAACCAGGTTGCAGAAGCCTGTAATACAAAATTCCTAGGTCTTATGATTGATTGTAACATGAATTGGAAACACCATATTGATTATATCTTACCCAAACTAAGCTCTGCATGCTTTGCAATCCGATCCTTAATTCAGTTTATAAATAAGAGCATACTAAAAACAGCTTATTATGCATATTTTCATTCATTGATGACCTATGGAATAATATTTTGGGGAAATTCAGTAAATGCTAAAAAACTATTCATTATGCAAAAAAAAGGTAATAAGAATAATGACAGGGAAAAGACGATCAACTCACTGCAAACCACTTTTCAAATATTTGAAATTTTACCCTTAGCCTGTGAATATATTCTAGCCATATTTTCATTTGTAATAAATAACCCAGAAAAGTTTACAAAAAAAAGAGATATTCATAACAAAGAGACCAGACATAGGCAGGACTTATATAGACCAACAAATAATTTA
Source organism: Hymenopus coronatus (assembly GCA_030762935.1). Lineage (NCBI taxonomy): Eukaryota > Metazoa > Arthropoda > Insecta > Mantodea > Hymenopodidae > Hymenopus > Hymenopus coronatus. The sequence continues at coordinate 117,783,830 of CM060896.1, read as the reverse complement.
TAGTTATTCCAAAAAGGGGTTTACTACAAATGAATAATTTTGTTTAATTCACTTCCCTCTTATATAATAGAATTGCAAATAAACAAAAACTAGTTTAAATCAGAATTAAAAAGATACCTTGTTACTCACACCTTCTATACAGTGGAGGATTTCTTTCAATCAAAAAACACTGGTAATAATGTAACATTGTAAATATAATAAACATGAATATTCTAAGAATGCAAGTGTATGTGTAGGCTTTTGGAAACAGACATGTAATTGAAAGTTATGCAAAACTGACACCTCTGAAAATTCATTGCCAGAGGTATTATTTGTAAATAAATGTATTAATAAGTATAAATGTAATTATTGACATGATCTACATCCTAAAGTAAATCTAATCTCATAATAGGATCTACAGATTGCAATGTCTGTTTGTTTGTTTGCTTGCTTGCTTGTATGCCTGCGTGCATGCGTGTGTGTGTGCATGGGTGTTGTGTGTATGCATAAGTATATGTACAATTTGTCTCTTATGACTCTTTAGTATATTGGCAACAAAACAAGAACACAAATTAATTTTTAATTTGGCATCAGTCATTTCCTCTCAGTAATACACAAATACTTTATTTGGTGCTTTTTGCAGATAATGCAGATATTCTATTAAAGAGTAGAAAAATCAGTTGCCTTTTCAATTTATCCAATTACATTTTCAGTCAATTATTGATTTGACAGTACCAAATCCATATACATTTTGAAAAAAACTAAATCCATCAATTCATACAAATAAAAAAGCATTTCAGACCTAAGGATACAATATAAGGCAATGGTATTATCGAATTAAATAATATATCATTTCTTGATCTTATTTTCAATTATAATATAATATGAATAGGAAAGAGGAAATTGATTTAATTTTACCTAAATAAGAATATTATTAAAAAGGAATATTAAGTTTGCTTATGCTCATGGAATAATGACATTTTACTATCAGTTTTTGAGTTTACCCAAGCTATAATGACCACCAACACAACGCATTACATATACACAGATCAAAGGATAATTTGCAGACATTCCAAAACACTACAATGGTACAGCATTTTCATTTTACTTCTCTTCTATACAAAGGACATTTTCATGCAATCAAAAATAGACTAAACTTACTCCATTTAATTAATCTATTTTTGTAAACATACTAAATGTAAATATTTTAAGCAACCAGTTTAAGTATTATGAATGTAAATAATTTAAATTACATTATAATGTGTAATTTATTTTCTTAAGCTGACAAATTAATGTAAAATTACTTTAAAATTTACATCTATGACAAACTCTTCTTCAGAATTAGAACTTGTAAATAATATGAAGTGTGTGAATGCTTAAACAAATGTAAAAGCTGTAATCATTTCTGATGTTATTCAAAAATTTAAGATTGACTATTCTCGTTATAGGACTTACAGATTAAAGTAATGTAATAAGATGTAGTAAATGAAAAAAGTAGTCATGAAATTTGTATTAAAACAAAATAAGTATGATCTGATGGAATGTAGTATACAAAACTAAAAGCCAACATAATTTTCATTTTTGCCATTGCCCCTACCTTTTAAGGAGGAATTGCAAACTAACTTTTGTTAAATTAATAGCTGAATGTGTATTTATTTTGGTAAGATAAACTGCTCATTCTTTTAGGTAACACTACATTTTATAAATTTACATTATTTATCTCAATATTATCTCTAAATAGGTTACCACAATTTTTAGGATTCTTTCGAAAATAAATTGTAATGCAATTTATACCCAAAATTATATAACCCATACATCCACTGAAAAAATATTTTTGTTGAGAATGAAGAAATTAATTTCTAAACTTATTCATGCTTTGCACAGACATGAAAAAATTTAAGTTCGGATCGCTCTGCGCGGTCTCGTTTGATAAAAGTTAAAACCAATAAAAAGAAATATCTCAAAACGGTCAACTCTACAAGAAAAAAGTATATGACATAAATTATTTGTTTTAGCGAGATCAATAGTTAGTGTATAGTAAGTTTTTTCTATCTTCTATGGTTTGACCACTATGCGAAATTTTGCAAAACTCATACAGAACTTTTTGTTGAGAATGAAGGAATTAATTTCTAAACCTATTCATGCTTTGCACAGACATGCTTCATGTTTGCATAAAACATTTTCTTTAGCCAGGATTATTTTGAGAGTGTGAAGGTATGAGCACAAGTGTGTCCACACAAACATGGGGTGTGGGGTGTGTGTATATGCTTACATGTAATTGTTTGGTCAAAAAACATCATAAAAAACACCCAAAGATTAACAGAGTAGTAAATGAGTGAATGAGTGCAAAGCAAAATCACCAATGTCTTCTTGTTCTTGTTCTTCTTCTTTGGCATTTTCTCCTTAGAGCTAGCTGTTTTTAACCTCCATAAATCTCTTTTGCTCCAATATGACTTTGATATTAAATGGAAATCCATTGCAGAATTGCACTATTTGCTTCCTCCAATTTTGGCTACTCAACTGCCTACATTCAACTGAAAGAGATCTTTGTTTCTTTCCTTAAGAAAAGAGTTGTATGGAAATGAAAACGTTGTCCAAGAGTGACAGCTCAGAATAATGAATTGTTTTAAAGTTATGCCTAATTAATATTAACAACAATGCCTTACATGTGTCCAGTCAGTAAGAAACCATTCGGATCCACAAGGCTGAGATTCGCAATGTCGTTCGGTTTCTGGCTTCAGTCCACTTGGGCAGTTCATGTCGAGAGCCACCCTGTATTGTCCTCGGAGAAATGTAGCACATATTACATCTCTTGTCTGTCTTCCATGTCCGCAACTTGATGAGCACTGAAAGTCAAATAAAATTATACAACTGATATTGAGTGTTTCAATTATACCCCTGAAATTGAATATTTAGAATTAAACACTTGGAAATTTTTAGTTAGATAAATGGTATAATATACCCCAAGACATTGAAGGAAACTGAAATGTAACTGAAGGAAAAAGAAATGCTCAAAGAAGAAACCACTAAATATGCATAAGTAAATAAAAGTTCAAAATTTAATACTAGAATTAGTATATCTGATAAAATATATTAATTATTCCAAATATTAATTTTCTTGAGATATTATGGCAGAAATTATCTTATTTCAGTTTACAGTCTGTCTATTGAGAATGATTATACTCTAAAGGAAGGAAGAAAGACAGAAATAAATAATCTGATATGTTCCATTCACATAACGTTCTGCAAACAAACTATTGCTACAAAAGATTATTCTTTTATCTACATAATGGTAATCAAGATAAACATTAGCAGAAATTATCTTATTATTTGATTCCTTGTAAGTAGGAGGGTTGGTTGTTGGTTGGTTGTTATCTGAAACAATTGAAATTTGGTTGCCTTTGCATGCCAGGAGTAAAACAAAAGGGTTATGAAACAAAAGACAACTTCCTGTTTGAGAAAATTTTAAGTAGTTTACAACTGAAATCAATAATAGGGAATATTTCAGAAATGGTAACTTTACAAAAAAAGTGTATATGATAGAATTGTGTATTTTAATGAGATATACATTTTTTGTGTAGTAAGCAATTGTCTATCTCTTATGCTTTACCAATTATGCAAAAGTCATCCAGAATGAAGAGGTTTTCAGAGACTATTACCAGTAAATTCAAGATACAGTTTGTTTGTAACAAAAATCTATGAAAAATATGATATTTTAATGAAAATTGCTAGAGCCAGTTTTGAAAAAACAGGATCTTGCATGTAATTTTATAGAAAATGAAAATTATTATGAATTACAAAGCATGATACTTACTTGTCCCCAAGGTCCAGTAAACCATTTTCCACTGCACTGTTTATCACTAGAACAAGCACGACTCTCTTCAGGCTTCAAACTTGCATCACATGAATCCAAACCTGGTCCTGAACAGTGCACTTTTCGTGTCTGAACTCCAGTACCACAGTCTTCAGAGCACTGTGTATTCAAGCATGAAATGCAACAGATTACAGTAAAAATCACACTTACTATTACTAAAGTGTGATGATTGTTTATGGAAGTTAATCTCAAGAACACTGGGCATGTATTGGAAGGGAGAAGAGTGGAAAGCAGTTTTAGAACATTAACAGCATTTAAACAGAAAAATATATCCTGAAATTAGAATTTTCTTTGCCTATGACTAAGGTTAATGAATGGCAGAAAGTGAAGAAGAAAGAAAGAAATTGCCATAAAACAAACAGCTTTCTTATTTTTGGCATCATCAGAATTAATTTCATGATTTGTCTTTTTAAAATTACTATATATATATATATTTTTTTTTTTTTGCTTCTAATTCTTTAAAACTTCTTCATTGACCATTGTAATGTTTAGGTACTTAAAAAATTGAGGTATTGTTTTAATTCAGTTCTTGTTTACTAGAATTTAGCTCTGTCAACATATGGTATTCATTGAAATACTAAAGGACATAACTTGTGTAGCAGATGACCTGACATTTGCTACAGATATTCTTGAATGTGCAGATATTCTTGTATATCACCCTATGCATTCTTTGTAATATCTCTCATCATAACATGTATGAACTAGAGAGTAAAATTCAGTAATTTTTTTTCTCTAAGAAGCAAACAGGTTTTAAAATACATAGGCCAATCTTTGGTTGTAGACTTGTGGAATATGTTGAATTTTAATTTATCTACTTTCTTAAAATGCTTTAGTGATTGTGAAAATTATTTTAGCATAGTAATCTTAGATAATAATTATAAAGCTCAAAACCAACATAGCATTTTTTTATATAGTGTGTGATCCTTAGAAGACTTTAAAAATTGTTGAAGATAGAAATTTTACCATATCACATACTTAAAAAAGGAAACAAAAGCATGTGGAGTAATAGTCTACTTTTTAAAATTTGCTGCACCACCAGAAATTATTCATTTTAGATCTTTGACATATAAGAGAACAAGGAGTGCTGTAAAGAAAATAGTTGTTTCTTTCTTCTCCACAAGTGGTCACTTGGCTACAGTTAGTTGTACTTGAAAATCAGAAATGATACACAGAAGTTTGTGTTTAAAACAAGCAAGAAAAGCATCCAAAGACAGGACTAGGGGCATTTTGTTGCATCATGATAATACACCAACTCATACCACTATTGTGCAATGGAGTTTATGCAAGGAACTGAGGCAAAATTATTGACTCATACACCCTTAGGCTTACCAACTTCTGAATCCTGGAGAAAATTCAGTAAAACTAAAAAAAATGTTTAAAAAAACCAGCCACAGGAACTTTTCCAGGCATTGTTAAATGTGCAATAGTATTTCTTTTTATTTACTATTTTTGATGAACTAGCCACTACAATAATCAACTTACGACTATGGCCACTGTCAAAATATTGACTCAAAGACCTCAAACTGCTAATAATGATTGATTTTGTGATTTCTGTTTTAAATATGGCACATATAGACTTGTTGGTTTCCTTTCTCCCTCCCGACTTCAACACTGCTGGCACACAAATCAAAACACTGCTATTTCTTTATATGCACTGCCAACCCTTGCAGATAACAATGAAATACTCTTATTTTATAAAAGTATAGTATGAATGAAAATAATAGTAATAGTAATAATAATAATAATAATAATAATAATAATAATAATAATAATAATAATAATAATAATGATAATGGTAATGATGATATTAATAAAGGAATAATGTGATATCACATATTCCGGGAGATTGAATTTCAGATCCGGGAACCGGGAGATTCCATTCAATTTCAGGAGACTCCCAGCCGTTCTGGGAGAATTGTCAACCCTTCCACCCTATAGTGCTGAGCTGGCATCATGTGATTTCCTCTGTTCCTTATAGTGCAGAACCAGCTTTGAGGTCACTGATTTTGCAAGCATAAGAAAAGGGGTTGTCTGAGTGCCAGAATCTGAGTGGCATGAATGCTTACGGAATTGATTCCAGAGGATAGAATACTATATTACTGCCAGGGAGAATATTTTGAGCTGGGATAAACAAAAAATCTCTATGTATATTCATTATCTGCTGTTTCAAGTGACTTTTGCGTGTTTGTTGTAATCTACTATAATCCACTTAAAGCAATGCTGAACCACACTGAGTTTTGACTTCAATAAACTGTGAAGATTTACAAATAGCTCACATGCTGTGTCCACTCTGTGTATAACCAGGACCCATGCACATTGGATAGACAGGCACCCATATCACATGGTTCTTCATGAACTGGTCTGTCACTTAGTGGACAATCATCTGCTTCAGTGTCGCCTGGCCCCAAGCATTTCACTGACCGTATACGCATTCCTTGGCCACAAGCTGATGAACACTGAAAATATTGAAAATATGGAATTTTCTCTGTAATTGCTATTGTTTTATTACATTGGTGTCTCAGAAATAAACCATTAATTATTATATTTAAGTTACTGGTATTAATTAAATAGCCAAAAAGTACTAATTTATAGACAATTGTTTTTATTACATTGGTGTCTCAGAAATAAGCCATTAATTATTAAAATTAAGTTACTGGTATTAATTAAATATCCAAAAAGTACTAATTTATAGACAATTGTTTTTATTAGGAAAGCTTTTGCAACAATCAACATTTGCTGAATTTATTAAAATTATTAAATGTTGAAAGGGAGGGAGAGTAAAGAGGCACTAACAGTCAAGAGGAATATTCAGATGTTATACTTTTGAAAAAAAACCTTAGACTAAAAACATGTAAAATTAGAAACTTATTTGCCCTTTTATAAGATAGAAATGTCTTTATTAAGTTTTATGACAATATTCATAAAATAGGATTACCAATATGGCCGGAAAAAGTCTCCTAGTTGGGTTAGCAAACATCCCAGATTTACAGTATATATAAATTTTACAATATTATATTTCCATGAATTCCCTGTGAAATGAATTTGACATTTCCATCTCAGTCATCATATTAAAATGAGATTGCTACTATTTCAATGGAAACTTGACTAAAACTGTCTTGGTTTAAATTTATTGATTTGTTTTGACAATCTAACGGATGAGTTGTTCGCACACTCTCAATTTGTTGAACATGAGCTGGTTGGTTCTGAAAATTGAGGGAGCAAGCATGGAGTAAATAATCACTCTGGTCTTGTATGTCCTAAGCAACCAGCAAAAGCACCAGTTGAAAGTAACCTTAAGATATTTTGAAATGTATGTTTAGTGTAAGAAAATGTAATGCTTATAAAGTTAAAGTATATGAAATTCTTAACAAAGTGTCTTAACAAAAATCAAAACACATACAGATTTTATTAAAATATGTGAAATATAAATCAAGTTCTCAGATTCTCAAGCAAGCTCTTAAAATACTAAATGTGCACTGTATTGATGTTGTACCATCATTAATAAAGTACAAGTCATAGGTACTAATCTAAATGTGTACTGTTGTCCCATTTTTATGGCAAATAATTATAGCAACCCTATTATAAAGAACATTCTAATTCTTTCCAAAGATTACACAGTGTTTTGTCTTGCCTTAATTATTTCGCTAACACAATAAAGCAAAGAAATAAAGATAGTAAAACATTTGAACTGGCTTTAAGCCCTTTTAATTTGCATAATAACTCAATTTGTTTTGGAAGTGTTTTTTGAGCAAGTTTACAAGTTAATTAAGATATGGTCAGTTCATAGAAAAACACATTCAGCATAAAAGGAGATAAATCAAGCACTAATAGTACTAAGCCAATTCAAATATTTATCCACTATTTTATTTTTAGCTACCTTATGAGGATCATATCTTAAGGTGACCAGATATTGAGGTTTTAGTAGGGTCATCCATATCTTATTTTCCCTACCATGTATGTTGCAGGTACAGAAAGAATTGGATTCTATCCAAAGAATTCAACATAGAAATTTCCCTGGAAATAAAATGGTTTCTTAAGTCATTTTCAGGAATAAGTCTGTGTCCATGTCTCGGTGTTTGTGAACAGCATAGCTCAAAAATAGAACGTTAGATACATATCAGGATTGGTATTTAAGTTCAGTATGTTCCATAGGTGGAACTTGAGGATTTGCAAGAAAGTCTCCTTCATAGCATTATTTTTGGTTTTCTCAAAAATAGCTCTAGCAATTTTGATTAAAATAGTGTGATCTGACAAATAAAATATATATGTTGAATTTTCTAGGAACAATCTGAAAGTATCCTGAAAGTATTTATCTGATTTATACAATTTATTTTACAAGATTTATACAATATCTCCTCTAGAGTTAACATAACTATCTTCAAATTATCTGATCATCTAAGTGTATTATCCGCCACTCAGTTTACTTGACTCCCTGGCCTAGTAGCTTATTGAGCAGACCTTGTCGAGTTTAGCTCCCTGTAGTAATTCTTTCCTGTGCCCTTTGTTGTTGTTGCTTTCCTTTGTCCTTTGTACTTCCAATGCAATACTTCTCTCTACTAAAAAGTATTTTATATTCTGGCATTAAACTTTATAAAAACTTACTCAGTTATATTAAGGAAATTAAAAAATATGAACCATTTAAAAATCAAGCCTCAAGGCACATCTAATTAATCACTTCTTTTATTCCATCAAAGTTACCTTTAATATAAAAGTGTACCAAGAATCATTTTGTATAGTAATGTAAAAATTTATTACATATAATAATGTAAATACCTACTATGTTTATCTTTTGATGTGTCCAATAGTGAATGTACATTGTACAAAACAATTTTAATGGATCAATACATTTGTTATTATTATTATTATTATTATTATTATTATTATTATTATTATTATTATTGTTGTTGTTGTTGTTGTTGTTGTTTTCTAAAACACCCCAATGTCTGTAATTTACAATTTTGTATAATTTTTAAGTCTTTTTATTTTTCCATTAACGCAGTTTTTAACTGTAATAGTCATATTGGTGGCCTTTTAGCTTTGGAACATATTACTATTGCCAATGGTGTAACTCATGTACAGTTGTAATTCAATTTTATTTTTTGGGGGTTTTATACATTAGATCTCACATGTGCACACACAAACACATACACATGCACACAAAACTCATTCATACTTCCAAACCCTGGGAAGGATAACAAATAATCTTGGCCAGATGATACGATCAGTTTCTGGTTATTTTTCTTTTTCACTTTCTCTACCGCTTACATATGGTAGGTAAAGGAAATATTTGCATTAAAAAAAATTCAACACTTATGATTTCATTAGAAAAAACACATTTTAAGACCTCTGAACCTCTAAGAAATATTTCATTAAAAAGAAATATATATGAGAGTTTTCTCATAAGAATTTTAACATCATAATTCAAATTTAAGCTCTTTTACCTACCTTCCCCCATTGCCCAGCTTCCCATTTTGATTTCCATGGCTGTTCTTGTTGCTGAGGTGATTGGGAACATGATGGTTTTATGCACTTCTGTGTACGAGGTAATGTTGGTGGATTCAGGCAGGCCCCTTCGGCTACCTTCATGGTCAGTGTTGAACTAATCTCCTGCTTGCACATTAGGTCTCGAGTTTGAACTCCCTCTCCACAGGTCACTGAACATTCACTCCATTCACCAGGTACCCAACTGCAAAAACAGGCAAATAATAATCATTCAAAAACATTTATAATATTTGTAATAGTCATTATACAGGTGTTAAAGGTATATATTTTTTGTGGAGGTAATGATATGTATCAAAACAAAAAACAAATGTGTGATAAGCCTAAAGTCAAAAATATATTATAATTTCTAAATTTTAAAAGCAGCTGTTCATAAGAGATGCTCAGTATAATTTGTTTATAGAAATGCGTCAGTCTGCAGAAAGGTGTATACTATGAAACAATTAAAATATTTAATGCTCTTCCCAGTAATCTCAAGGAAAAAGTTAGCAACTACAACATTTTTAAAGCTTCTCTTAATCAGTATCTTTGTGATAAGCATTTTATTCTGAGAAGAATATTTAAATCAATAATCAGCCTAATTCTTTTCTTGTAATGCCAGTATTAAGTGAAGTGACCAGACTATTAAAACCAAGTGAAGTGATTTTATGTTAAATATACTTACTTAATATTTTTAGAATGTATATCTTAATATCAAATTTAGACACTCTACATACAATTAAGGAAGTAAACATTAAGTGTCTAATATATCAATTACCCACATTTTAATTTAAAAAAAATGTATATATTTATACCAAATTTTGACATTCTTTATACATAAGTAATGAAATACTAAGTGATATGAAAAAGACTAAAAGTCAAGTGAAATTTTTTATGTTTAGTTACTGTCACATTAAATGGACTAGAAAATTAATATTTATTGCATGTATGCATTTTAGTACTGTAATTAGAAATATATATTTAATTTATTTATTTTTAAATATTTATTTAATTTAAATTTATACTAAATTTCTATTTAGTAACAGTCGTCTCTTACTAGATGGCAGTTAAAGTTTCAGCTATATCTATCACGTGGTTTTGTTGCTATAGGCAATTGAATGAACAATTTTGTGCTTCTTTAGAAAGATGGAAAAAAACATGTTTTGTTTGGTGATTAAACACTTCTATTTAAAAGACTTAACACTGAAATAGATAGTTAAAAGCAGAGTTGGATGAAGTTCATGGCACATCTGCTTGAACAATTTACAATTGCTTAAATGAATTTAAACATTGCCATACATTCACAAATGATGAAAATCATTCTGAACATACAGTATAAGTGACTTCCTCTGAAATGGTTGACAAAATCCAGGATATGGTTTTGAGTGATCGACGAATCAAAGTTTTATGAAATAATAGAGGCCACAGGCACATAAGGGTACAGTGTTCTCAATTTTGCACCAAAAATTAAGTCTGACAAAGGTCTTGGCAAGATGGGTGCCATGACTGCTCTCAGCATAAGCGCTGTATAGTGACATAGGCTGTAAAAGCCAAGCTATATTGTAAGTTTAAGATTTTTATTATTACTATTATTTTAAATGTATACTTGGTGCATTTAATTTTGTATGCTTTGATATGTTCTGTGTTCAAGGTCTGTTTGGTCATCATGAACTTGCAGAATGCAATCTAATCTAATCTAGACCAGGGTTGCCACTGCCATCCTCCTGTTTTGTTCCTCGGTTTGCCTCCCATCCAAGGAGCTTCCATTCTTTTATCACTTTGTCACCATAAAAATTGACCACTCCCACACATGAAATTGGAGAAAGGAAGAGCATGACAGTGAGTGTTACAGAAAGGCATAGCAGATATCTTGCAATATATTCATGCATTCACATCAATAAAACCATACTAAAGATTATCCTTTTACTCTCTCTCTCTCTCTCTCTCTCTCTCTCTCTCTCTCTCACTTATAGCCCCTTCAAAGTGGTGGTTAAGATCACAATGCAGATTTTTATTTGTTTTAATCTTTATGAAAGATTGGAGTTCTCCAAGGCTATGAATTTCCACAATCAACATATGTAGACTGTTGAAAATTTTCATGTGGTTGAAATAGCAAGGTATTAATTAGAATCAGTTCTCATATCCATATTGGTGATAGATTAATGTGCTGCTAATCAACAGCTTCTAGCAAATATGTATATATATGGAGAATATACCATGTACCATGTTAGTAACAGATTCAGATATGCTTCATGTATGAAGATACACAATCAATTTTCTCACAATTCTACATGAATATCTAACACTGAAATTTCAAGAATTTTGGGCAGTTTGGTTAATTCCCTCAGGCATGATATCTTAAACTTATGTTTTCATGGACATTAGGGAAAACTTGAAATTGTACCACAGAATACAAGAACATACTTTCATTGGCTAGCGATGTACATATGAGCCACATAATTATGTTCATATCAGGATTGGGAGCTAAATTCTGAATTTAAGGAATAGTGTTTCTTTATAATATTAGAGTTGATATGATTTTATTAATAGGATTTGCTGATTTAAGGAGAGTATTACAAACAATTGTCATTCTATATACCACATGGAAGATAGCCATGTCTGATAATTAACCATCTCCAATGGACAAGTGATCATATCTCAGAAAGCATGTGCTACAACTTATGCTTCTTGTTTAGATGAAAATTCTTTAGAAAGTTAAAATTCTTTGTCAACATTAATCAAAACAGTAATTAAATGATAAGTGCATGAAATTGATCAGCATGAAATACTCAAGGTAAAATATTTGCAGTACATCAATTTTTTCCGCCAGAAAATTAACAACATGCATTTTCTTGAGTGTATGCACAAGGTAGATGATAAGTGAGGCAACAATTGGGCAGAATATATATCTTTGTTATATTTCAGTGTTCCTCTTTTCCATTAATTACATAATATATTTTCTTACTCTGCTGGACAAGGCTTGGTATTGCATCTCACAGGCTGGGGATGGGGTCTCTCCTGGAAAGCACAACGTCTGTCTGGTACCAGCTGCTGGTTGTGCTCTCTGATACAAGACACAAGAGGTATCTGCATCCCTGTTAAAAGAAAATATAAATTATGTGAATATTAGCAAAGTGTCAAAACTATTTTGTGAAGAAGTATAAATCAGTCACTAAATTAAGAGCTGAAGCTTTCCTGACAATGTATTAATCTAAATGTTTTTGGGCTTATAACCAGGTTAAGTTCATGGATTGACTCAAACGTTTCAAAGATGTACATCATCTTTGTCTTCAGGGTAAACTAATGATTCGAAAATCTGGATTCATGACACTATAAATACGAGGGTCAATCAATAAATAATGCCTCCTATTTTTTTTTTCTCCTGAACCAAGTAAGTTATGTGAACAATTTAAGTATTGTACAATTCCTCAAACCTGCTTCTCCACTCCACTGCAATAGCAATTTCATACGCCCACCAGTGGCAGCACTGCTTCTTGTTGCAAAATGGCTGACATTGATATTACAGCATTATGTCATTGAATTCTTGAATGTGGAAGGTGAAATGCCCATTCACATATATGAAATGTTCACTAAGGCTTATGGTGATGCAACAATGGATGTCAGCATAGTTAGAAGATAGGTTCACCATTGTATTGAAGCTGAAGGGCCAACATGTTGGCTGATGAACAGCGGAGTGATAGACCCATGACTGCAGTGACTCTATGCAACATTGAGTGAATGAGATCATTCAAGCTTAACAATGGATGAATTGTGTTGCATTACATCTCTCAGTAAAGGCAGTGTAATGATAATTATTCAAGAACTGGGGTACTCAAAAATGTGTTTGCAGTGGTTACCCTGAATGTTAACCGAGCAGAATAAGGAGACATGAAAAACAATAGCCTCAGAACATTTGCAGTGCTTCAATTTGGAGGATTCACTTTCTAGATACAGACTCCATGAAAAAAACCCGTTCCTCAATGACTTTGGAAGCAAGACTGTGCATTTTACCACACAGGAATGCATGCCCTTGTTAAAAGGTGGACTAAAACTGTGGAAAGGTGACAATTTAATCCTCAATGTTGTGGCTTTCATGCTCTGTAATCAATGTTTAATTTTCTTGCAAATTAAAAGAGAAAAAAAACTAGAAGGCATTAGTCATTGACTGATTCTTATACATGAATCCAGACTTTCAAATCATCAGTTTACCCTGAAGACGAAGATGATACACATCTTTGAAATGTTCGAGTCAATCCATGTACTTACCTGGCTCAAGAACATTTAGAGTCAGTCACTAAATGTTGTTTTCGAGCTTTTTGTTATACCTATTAAGTTTTCTTGGCACTATTATTACAAAAATTAATTATTAAAATGTAGTATTTGGTTAAACAATCATTTTATCTACCTTGAATTGGAATTTAGAAGTGTGGTGCAACCAAATTCCAACTTGCTCAAAATTAAATAATTACCTCATAAAAATTAATCAGTATTTATATTTTTTTCTAATATGTGATTTCCAAATCTTGCACAATTATAAATGCCATGTGCATATTATAAACACAAAATTGAAAGTAACTAATGTAAATTTGTTGCTTTACTGAACATTTTGTTAATTTGGACTTTGCAGGTAAGACACATTGTTCCTCTCCTCATAAATAGGTTTAGAAGTATTCTTTATTTACAGACTAAATCACTTATCTAAGATTCTCTGTTTTGCTTTGTCATATGTTATTTTTAGGTTCAAAATTTTTAAATTCAGATTTTTTAATTCTAAATAACTCTAACCAATGTAATTTGTAATTGACTTTTTAATTTCCTTTCTCAAAGTGTTTGTCTTCATTTTGCCTTCCATCTTAGAGTCTAACTATAAATTGAAGTAAAATCTTTGTGAAAAGTGAGATATCAAGACAATGAATGCCCTTATATTATTTCTTGGCATACCTTTCTTTGGATATAGCATTATTATGCTCTCCTGAAGTCATAATATGGGATTTACAGCAATTAACAGGACAGATGGAGAGAACCTTTTAGCATCACCAAGTGAGCCACTTGTTTCTATCATTTTTTTATTATGGGCAGTTATCAAGGGTTAGACTCAGAAGAATCAGTAAGTTGAAGTAAGAGTGGTCCAGTAATGTCCATACTAAAAGGATTCACAGGTAAAAGATAGACACAAACTTACTGCTCAAAAAATGAAGATTTGGCTAAAAAAACAATTAGGCCAACCAATTTTTTTGGTGCCTTTAATATTTCCGAGAGGTTCATTGCTCCTGCAGAGTCTTTTTCCAATATTTTATATCATCTCTTTTTTAAAATGTTAAATTGACATTTCTTTATTTTTGTTGTGACTTGCAAAGAGTAGAAATTAAAAGTCAGAATATGATGATATTCTAATATGTAACATATCTAACGATATAACATTCATACGACCTTCTCTACACATTCTCCAACAAAGTATTCTTACAAAGCTTATTATTATATCTAATTCATGTTAATCAAAATGCATTTTTGTTTTGCTCCATTTGACATTCCTTGAACATAAGGATCATATCAGCACCTTTATTTTTGAAACAATTACTTATGGTTTTTTCATTAAATTCATAAGTACACATTCACACAAGTTCATACTAAGGAGGCAAAGAAATAATTATGACTTATGGCAAAAATAATTCCCGGAATCGAACCCGGAAACTCTGGAACTAACCACAGAGTTAGTTCCCTTGTAAGTAAAATAGGAATAAGGGAATAGCGATAGTCAAATACAAAACTGTTCACTATATATGGATTTGAAATTCCATTTTCTTTGCATGAGAGAAGAATAACAAAAGAACAACTTACCATTTGACAAAATTATAAGAATTGAAAATTTAAACCATAAGAAGCATATCTCGAAAATCGATTCCACTCAACAAAGATTAAGTATTTAACGTAATGCGTGCTTTTGTAGTAATATTTTGCCTATCTCTTTCAGTTTGCCAGATGTAAAAGTTCAGAACGAAGAAGACTTCAGAAGCTATTCTCAGAAAATTCAAGCAAAAGTTGATAGAAAAATATGCTTTAGATAGATTAATGTAGCGGGTTGAAAAAGTCATGTGAATTAACGTTAAATATTATTAAAGAAATAAATTGAGAGTGATATATGAGGAATAGAGACTTATTACAAATGTCCTTTAATAAACGTATTATGAGGGCTAAGCTTCATCTGACTTCCAAGCATTTATTTACGTTGACTACCGCTTTTAGTAAAGTACTGGTAAATTGTAAACATTTATAGGTTACCAGAATTTACGCTTATATCATTAATATTAATGACGATCGTATAAAATAATTTAACAAAGTAAACTGTCTAGATTTTCAAACCAATGCGACATTTAGTTAAACGAAAGCTGCGCTTGGAGTTTCTGAATGCGATAACTTGCCTAACATATGGATCACATGGATTGCCTACCTCACAGGCTAGCTTACAAGGCTTTCCAAATGCAGAAATATACACACAGTGAGCAAATATTATGATGCAGTGTTCTGCTTTTACTTTTTGTAGCACTTCGTTATTATGGTTAGGGGGAGTATAATATTCCATCAATGCATTTGATACAGAGACTTCATCGAAATCTACCTACATGTTTGGAGCAAGATGATTGCATTTAAGAAGAAGTGTAAGCAAAAAGGTAAACGTGATGATCTAATAGGTTCAAATACACATTCAAAATGAGAATTTTTTTCACTGACTTCAATAATTTTTTTTTGTGATAAAAATTGGGTTATATTATTGCCATAAAAGAATCCTGAGCCCCATTTTTAAAAATGACGTAACTGACTGTATCTGTGTGTGTGTGTAACTGGAAAAGTATAACCCATGAAAACAAATGTAGGATAAACACCAAATTGGCATTAAAATCCAGTATCTTCCAAGGATGTGAATAGAGTTTTCAAGAAACTCCCCCAATCCAAATTCCAAATATGGACATTTTTTCGTAAAAAAGGCTAATAAACCAAAGCAGCAAGTTTAATAATATTTGCAACATTAATAAAGCTTTTATTTGCAATTTTTTTCTGCGAGTAGCCTGTGAAGTTTGCTTCATTAGGAATAGATTTTGTGTAATTGGTAAACCGCAAGAGATGGATAAAAATCTTACTACACAAAAATTTAGTTCTCCTTAAACTCACAATTAATTAAAAAAAATACACTTATTATGGCACCAGCCATCCTTTAATATTTCTATGCTTTTTCAAATGCTTTGTAATTTTTGAAGCAATGTTATGACGGCACTGTTCTACAATATAACTCGTATACGATAGCCTTTCAGGTCTCTCCATACCTTTCGATAGTCAGTGTGGCGCATACTGCCAGATATCAGGCACGGCCTCTAGTCTATCTACTTCCACCATCCGTAGTCAGATGACAGTTCAGTCAGTCCTTCGAGGGCATATCCCCATTACCATGCTAATTTGCTTCACGATAAGCTGATGACGTTAACTTAAAGGCATATGAACACTGGACAATGATCGCGCGGAGCGCTGTTGCCAAACGTAGACGACGTGTAACGGTGTACATGAGAGCACGTTTTACACGCCAGCTATGGTGCTGTCCATGGTTTTCTTAGTTAAACAACACATTAAACACTCTTTAGCATTTAAATATTAGCTCTGAGGTATTAACCCACAGTAAACGACGCATCAATGGTACAGCAATCACCCTAGAGTGTCTTTGTGTTCTTCGAAAACCTTAATTCCTTAAAGTTAATGGTAATGGACTCCATAGTGTCGTCCCTGCCGATTTCTTGAAGCCCTGCATATCCGACTCATAAACTCAGTCGCCTTGATTTATACTGCGTATTGCCTTAAATAATTTTTTCTACATCCACTAATTTGAACGTAGTATTTTTCTATTGTCGCTGAGAATGACCTGGCCCTGAGAATGAATCACTTCACATTTGTTAATCAAAAAATCGCTTGTCCCGGCTTTGATGGACAGTTTACACATTCCTATCATAAAGAACAATATAACTTCATTCGCATATTAACAAGATTTAGTTCGAGTTTGAAACTCGACTTAACATGCCCGTTCACTTTAATAATAAAAATAGCTTACTACTACTGTGAAAACAAACTAAACTTTAACTCATTCCATTTCAAACTGCATGGTTTGTGTCATTCTATACTATGTGTTTATATTTGATATATATGTTGTGGAAAAGGATTTCAGTGACGATAATCACGTGAAGTTAAAAGGTCAAAGTATCAGAAAGTAAAAGTGTAATTATAACATTGGTATCTAACATTTGTTAATATTTATTTTTTTACATACTCGGTTTACCCTGCCGCATGTAAGACGGACTCCCTCCTAGGACTTACAAGCGGATGCCTATGGGTCAGAAACCTGTCGGGGAGCCAACGGCTCGTAACCACACAACGAAGAACCTAGAATGAGTGGTCGGCCCATAGCCAGGCATGAGCTATGTGAGGAAGTGGATGATATGAAATGAAAGCGAAATGGATGACAGGAAAGATGATGATGGAGCAGTTGGTGGAATGAGTGGCGGGGGATACCGAAGGACCCGGAGAAAACCCAGACGCCGCTACGTCCACCACAAATCTCACTTGCGGGCGCTTAAGATCGAACCCAGCAGCCTAGGTTGGAGGCGAGCGGTCTAACCACTCTGCCATGGCGCCGCCTAATATTTATCCGAGCGAAATAATGAAGATAATATTGTCAGTCCATACACGTAAGATATGTGTACCAGAAGTGGCAGCGCTGGTAGTAGGGGCAAGTATATGATTCGCTGAAGAGTACGGCCCGCCTCCATATGCCTTTAAGTTTTGTGAACACTGTAAGGTACTACATTTAGTCTAGCTGCTTTAACTTCTGTGAGTAGATGCCAGCGCAAATCGCATTACAATCTACTTTTAGTTTTTACTCTGTTGTTTTAGATTGAAAATGAATCATTGGGTCATGGTATTCTCGTACAACAAGGATATTCGCTTTGGTATCTGAGAGAAACCACGAAAAAACCATAAGCAGTTTGGTCGATCCACGGGTTTTGAATCCGGGACCTCCCGAATACGGGCCATAGACGTTATCACCTGAACAATCCCGCTGTTTTTCACTAAAATGTAATATTTATTACATTTCGTTGGAATGTCGTCCTATGAGGGAAACACTTACTTAACACACAACAGATTTGTCATTATTAATATCAAAAGCACTTATCAACTTTAGGAGTTTAATCTTTGGGATTAGATATTGTGTTTATGTGCCGCTCATGGAAATTCTGTCCAAGTTTAATAACTGTTGATGCTTCACCGAAGTTTATTCTCATAAAGCTGTTAATGTTTTTAACAAAGTTGAAACTTACCTCCGCCGCAAGTTTTGGTACATTCTGTGAAGCCGGTTATTTTCCACAGAAACTTCCGCTTCCGACCTCTTGTTCTCGGTTGTAGTTTGTGGCCTTCATCCCCAATAGGCGTCATCCCTTGATGAACTGTTCGACCCTGGGATTCCGTTCCTTGTATCCCCGTGCCATAGGGATACTGCGGATTCTCGGATCTGTAAAGGCATTGATGGAATGTAGATGAATTACATCTGGCTATTCTAAGCTTGCAGAATACAGCACATTCACCCGTCATTACAAGAGTGTCTATTCCATTTACCTTCTTTCTTCTGTACCATCATATCCCAGACTGTTCTTCACGTCATCCGCTGGTGTATTCATTCCTGAAAACAGGAACATAGAGATGACCTAATATTGCAGCATTTTGTATTTTTTTTTTTTTTTTGCACACAAGCCGTATGTAGGACAGGAGTTGGATAGGTAGAGTCAGGCAGAAAAATTCAATGCCATAACCGGGATTTGAAATACGAATCTCCGGCCTCTAGCCGGTTGCTTTAACCACTGAGCTACCATGACAAAATACCAGCACGACATTACATTTCTCAACTGAGTAGCAGAAAGTTACGTTCTAGCATTCTATTTTATGTTTTGCACTTTAAACTTTATCCACAGTTTTTTGTGTATGTTCTTAAACCAATGCATCTATGAACAATGATTACGATATGATTTGTGATTTTTCTTACCATGAAGAAATAATTAATCTTATTGGGGCGATTCGCTTGGAAATACCTTCTTTTAGCTGAGGGCCGGTGTTTCTATATCGTATCCTAATTTCTTTAGGACTGTTGTACAACAGGACGCGGAGTTCTCGGGAAACGCAACTCGCCTTCGATGCTACAGATCACAGAAATGCTTCCAGTAGCATTTGTCTTTATCCTTTTGATCAACATACGATATGACTATAGACATTTCGTCAGCATTATGTTCGCTTAAATTCATTTTAGTCAGGAGAAAATTCCCATGGACTTTTGGTCAATACAATATACGGGGTGCAAGTTCTACCTTGTGTCTGCTTACAGAAATAGGAAGCGAGCGGTCGTAGCAAGCCGCAGCGAATCTTCTCTGGTCGTTTCTTGACTTAACCCGAGATTGGCCTTAGGCTTAGTTTATTTTGTTTGATACAAAGCAACACCGCCTTGAACTTGTCAGATCTATTGCGCATCCTTAGTTATTTTCGTCGGTACTAAAATCCGACGTTTATAATGCTCTAAAAATGCTCTGGGCTGTAGTGGTTAAAAGCTCCTCCCAAAATTGAGGGCTCTTTGGAGAGAAATGCTGGGCACTATGCAGCTGTCTCATCTGCTTGTTGACTCTGTTTTCAGGCATGATTCACTTCCTATCCCATCCTGTACAGGTACCTTCTATGGATATAATTCCTCTAAAAGTGCCCATGAGAGTTTTCGCTGTTTAATTTTAACACGTCCCGCAACATCTCTGTCCAGTTTCTCAGTGCCCGAAACCTACAGATGAGTTCTAATATTTTTCGTGTTTTCTGAGCAACCAATCCCTGATAAGTCACCATAACCGGTCCTGGTTCAGGTTCAATTTAAGGTTGTGCCCTTCCTAGCAGCTTCATCTACTGTTTCATTTACCAGAATCCCCACATGTCCCGGCACCCACCTAAGCTGAACTGAATTATGGGTAGCCAGTACTTTGCGGGAATCACGAATTCTAAAACTAATTTGGATTTAACGGCGTCTATTAACTTAGGGGTAGTATGCGTATACATGAACTCCTATTACTGCAATTACGTACAACAATGCATTTCTAGTTCTGCTTCCTCTAATAAGCGAGACCACAGCAAATTTCTAAACACCGGCAACTAGTTTCTAACAAGCAGTTTTCGGCTACTGCAACAATTCCATTACTAAAATTAAAATTTCATAAAAATATTAGAATAATTGTTTAGGAAGTGTGGATTTGGAAGAAAGATTATTAAGGAAAAGTGTCATTAGAAAATATTGTATAGCAAAATTTGAAGAGAAACAATGACTGGAAATAAGTAGTATAATCAAATTTGATTAACACTTCATTATTTTCATTCATTCTCATCAACATTGTTAATGCTCATGCCCATATTATTGACAGATTTCACAAATAGCCAAATATTTCGCATTTTTTTTGCTGACATTTATTTCGTTGTTTTTCTCAGTTGTGACACATTTTACAAAAAGGTCAAATTTTTCATTGACGAATGGCGGATTGTCTATTCATGGAAACATATACACTTAATCATATTTTAAGTTCATTACCTGCAGAAAAGAACCTAAGTTGTGTCAAAGTTTTGGTTTCTTTTTCACTCAGCGAAATACACTAATGCAATAAACTAACATAATATAGTCGTGTAAGCTTAAGAATGACACTAATGCAATAACAGAAGCTTTATTATATGTAGATAATAACTTTTTTAAAACAGTCAAATAACATCCAAAATTTCTATACATCAGTTTAATGTTAAAGGTTTTGAAGTCTGCGAGTGTTACAGCCATCGTGCGAAGATGTTCGATAAGACTTTTCAAACACTTAGCAGAACAGCTTGTACATAATTTTGGCACAGTACCAATAGTTTACATACCAGGTGGCGGAACCAACAAGGGCGGTGCAATCACTCCGTTATCTGTGGAAGGGTTAGGTACTGGAGGAACAGCCATCATGGCCGGGCTAGGTTCTCCTGGCTTCATCGGCAACATGTACTCATACTTGATGCCTGGGTTCGGTTGTTGATATATCACCTGCAAACGTTTTAGTAACCAAATTCAAACATTTGTGTCAGATGAAGACGTTACACACATACACACACTAATAAAAAAATAAAAACATGCCTATTCGCTTCCATTGGTGCTTAAGATGGATAAAAAGTAATTTTAGATTCCCGAAGTCATTAACACATTCATTTCATATTTATTTCATCATCCATTTAAAATTATTTAACTTAAAACTAATAAAAACATAAGATAACAGGGAAGACCAAATTTCATGACTTTGCTCTTAAATGAATTTTATTATTAAGTCATACTTTAATCTATGTAAAATTATGGATATAAACCAGAAAATCATAAATTTTTGTTTTGTGACTAAACAAGCGTTTAGAGATTGAGCAGATTTGAAAAGGTTTTAGGTATTTCATTGTCTGTTTAAAAAGGCATGTTAAGAGGCATCAAACTTATGACGTTAATTGGGACGTGACTATTCAGTTTGTTTTTTTCTGGACTAGATGTAAAAGTGAAGGATACGCATATTGCGCCATATGCCTAGTATTTGTTGTAAAGTGGTGCACCGCGCAGGACAATAATCTATGAAAATACTAAATCTAAAATCTACATATCCCAACCAATCAATTTCAATAATTGATCCGGTAATGAAACTTGAGCAAATGCAGCATAAAAAGTTTGGTATCTCTACGTAGAATATTTTTGATTAATTCTGTAGAAGTAAGATTTTAATGCTATTTAAATGCTTTTTATGGTAAACCAATAGACACTTTTAACTTAATATATTAACATTTGTATTCCTTCAGAGTTTACTAACTTCAGTTTTTACTTTTAGTTTTTATTCTTAGGTTTTAAGAACAAGCAAACAGTCTGATATGGAATTTAAGATTCTTCATTGCTTTCTCCAAAAATATTAAACATCAACATAAGCATTTACTTCACCATTTAATTGCTATGATAGAGACATATTCAATTAATTGGTAATTTTTTAATTTTTACAAAATAAAGTTTAAAACATTGCATTACAAGCAGTATTTTCAATATTAAAACGTGGAAAAATATAAATAAAATATTAATATAAAATTCAATCTCGAAATAACACACAACCCTTTAAATAGTGACATTATTCCATAAATATTCCAATAATTTAAAAATCAAAAACATAGTATGAACTTAGGTGAAAATAATAAACAAATTAAAAGTGATTTAGTTGCTGTTCTACCGATTCAATGTCATAAAATATATTACGACTTTTTAAAATTCACGAGGATACAATTAAGTTATTAAGTGTGATTTTAAAAATAATGCTATGCCTATTTTTAGTAATATTATTATAATTTTAGAGCTGTTACTTGTGAATTCACTTATATGTTTACTATCTAACAATTTTGTGTTGAATAAAGGCATACTGTATCTATTGGTATAAATCACTTATATCTGCATATTAATTTAATACTTTGCACATTGGTAAGCTATAGCAATCTTCAGAATATAGCAGAATTTTCGATACTTTTTTCATATATTAGCTTTAATTAACTACCTCTTCTATCACCAATGAAATGGAAGGCCCTTGGTTCAAATAAGCATATATTTAATATTCTAACATAACATTGTAGTAGTGTTAACACTGTGATACTTCTTTTGCTTTTATATAGCTGAAGATATATTTCTGATCACTCATTGCTGATCCTTATATTTGGCTGCCTTCATTGTGGATAAGAAGGAAAGGGCAAAACTTACCATGAGATCCACTGGTTCGAGAAGAGGGCCAGGTGCCTCAATGAGTTCCCCGTTGGTGGCATCCTGACGTCGGTATGTGAAACGGGTACCCACGGAATCATAATGGCCGGACCAGTTGATGGCCCAGTTGCCATTGATGATGTATTGACCATCAACTTTTCGAAGAGCTTAAACAGAATACGAATATTCGTTATTAATAACATTAATAATATACTTTTACAAAAGCAACGGTGGTGGTGGTGGTGGAGGTGGTAAAACTTCTACCAAGAAGTTATGTACTACTGTTATACAATAAAAAGTAAACAATACAGTGCCAGTACATACCTTCCCAGTCTCTAGAATCTTACAATAAGTAAGAGTACTGAACTAAGTGAGTGAGTGAGTGAATGAATGAATAAGTAAGTTTATTTCCATAACTTTTACATATTGGTATACATTTCTTTACTTCATCACTACACTAAGTTGCTGAGTACCACGTGGCCCAATAGACTCAAACCCTGAGGCTGCCGAGTTATTGGGTCTTATTTATATCTTAGATCAAATACATATTACCTTCTATTGCTTAGTTTACTTCATCGTCCTGCTTATTTATTTTCCTCGACCATTTGGCTTTTACTCTGTCCAAAAAGTTCCCAATTTCAATTAAGTTTCTCCTAGCTTTTACGTTCATTAACCTAACATAATGAGAAATAAAATAAATGAAGACAAGGCAGCGAATAACGGAGAATGATTATACAGTAGTAGTGGTGGTGGTGGTAAGGGCTTTTATTGCCCAACACTTTCAGTATGCACTACCTGACAAAAGAATGTAGATGTTAGGGGAGGTCGCTGCTGTAGCACGGTTTAGAGTCTTCAGAGAAGGCTGAAATATAGTGCAGACAGTCTGACCATCAAAACATCAGCGTATGTAAACAGGAATAAACTAAACGATCCACAACAGGTTAAACTTGCTGCTTTCTTTATTATTAATGAATATTAATTTTCTACTTTTTGATCGTATGACTACGCGCGGCGGTGGTTGTATTTTGACTTGATTCGAACCTGCATTCCAGTATAGCCGAACTGTACAGGACATGGTGACGTAATACCGCTTATCAGTTTGTGTTTACGCGAAGTTTCACTCGAGCATTCATTCTACAAACAGGTAATGTGAACTAGGAAACATACAACAATCGCATGGGTCTGATGGCCGTACATGCCATTAGTATTTTTGTAAATTAGAAAATAAATACATTTAGTTATCGGAAAATAGCAATAAAGAAGTGGCAAAAAACAAACAAAACAAACAAACAAACAAACAAACAAATGAATGAAAAAATATATACAGTGGTCTGACGGTTAAGAATAACCGCACCTTCATTCTTATGTATCCTAAACCCTCTTTTGTTCAGAATAAATTAAAATAAATAAAATTACAAACAAAACTTTAAGTATACATACAGTACCAAAAAAAAAAAAAAAAAAAAAAAACAAAACAAAACAAACAAAAGAATGAAAAAATGAAGTTTGCTATAAATTTAGCATTACATAAAATAATATATACAGTGGTCTAATGGCTAAGAATAACCGCAACTTCATTCTTATGTACCCTAACCCCTCTTTCGTTCAGAAT